>OZ010721.1:22796662-22845914 GCA_963932345.1 Ophion ventricosus | reverse complement strand
TTTGAAGATCTTCCTCGCTGAAGCCCGTCCCGATCTGCAATGACAAACAATCATTGGCGCCGTGAAGAAACAAATAAGAGTAACTTTTTTTCCCCTACGTTGTTCCAGGTCCTCAAAAACGATTGTAATTCTATATACAGGGTGAGGCACATAAAGTGCTACAGAGCAATAGCACTCAAACTATTGATCATATCAAAAAATGTTTCAGACAAAAGTTTCAGTGCTCGAGAAGGCCGTCATACTGGACCACCCTATTTTTTTATCAGTGGAGGCGCTGAAGCTTCGTCAAGGTTAACTCCACTTTTTAAATGGAACCATGTATTCTTTTTCGATGACATTATTGCCGATTTTAAGACGAATTCAGCGACCTACAACACAAGGTCATTCTAGTCACGCAAAGTATGAAAATCGTCGAAAAATCGAAAAATATCGGAATAATCACTTTCAAAGGATCCAATAACCTTGGTTTGGGTCTACCTACAGAAGATGCTCGAAGTGATGACCCTCGACTTGTAAGCACTTGTTAATTCGCTGATGAAAAGACCGTCTAACTTCAGCCAACATTTGTGGTGTAATTTCGGTACATGCTCGGCGTATTCTTTCTTTCGTGTCGTCAGGCGTGGTAGATGCTAACGCCATTACGCGTTCTTTGACAAAACCCCATAAAAAGTTCATTTTCGCGATCCGATGTACTCACGTTAGAAGGTAATGCGTGACTAACTGATATGTCAACAGAAAATGCGTACTTGCTGCCGATAAGAAACATTGGTATCGTAAGAAATGAAAACAGCGATCAAACAAGTGTTTACAAGTCGAGGGTCATCACTTCGAGCATCTTCTGTAGGTAGACCCAAACCAAGGTTAGTGGATCCTTTGAAAGTGATTATTCCGATATTTTTCGATTTTTCGACTATTTTCATACATTGCGTGACTAGAATGACCTTGTGTTGTAGGTCGCTGAATTCGTCTTAAAATCGGTAATAATGTCATCGAAAAAAAAAATACATGGTTCCATTTTAAAAAGTGGAGTTGACCCTGACGTAGCTTCAGCGCATCCACCGATAAAAAAATAGGGTAGTCCAGTATGACGGCCTTCTCGAACATTGAAACTTCTGTCTGAAACATTTTTGGATATGATCAATAGTTTGAGTGCTATTGCTCTGTAACACTTTATGTGCCTAACCCTGTATATACAAGCGAAATACAATTGACTGATTAATCTTGAAATCTCAGAAACTATAAAGCCTACAAACTCAAAATTTGGTCGGTGAGTTTTTTTTTTGTAGGGTGTAGACATCCGCTAAAAAAGATTATTCCGTAAGGGACGAATTAAAGGGGGTGAACATTCGTATGGAAAATTGTATTCCTTGCGTGTATGAACTAGAAACTTGATATATATATATATATTCTTCAAAACAAATGACGCATATTTTAGGATTTTTTGAAACAACTCCTAATGCGAGGTGCTAATTATAATGAAGTCTCTATGGGCCAAATTCTACGGCCGGCGAAGTCGCGGACGAAAGCTAGTCGGAAATAAAACCCGTAAGACCCAAACACAAAACAAAGTTACCTTGCAGAGACTCTGATACTCCTCATTCTCCTGATCGTAACATGCGAGAAGAAAACCCCCGTACGTTCCCGTTCTTTTGCCTTTTCCGATGTAGCCACCGATAACGACAACGTCCAAAGTGTCGCCGACTCCCTCCAAATAGTCCTTCTTCAATTTAAGCCAATTGCGCGATCTTTTCGCAATTTCGTAAGTCGCGTCCTCGTCCAGTGTCTTCACCATAAGACCCTCGCAATTGCCTTGACAGGTTCAAGCGTACTTCGTAAAATATTCGTTGACGAGGATGAGTCGAACGGGTGTGCCAAAAATTGTATACCTTTTACGGAAACTTCGAGAAAATCTTGGACCTCCTCCATCTTCGTTGTGTCGAGGCTCGTCGCGAAATACCATTCACCCTCGCGTTCTTTGAAATGCTCGCGCAACAGTTGGCGACGTTTCGAGAATGGCTCCTTCACGAGAGGCTCCCCGTTAAGGTACAAGAGATCGAACATGAAGACGCAAACTTGTACCTTGATGTCGGCCTCGTTCGCGTCCTGATCATCGCAAACGGATCGTTCAACAAATCTACAGGCATTGGCGTAGCTAGCATTTTTTTGGGGGAGGGAGGAGGCCGCTTCCTCCCTAGGGACCGTGCATATATTACGTCATCGATATTTTGCTTGTTTTTAACTCCCCCCCCCCCCCCCCTGAAATCATCCTATCGTCATAATCCAATAGACCCGCCCCCCCTCTCTCTCTCTCTCTCTCTCTCTCTGTCTCAGAAAATGACGTGATTTCCTACTGAATTTATGGAAGGTGTACTTGGACGATAAAAACCTAGAATCGGTATTTTAATTATTCATGATTTGAGGTGATTTAAGATTTAGCAGTGATAACGTCATTTTTTATCAGACCCCCGCCCCCCCCCCCCTCCTGCGTCATTTTACCAACGACCAGACCACTCCTATTTTCAAATGACGTAATTTATAGACGGCCCCTAGCTACGCTGACGTCTACAGGGATCAACGGCGTGTTTGGGTCAAACGTGGTATCGTACCTTTCTCTTTCTCGTGCTGAGTATCTGGAAGGGCAATATCTGTTTCTTCTCGCGTTCCCACGCGACCGCCTCGCAATCGAGTATGCAACTTTTCACCTCGTCGCTTCGCGTGTTGTCCAACCTTGCGATTATGTCCGGATACTTGCTCGTATTGTTCTCCTGATTTCTACTGTATATCCTAACGTCACCGTTCTCGGCAATGTGAATTTGCGCGCGTTCGCCGTCGTACTTCCACTCGCAGGTGAACTTCAGGCCTTCGAATCGCGTCAAGACTTCCTGGACACCCTTGGTGGGATGGGCCAGCATTGGCTTGAGTGGCACGCCCGGTGTGAGCTTGCACTTCTCCGGCAGTCCCTTAACGCCGTCCTCCAACAGTACCGGTATCACCATGTCGAAGTTTGGACACTCGCTGGCGACGTGGGAGAGAAAACATAGAGATGAAATGTGACGGGGCTGTAGGTGGGGCACAGTGTGTCACTTTTTTTTGCTCACTGTGCGCCACTCTCCCCTATCGAAAGGTAGACTTTGTTCGTTGAAACTTACCAGTAGGTTGTCTTGATGATCAGAGCGATCTCGTCGTACTTTTGCTTGAAGGCTTCGCTACCGAGTTTTTTACTAGCGTTCAAAATTTCTGGTGGATATGCTTGTTCCGGTGGTGTCATTGCGCAGGCCAGTGCGAGAGCCTGTAACAAAATCGTACAGGTCGATCAACTTTTGCGTTTGGGTTTCGGTTGGTACAGATCGATCAACGTTTACGTTTGTTTGGGTCAACCTACCAGTCCTTGGAACGTTCACTCGGCGTTTCAACTTACTTGCAAAACTGACTGTTCGGCGAGACCTATCCTGAGCTTTCCCGCCAAAGACCTAATAAGGTATCTTGCCTCTGTGAAACGACAAGCAACAAAGAGCGATTGTATTCTGTCGACTTTCTTTCCCACGGACTGTGTACAACAAAAACCAAAACAACACGTGAAAAATTCTTATTGGAAATATCAAATAGTTCAATGATAAAAAAAAAGTTAAATTTGATGAAATAATTACCGAAGTTCCTGTCATCTGTGCAATTTCCTTCAATTTTGCAAAAACGTTTGATACCGTGAGTGGCGCCGGTTGAAACATCATTCTCTGATTCGAGCGACTACCTTCGGCGACTACACCCAAATCGCCCGCCTCCTGAGCGTCCAATTTGATTTGAGCTAAAGTCCTTCCCGTGCACTGGGCTATGGCCTTCATCAGCGTAGTTTCCGCTATACCGAGCTCCAAACCTGCGTACGAAAGTCCGATTCAATTCGACACTCCATTGTTCCCCCGCGAGGCAGAGTTTGCCTTCGTTTTACGGGCAATTTTACAGCCCACGAGTTTTCCGAACCTTCGTAAGCCGGGGCGAGTTGATTCAGGCACAGATAGACGCTCGGCAAAAGATCCTCGGGGCTTAGTACTATGAGAGAGCGAAAGTAATTCGACAGAATCTCAATCATTTTCAGCCTGGCGCTCGTTTCCTCGATCAACTCCAGGGTCCTCGTGAGCGCGATGTAAGGCACTCTGATAAACGAAAAGAACAAACGAAACATTATCTTCTCTTCTATCGATAACTTGAGGACCGCAATCTCCCAGAATGACAGGACAAGAATTCTATTCTTTATTTATCTATTCTCACACGTTTCTCTTCTTAATTATCTCTATGCTGGAGCAGGTTTAATCACAAACATCTCTATTCCAAAATATCTCGTGTCTAAAACATTTCTCTGTCGAAACATCTTTATTCGTAAAGATCACTATGCCACAATAATTCACTTCATATTGGCCATGAATAAAACAAGTGCAACGCAGAGGCTCTTGGAATAGAGATCTTTCGGAAGAGAGATATTGTGAGATGAAATTTTCGGAATACAGATGTTTTGGATGTCATGTGAGATTTTGAAGAATACAGATATTTAAGAATAGAGATATTTCGGCAGAGAAATGTTTTAGACATGAGATATTTTGGAATAGAGATGTTTCCGATGAAACCTTCTCCGGAATAGAGATATTTAAGAAGAGAGATATCTGAGAATAAAGAAATAAAGAATAGAGTTGTTGTTATGTCTCTCAAATGAAGGGGGACTCGACTTTTGAGGATTTTTTCGCAACTGGACACCAACGAGTGAGGAGCAAAAATGGGAGAGATGGAAGGCCAAAAGACTGAGCGACTCACTTGTCACCTCTCTTCCAAAATGCATCGTCTATCGGATGGTACTTGGACGCGTCCGGATTGTAAGCTGGACTTTCTTTCTTGTCAGTGACTTTGCTCTTGGTAGCATCTTTCTGTCGAGGAGCTGTAAAAAAAAACAAACCATCGCATTAATTAACGACGTCTCTTAAGTCTCTTTCGCCAATTCGAATATTTACCAATTAACTGATTTTCGTCTATAACGAAGTCGTAACAATTAAGTCACTCACAGTCAAGCGTTAACTTACGGATATTTCAAAATCTACAGCTATTGAACTTTATAATAAAATGTATTCGTCCGTTCGACATTTTTAACGTTTTCTCGACTTTGCCGAATAAAATAGTAATTTATGCTACAAGTGCGGAAAACAACGAATTCCATCGCGCGTGAAGTTGCCGCATGAGCCGAAGGCTTATGGTGCATTTCACACGAGTACGAGTGAGAAATGCACCATAAGTCGAGGCGAATTCGGCAACTTACGCGCGATGTAATTCGTTTTTTTTCGCACATGTCCCATACATTATTTTTTGCAATGACTGTCTCGAAAGTGGGATTTGAGATTCAACAAAACCAATAACAATTATATTCAAATATATCACATCAGTTCAGATCATTTCCTTGTCAGAAAATACGACTGTGATAAGTTGACGTTTCATATGACATGAATTTCGCTACATTCAAGTTTGTTCAATCGGTCCAAAATCGTAGAACAAAAAACTATCAACTGTGAAAAAAAACCGTTTTTTCGCGAATCAATGTGGTAAAGTGAGCTATAAATAGATTTTTTTCCGCACTAGTGCGGGAAAGTCTCACATTCCCGCACTAGTGCGGGAAAGTAAGCATCGTTGAGAAATAAGCCACTTTCCGCACGCTAAACACCAATCGAAAATCGCACTTTCGGGGCAGGCATTGCGAAAAAATATATAAAACATTGTACGTTGAACGTTTTTCCGAGAGAATGTTGCCGAGTCCATCAGTTCTCTTTTCTTGAATAAAATTGCAACATATTTATATTTAACTAGCTTCCGCTCGCGGAATTTGGCCCATAGAAATTCCATTACCAGTTGCGCTCCTTAAAATTTTTTAAAAATTCTAAAATATGCATTTTATTGTTTTGAATATTTATACCAAATTTCAAGTGGAATCGACCAACAAAAATATTGTTTTCTACACAAACTTTTGCCACCCCCTTGCCAACCTCTTAAGGGTTAAATTTTGGAAAATATTGGAATACGTGTTTCATTAATTGTATGGTAATTATGCATAAGTGGGGCGCCACCCCAATTTGAATGAGAACATTTTTTTTTATAGCAAAAACTGCTTTAAGGCGGGCAACTACTTTAGATGCTTCAAGAAATCAATTCTTTTTTATTTCATAAATCGTTAGCGGAATATTTTAAGAATACACGCTGAAAATTTCAAAACGATATTCGGATTCCTTCTAACGGTATGTATATAAATGATAAAGACTCTGCGCTCGACTCCCAAGCGCGCTCAGGTATCCACGTGCGCTCAGTTACGTAGTTTTTTTTGGGTTTTCATAACCCAAACAAACCCAAACTCGACCATTTGGCGATTAGCTCCAAAATATCTCCATTCTGGGTACAAAATAATCGAGTTAGCGGCATTTCTTGCTGCTATTTTATTCAATGAAGGAAATTCAGCTCTACTCATGGTTACGAATGAACTAGAAATCGTAGTTGGCAGGCAGAGCTACGGATATGCCTAGCAAATGGATCAGATGCCCGTGGCTCGGCAAAATAGAAAAAGTTTATTAGAGACAAAAGAAGCTCGAAAAGCTCGTAAAGAGGAAATGCAAGCTTCAAATGAGTTGCATGAGGAAGAGGAGGGACTGCTGTATGGTGCTGGAATCGCTGATTAATCGGTAAGACACTTTATCATTTCATTAAACACATTTGACTTTGAGTTTTTCGTTTGTGAAACTTTAAACGTGTTTTTCTCGAAACGACATTTTTTCAATTTGCGGGAATCATAACTCAAAAACTAAATGATGGATCATCTTCAAATTTGGAACACGTTTACATAATATAATTTATTAAAACATGAATCTAAAGTTGGAAAGATTAGATTGTTTAAAACATATTTATTATTGCAAAATTCCGGGAAAAAAAATACTAAAAATCGATCATTTTTTTTCAAACACGTTCCAACATTCAATTCTCGATTATTTTTTTCAAAATTTAGGTTCATAGTCTTAAAAAACATCTCAAGAATGTATAAAAATTTGTTGGACTATTTCCGATGCGCATTGCGAGCTGCACAATTGCCGCAAATCGACAACGACGATGAGGACACGCCAAGGGACACAGCGGATTGCACCTTAATTAATGCATGAAATAACTTGAAAAAATTTCCAGAGATGTATGAAAATCTCTGAATCTCTGAAAATCTTTGAAATGTATTAAACCCAAAAAATCCTCTAATTTTCGGTCTCCTAAAGTGTCTCCTCCTTTCTTGCCGCCTGCGCCGCAAATATCCTGAGCACCCTCCTTAAGCGCCACTGTATTAATGATTCAAAAAGGGCCCTAGCTTTCGCGCCTACAATCTACGACCTTCCGCGAAAGGAATACCTCGAGCGGAACACATATTTGTTGAATAATTACCAAAGAAGCTATTCACAGGCTTGGGAGATTTCTTCTCCGTTTTTTCTCTCTTCGGACTCTGCAGCTTCTCTTTCTCGCCGTTCTCGCCAGATTTCGTCGCTTCGTCTTTGTCACTCTCGACGTCGTTGACCTTCGCGCGCTCGCCATCCGATACTTCGCTATCCGATGATACTTTTGTCCTGGCGCTCGTATTCGCGCCGGTCTCTTCATCGTCCCCCTTCGCCGGACTATCCGGCAACTAACAAGTCGCGAGTCTCGCCGTAAAAACTGCCCAACCAAAGAACGAAGAATGATAAAAATTCGAAAATTACCGGCAAGTGTCCTTCGTCGTCGCTCGAATCTTCGCGAATTATTCTCGCCCTCTTCTTCGCAATCTTTTTCTTAACGGGAATGCTTTTTTTGGACGAAACCGCGCTGTCCTTTCCGTTGACTTTGCCCGGAGAAATTTTCGTCTCGCCGGAGTTCTTGCGTACTTCGGGCTCTTTCTCGCTCTTGCGCGACTTTTCCTCAGCCAGCAGTTTACTCTTCTCAACGGAGGCTAATATTCCGGGCTGCGATTTTCTGGATTTGGACGTGCTCGGCTTGGGCGACCGTTCGACTTTTTTGGAAGGCGGCGAGCTGGAAAAGTTTATTTGGATTTGTTTGAGTCCGTTTAAATTTCTTTCGGTCTTTTTGGGTTTGTTCGTTTGGATTTCTTTGCGTTTTTTTTTTCGATTTATTTTACTTTTTCTGTTTGTTTGAGTTTCTTTGGATTTCATTGGGTGTGTTTGAATTTATTTGGGAAACGAGACAGAGTCGTAGGAGTTTGCAGGCACGAGCGGCGAGGCGACGTTGAAAATGAATAGCGCCTTTACCTGGAACTTCCGCCGCTGCTCTCTTCCCTCTTGCGTTTGCCATCGGAGACGCTCGTCGCGTCCTTGACGTTGCTCCTTTCACTAGCATCAATGCGCAGCGTATTAATAATGATCCTGAACAGTGGAAATCGCCGCGTCGAATACTTCGACAGGTGCGCTTGTATCGTGCGTCCACGAGCGCAAACATTCAACAAACTCGTCATTTTCACGCAACTCTACGAGTACACCGTAGTGGAAAAATTTCACGGATTGCGAAACTCAACGCAATAACGATTAATTGTTATTCCGAACGTACCTAGACGCTGAAGTTGTGCCGTTCGTCTCGACCCTCTCGTTCGATTTCTTGAAGAACGATCTGTTCGAAAGAAAATTTATTAGCCCGAAAATTCGACGAAAATACGATTAGTCACGCGACCGTTGTGCTTCAGCGGTAACGAGCAGCTCGACAAATAAAAACAAATACGAATTTACGGCGAAATTACTTACGTGATCGAGCGTTGTGCCATTTTCCCGCGGTTTACGAAAACAAACTTAACCTAAAAAAAAAAGAAAGGCGCACGACTCGCGTAGTCGATCAAACGAGAGATGAGATTTTCTAACGTCGCGGATTTTCAGTTGGGTGACATCCGGTGGAGTTTGAGGAAATTGTAAACTTCCGGAACTTTGGAGAACGAACTTTTTGCTACGACGGTAGAGTTTCATTTTTCTTTTTTTTTTTTTACGTATACAGGGTGATTCACAAGTATTAGGGTTCTTTTTGTGAGCAAGATGTTCCATTTCGAGCAAAAAAGCTTTTTTTTTTTAATTTACGACAAAAATCGGCCGAAAATACGAGTTTTCGGCAAGCTGTCAATTTCTTGTGAATGACAATTTCATGTAAACATTCATTATTGGGCACTTTTAAACTCATATTTAAAAAAAAAAAAAAAAACTAACGTGCACTACCGGCGAAAAGTTTTCGGACAAAAATTCAAAAAAGTTCCGCAACGATTTTTCGTGCCATTTCGCCGATAGTTGACACAAATGAATTTAATAAGCGGCATTTTGAAGAGGAGGAATTCACCTTAATTTTGTTTTTTTTATTTATTTTTTACCATTTTTTTTACGACTAGTACCCTTTTTCGAAAACGACCATTTTTTCGCCTTTTTTTGTTTCTTTTCCGGTGGACCCCGTTTACAGACAAAAATTTTTTTATGCATTTCTTTGATCGGAATCATAAAGGGGGAAGCTCAAACTTCAATTTTGTTTTTTTTAAAGCTTCGTACGATTTTTTTTACTAAAGATATTTTGATTTTTTTGATAAACGAGACAATTTGAAAAATAACGTGTAACGCGAAAACAACAAGGATTCAAGGAAAACCTCAAGATAGTAAAAAGTTGAATCAGTTTTCGTTGAGCTGGCGAGAATTTTTTCAGAATTTTTTTTCGATTTTTTTTTTTACCTATTTTCGGTAAAAAATGTCGAAAAAATCTGAAATAATTCTATTGCGTTGAAAATAGAAAAATAAAATATTTTCTTCTCTTGAAATTTTACCACAAACCCCTTAGTTCTCGAGTTACGGTAAATAAATCAGAGTTTTTTTTTACCGAAAAGGTGGAAAAAAAAATTCGTAAAAAAATCTGAAAAAATTCACGCGAACTCAACGAAAACCAATTCAACTTTTTACTATCTTGAGATTTTCCTCGAATCCTCGTTGTTTTCGAGTTACACATTATTGTTCAAATTGTCTCTTTTTTTTTTCAAAAAAAAATCAAAATATCTTTAGAAAAAAAAATCGTACGAAGCTTTAAAAAAACAAAATTGAAGCTCGAGCTTCCCCCTTTATGATTCCGGTCAAAGAAATGCATAAAAAAATGTTTTGTATCGTAAACGGTGTCCACCAGAAAAGGAACAAAAAAAAAAAAAAGGCGAAAAATTGTGCACTGCACGTGTTCGCCAAGAGAATCCTGACAGCCGTGAATACGCAGCGAAATAAGAATCTATAAATTCAATCACATCTATTTATTAACTATCGTTGAAACAATACAATAAATATACGCATTATTCTAAAAATAAAAGGGGGAAAAAAAAATATGTGTGAACTTCCGGTTAGCTTCGCCATAACGTGGAGTGCTACGAATTAAAAAAAAAAAAAACATAATAATAATTGCAATCGTTTATCTCTCACTTCCCTTTATTGTGATTATAATATTTTATTCTCTAAGCGAGAAAGCCTTCGTTTCGTAAGTTCAATTTTCTCGGAAAGTTAAATGCAGCAATGCCTCGTCGTCGTTCGGCTATTTTTTCAAGTTGGAACTTTACGACGATTCGAATGTCTTTTGCTCTCCCACGTCATTCGATCTCGAGCGAATACTGCCACCCTCCTCCCTCCCTCCCACCCTTCCAGCCTCCTCAATTACACAATTATCCTTATTACACGACACGGACCTCTAGGTACCATAAACTGTCGGATGAAAATTTGACGATTCGCGACATACGTTCGCCATAATCGTTTCAACGGAGAACGCAATTACGTCTTTCACTTGGTTTTATTTATCTATAAGATTTAGCGAAGTAAAACGGAGAGCAAGAATCTTCTTCTTGTAATTCGTCGATTACGGCTTCCGCTTGCTTACTTCAAATTTCACGCGAACGCGTATATCAGAAAGAAAAAAAAAAAAAACCATTTATGGCTTAATCTCTCTACAGACGCTCGATGTATCTACTCGTTGAATTTACAACTCGAGCGTTGCTTACAACACATGGCGGACCGGCACAAAGTTTACGCTCGCGACATTACGCTTCAGCTTAGAGCTGTGTCTTCGAGGAGAGAAGAAAAAGAAAAAAAAAAATCGTGAAGAAAAATAAAGTATAACGCAAAGTAAACGGCCAGCGAATTTATTCGATTTTTTTTCTTCTTTTCTTCTTCGATGTAATTAATATATCCCGGAAGTTTAGCAATCACAATATATATTTTTTGTTTTTTTTTTTTTCCGACACTTTTCCGTCGGATCACAGTCCGAAGGCTTGACTCGCGAATAATTCTTGCATTCTCGAAGGAAAAAGTTACACATCTACGTATAGTCGTGAATTTGACGGAGAATTCTCGGACCATTTTTACAAATCGATCACAAACAAGTACGGTCGTTTTTCATTTTTTTTTTTTGTTCATTTTTCATTTTGCTCTTTTTTGTCGCGCTGTTTCATCGGATTTTTTTTTTTTGACTACGTTTTTTTTCCTCTTTTTTTTTAAATCTCGTATCGTAAAATAGAAATTTGTAGAAACGGCTACAGGCTAAATTCATCGTCGAGTTTCGTGTTTTCTTTTCTTTTTTTTTGTTCATTTTCTTTCAAAGTATTCCTCGCAAGAGCGGTTGACTTTTTTTTTCTTCTCTTCTTTTCTTTCTCGAGTTTGAAAAGCTCGATTGCGGGCAAAACGAGGTCACGTAATGTGTTCGTTAGAGTTTGCGTTTGTAGCTCAGAGTAACGTGTAACGTACGTAGGGCACCTCGACGTCGTTGCCGTCGGTGTCGTTGCAGCAAAGCTCAAAAACGAGAGCGCGAACGTGCGGTTCGAGCTTTTTCTTCGATACTTTCTTCACGACCTCGGACATTGGCAGTCCCATGCGTTCCTGACACTTTGCTTTGGCCATGAAAAAGGAATAAAGCATACTGACGCCCTGCGACAGCATCGTAACCTCGAGCTTGTGCTCGTTCTTGAAGTAATCCAAAAATTCCTTCAGCGTAAGTTCGCCCTTGACCTCGAAACGATCCCACAGTGTCCACTCGGTGTCGTAATACTTGAGTTTAGGCGCGGATATTGGCTCGGAGAAGCCAAAAAATGGCAACGCGAGATTGACAAAGCCATTCTTGTAGATAGCAAGATCAACGACGTTTCTCGCTAGTTTTATAAGCTCGAAGCAAACGAGACCCGCAACAACGGACGTAGTTGTAGCGATAGCTGGTATTATTTTGCCAGCGATTAATTTGCTCTTGTGTCTATCGGCCAATGGTATCTTGTAATTCGATGCCCGCAAATTGGACGACGCGACGATAAAATCGATATGAAAATTCGTATCGTTGTCTTTCTCGAATTCTTGGGGAACAATTGTAATGGAAGCGAGCTCATTTTTCTTCGGCAATTGTTCCTGTATGTGTACGAGCCTCTCGTGATCAACGTTACCACCGCCGTTCGAAACTTGCACCTGTGAATCCGTTTCGGCAATCATAACGCCCGATTTTGGTGTAAATTTCGGCACTTGGACGTTATCGACAATCTCGGCGATGTGTTTTCTATCGCGATTAGGGGTTATACCGTAAACAGCGGCTTTGAGATTAGCCGCGGCAACGATATAATCGAGATGAAGGGTATCGTTGATGTCGAACTCAAGTGGAACAGGACAACGTTTCGGACCAGACCAAAACGGTTGACCGCTCGATGTGACTTGATCAGGTGGAAAGTTAAAGAGCAATTGTCTTATCTGATTGTTGTATTGTTCTTGCCAGTGACAACGGGCCCAAGCGATGCAATCCTCGAAAGTGTTGGGCCTCTCATCGACGAGAGCCGTGTAAACGGATTCTAGAACCTCCAACGGTTGAACACCCGGAAGCTTGAGTGTTCTCTCGACGAATTGAGGATCGGCGATGTACTGTGCCGCGTTCTCAGCCGCCTGACGGAAAAGACCCTCGAAACTGTCGCGCGCCCATTGAAGCGTGTGCTCGATGGCGTTTGGAAAATTCTTCAGTGTACATATCGGTATACTCTTCTCCGGTGGATCCTGCGACGAGCTGTAAGACTCGGTTATGAAGGGCGCGACGACTTGTGTGTTGCCTTTCGTGCCGAGCGTGCCTGACTCCAGTAGAGGCTTGCGATAGTAAACGCAACGACGATCCATGTATATACGGGCGTCAACGTTGTCGAGAGCGTTCGCTACACCGTCGAGGACTTCGAAAAACTCGTCGTTGTAGACTTTCTCGGTATCGGCGCACACGCGATTCTCGTGCGCGACAACGTTCATGCCGGGATTCATTGCGCGCGCGACACGCGCGGCGGTCGATGATTTTGGCTTTTGAACATCGGCTGGTCGGAATAAAAATTGACGATTCAAATTGGACTTCTCGATGAGATCCATGTCGGTGATGGTGACGCAACCGTTTTCAGCCCCGACACCGATCATCGCGAAATTCTTCAACAATTCGCAACCAATAGCACCAGCACCGACAACGAAGTATCTCAAGCTACCGATCTTCGATTGAAATTTACGCCCGAAAACAGCCACCTGAGAGTCGTAACGTGTGCCAAGTGGCTTGCAATCGTCTTCCCTTATTTCCGTACGATCGGCTGGCAAACATTCAATAGCGTCGAAATAAAGCCATTGATAGATCGGTGAAAATTTACCCGAGCAAGCTTTCATCACTTCCTGAGCGACGATACCGCCGATCGTAGCGTTCATAGGATTCAAATCACCCGCCGACACCTTGGCGAATGTTTCGATCAATTCCTCGTTTAATTCAGCGTCGAGAGCGTGACGCTCTTTGACAAGTTTCGCCAGTCCAACGAGTTCTTTCGAATCCTCGTTGTTCCACGGGCGCGGTGGACGTCCGTGTTTAATCGTAAAATCGTCGAGTGCCAAAAAAGCGATATGCAATTGTGGCGGATAATCGAATTTTCCGTAATCGCTAATGAGAAATTCTGGATTCTTCAATGATTCCTCGAGTGGCTTGAAATTGAGGGTTTTCGGCATTTTAACTTGACTGACGATACCGCCACGCTCGTATTCGCTCAACTGCGACGTATCGCCGATACCAAACGTATAAGGGCCCAATACTTTGATCTTTTTGGGCGGGCAACCGTTCAATTCGGTCATACCTTGTATCTCGGAGAAAGTCACGTAATCGCCGTCTTCCATACCGTGTCTCGTGTCGTCGAGACACGCTACGATACCTTGTGAATCTCGCGATACACTTGCTATCATAGCGCTAACCGGTGGCTCACCGTTCGTATCGACTACGACAAATTTTTCCCCAAAATCGCAAAAAACACGTGAAAACAAGCCACGCGTATCAGCTATTATAACAGCCGTGCCGTTTTCACGTGCAATTCGCGAAACGCGTATTTGTTCGGCGAGCGGTGTTTCCGTGAGAACGATAACGTTGAATTTCTTTAAAAAATCATCGTCAAGACGAGCCTCGTGATAGCGCGTTGGCACGTAACTGTTGAGCTCCGATAAACGTTGACAGCAAGCGATCGCTCGATTCTTACCGATGTCAGCCTCGGTGAGATAAAATTGTGTACCGAGATCAGCAATTTTCGTGATCGCTGCATCGTGAAGTGTTACGGATTTCACGCCACCGAGAATAACGTTTTTAGCGATCTCAACGCCAAGACCACCGAGGCCGCATATTAAAACATCGGAACTGGCCATACGACGCATCGCGTCGTGACCCAACACGTAGAGCTGACGCGAATAAAGTCCCTCGTCGATCTCGGCATGGGACTTGCTCGACGACGAGGTTGAGCCGTTCTTCGCCATGTTACCCGTTTTTATACTCGCCGTTCCGTCACCACCAGCCAACGTAGCTGCAGTTGCGGCAACGCGTCGCTTCTTAGCCGGGGGATCAACGGAGCTCTCCACCGCCTCAGCACTAGACATCGGACTTTACGAAACCCGTTTTATTTGCGCCGTCGATTGTTCTTTTTTACCCGTTTTTCTTTTCTTTTCTTCTTTCGTTCGCCGGATTTTTCGCGCCTTGCTTCCTCGTCGAATCGGGGCCTTAGCAGGGCGAATTGATCTCTCTCTCCCTCTCTCTCTCTTTCTCTGGATGCTCGAGTCGCTTCTTCGTTTGGCTTGGGGACGTTTTTTTTCTCTTTTCTCTCAGCCGCTTCACCTGTTTTATCATAAAATATTCAACGGTTAGGAAAATTCAGCGAGCTCGTTTCGGAATTTTAACCCGTTGTGGTCGTATGGGGTCCCCGGCTGACCCCAGGCAAAGTTTTGCGGCTAAGTGTCGGAAAACTGGCCGTTCAAAATCAAACCTATGGCGCCATCTGTTGTTGTCGAAAGTCACCTTAATAAGTTTCAAGGCTTCTTGATTTTGTGAGTTTTATAAAAAATTGTATTCAATCTTAGCCAAAAATATCGTTTTTTTTCAAGGTCCGTTCTAAAATTTCTTTTTTTTCTTGAAAGTATACTGTCTTGAGAGTAGAAAACTGAAATTTTTCCGCTGTATCTCAAAAAATGAATTTTTTTATGGATGTTTTTTTCCAAAAAAAGTGAAATTTCTTGAATTTTTTTTCCTTTGCATTTTTTCGACATGTAAAAAAAAAATTGAATAAGGAAAAAAACTATTGGATTTCAAAGGAGAGACCTTAAACTAAAATTCAGTTGAAGAATTAAGTTGATGCATTAAATAGAAGGTAAATGGCAACTGTTTTTCTGCGTGGGGTCCATTAGACCCCGCATGACCATTACGTTATTTTTTGGAGGTATGACCACAACGGGTGAAGGCGGGCAAACACTTTAGATGCTTCAAAAAATCAATTTTTTTTTTAATTTCATAAATCGTTAGCAAAATAGCTTAAGAATACACCCTGAAAATTTCCAAACTATATTCGGATTCCTTCTAACGGTATGTACGGATATGCCGAGCAAATGGATTAGATGCGCGTGGCTCGGCAAAACAGAAAAAGTTTATTAGAGACAAAAGAAGCTCGAAAAGCT
Source organism: Ophion ventricosus (assembly GCA_963932345.1). Lineage (NCBI taxonomy): Eukaryota > Metazoa > Arthropoda > Insecta > Hymenoptera > Ichneumonidae > Ophion > Ophion ventricosus. The sequence goes on along the minus strand of OZ010721.1, from coordinate 22,829,919 downwards.
CGTAAAGAGGAAATGCAAGCTTCAAATGAGTTGCATGAGGAAGAGGAAGGACTGCTGTATGGTGCTGGAATCACTGATTAATCGGTAAGACACTTTATCATTTCATTAAACACATTTGGACTTTGAGTTCTTCGTTTGTGAAACTTTAAAAGTGTTTTTCTCGAAACAACATTTTTTCAATTTGCGGGAATCATAACTCAAAAACTAATTGATGGATCATCTTCAAATTTGGAACGCGTTTACATAATATAATTTGTTAAAACATGAACCTAAAGTTGGAAAGATTAGAATGTTCAAAACATATTTATTATAGCAAAATGCTGGGAAAAAATGCTAAAAATCGATAATTTTTTTTCCAACACGTTCCAACATTCAATTCTCGATTTTTTTTTTCAAAATTTAGGTTCATATTCTTAAAAAACATGTCAAGAATGTATAAAAATTTGTGGGACTATTTCAGATGCGAATTGCCAGCTGCACAATTCCCGCAAATCGACAACGACGATGAGAACGCGCCAAGGGACACATCGGATTACACCTTAATTAATGCATGAAATAACTTGAAAGAATTACCAGAGATGCATGAAAATATGAATAAATTATCGTCAGAGTTGCGGAAATTTCCGTTTTTTTTTTCACAATAAAAAAAATCCAAAACATCATCTAATTTTCGGTCTCCTAAAGTGGTTGTCCGCCTTAAACGTTCGGACGTGTTGGTTTTGTTGTTTAGGATGGATCGAAGAGGAACGGATTTATTTGACGAGGTAGAGAGCCGACTGGAACTCAAAAAAGGGTGTCTCAAAATGACTTGACATTTTAAATTGCACGCTATTTTTTTTTTTTTTTGTGGCGAACATAAAGTACGAATCTTTGACAACTGGCATCAGGAAGTATTGAGTTTTAGTCATGAAGAATTACACGATCGAGCAATGCATAGAAATTGTGAAAATTCACTGTGAAACAATGCAGTTATTGCAGACGAAGTTTCATGGTCGTTTTATCTCGCGCCACGGCGATGTCAATTGGCCAACAAAATCGTGCAATTTCACGCCATTGGACTTCTTTCTTTGGGCTTTTCTGAAAGGAAAAGTGATATGCCAATGATCCACAGGCCATTCCGAAGCTCAAGGAAGTCAATTGGATGCACCATTAATGAAATTAGTCCACAATTGTGGCAAAATGTTATTGAAAATTTCGTCAAACGAGTGAACGTTTGCAAACAGGGACAAGGCGGTAATTTATCGGATATTGTGTTCCACACATAACCTCGATGTTTGTACCTTGTATTATTGGGAGTACAAATTAATTCGGTCCGTTTGCAAGAGATGGCTCTGGCTGTTATGAATGTTTCATAGTGACAGCTGATTTCGGTGATTTCAGAGAGCTTAGACATCTGTCAATAACATTCAGGTTTATATCGCTTTGAGTTCCATTAAAAACCTTGTTTTTTACTGTGTCGAATATGTCAAATTTTGTGTTAACTAAGCAGCATTTGCGGCAAGTTTCACTTTTCTGCTTTAATTGGAAGAAAAGTGCAGCTGAAGCGCATCGAATGCTTGTTGAAGTTTATGGTGATGATGCTCCAACTGATAAATCATGTAGGGAATGGTTTGGACGCTTTAAGAACGGTGATTTCAGCCTTGAAGACAAGCCTCGCCCTGGACAGCCAAATGAGCCAATGAGCTGCTACAACCTGGCGATTCCATTACGGGCGATCGGTATAGACTACAATTGATTCGTTTGAGCCGTGCGTTACGAGAAAAACGGCCGGAATACGAGCAAAGACATGACAAAATTATTCTTCTGCACGACAACGCTCGGCCTCGTGTCGCAAAAGTCGTAAAAAAATATTTGGAAACGCTCAAATGGGATATTTTACCGCACCCGCCGTATTCTCCGGACATTGCTCCTTCTGATTACTGGTTGTTCCGACGGATGCAGCAGGATTTAGCAGCTCACCGGTTCACTTCTTTAGCAGAAATCGAAAATTGGCTCAAAACTTGGATCGCCTCAAAAGACGAGACTTTTTTTTTAGATGGAATTCGAAAATTGCCTGAGAGGTGGGAAAAAGTAGTAGCCAGCGATGGACAATACTTTGATTGATCTATTCATACCTTTTATTTTGAAATAAATGGATTTTTTACCGCAAAAAAACAGACCGAATTAATTTGTACTCCCAATAGAAAAACGTTGGAATGATTGTATCGCTGTGGAAGGTGACTATGTTGATGAATAAAGTCGTATTTTGCACAAAAAAAAATGTGTTTTTACTGGTTAGTCACAGGACTTAATGACCCATGTGTTATATAGTGAAAAACTCTAAAATAATTCACATTTTATTCCATCAAGAACTATTATTCCTCAAATCTTGCAGTATTTTGACAATTTTTTAATATTCATCCACTAATACCTTAATCGTTCGTTCACTGGTCGGTTTACGTCGGTTCTACAAGACCGTCGTAAAAAACTTTATTGTTTCCAAACTAAAGCGCGCATGAGCGATCGTTAAACAGCCGCAAAAATCCCGCACGAAGCAAACATCTCGTCTCGCATCCAAAGAAAAAAAAAATCAAGTTCCGAAGCTCGTAAAGCGTCAGTCGAAGACGCTGCGTAGTGGAAAAAATAATTCGTTCGCCGCAAACATACGCGTATATTCATTTACCTATGCACAAGCGTCGTACTCGATGCGTGGGATCGTCCGGACGCCGCCGCTCCGCCGCTTCGAGGCTCCTGCAACATTGTCGACAAGCAAGTTATACCAGCGCTCCGATCAATCCCCGTTCTAGCGAATAATCAATAATCATTACTCCACGTTTGCCAACCGCAAATGGTAAAATCGTTGAAAATTCGCAAATTCTGAAAATTCGGCAAAATTGAATACTCGTGGCAATTTCTTTTTTTTTCGTTCGACTTGAAAAGTTTTCGCAATTTTACGAACTACGTTCCAACAATTTGCAGAAACCGAAAAAGGGGGAAAGGAAAAAAAAAAACGTCAGCGTTACGTTCGAGGTTAACGGACGAGAACAAAAGTCCGTGTGTCCGAAGTTTGGCGATTTTTTTTTTTCGTCCACGAGTGCAAAAAAAAAAAAAAACGCGTAGCTTTTGTTTCCGAGTGAAATATTACGGTGCCCGATGGTCTTGGGAAATTCGCAAATATCCATCCATATTAAATTCTTGACGAGTTACATTTCTCACCCACACATACACACGGATCGTGCGTTTTTTTTTTTTTTTTCTTTAATCTTACCGTCCGTTTCCTCGGCGTCACCGCCGCTTTTCCTCGCCTCGCGCGCGCGTCCGTTCTCCAAGAAACGATTTTCTTTGCAATATTAATTTCTCGAGCTTTAGCAGAGACGGAAAGAACCTTGCGGGAAAAAAGTATCGGGATACCTCTTGGTATCGGAGGATCTCCGATTAAATTTCTCTCGTCGTTCTCGTTGTGTGTCGCGCGCGGCTGAGAGACGAGAGCGTTGTTGCCCCGCCAGTGAGACAGCGAGAATATCGTCTCCCTCGGTGCTGTGCGCGTGCGTGAGAGCGCGCTTGCGCGCGCGCGTGTGTGTGTGTGTGTGTGCGTTTGGCACTTGCCTCTGCGCATGCGCGCCTTTTCGCGAGAATTCGCGTTGCGCCCCCGCGAACTATTCCCCTACGCTATCAGCCTCGAACTTTTTTACTCGAATTTTCTTTCTCATTACTTTTCTCGCTTTTGCTACGAATGTAAAACAAAAGAAATGCTCTTTCTCGTCAAGCGTCTCGGAGAATTTCGCGAATTTTGCAATCGAAGCGCACTGGTCGACGCGACGAGAGGGGGGTAGGGGGCAGACGCGAGGAGAAAATTATGGCGGGGGGAGTAGAGGGACGCGGTCACGGGGATTTTTTTTTCGCTGTCTTAGCCAATTCTCTCGCAAGAATTTGATATTTTTTTATTCGATTTTTCTGAATTTGACAAATTTATGAGAGATATTTATTTTAGGGAGGGGGGAAAACGCCAAATGCGCATTGGTGTTTTTTTTTTTTTGCACGTTCTCTAACTATACGTCACTGAATTCGTGTCGCGTGCCCGACCAGTGCTGACTCTTCGTTGCGAAACTAGCGCCGCGAGTGCCACAACGCGAATCCTGGTTGATCCTCGCGCGCAGGGAGGCTTGGAGAGTCCGAATCACGGTTTTACAGGTCTCTGGAAACGCCAGTGGTGGGGCGTACGTTCGCTTAACGTGATTTTTTTTTCGTTTCGATCTACGGCCACGAGGTGCGCGACGATAGATCGGTACGATGTGCAACGAAGACAGAGCACGTGACGGAGTAGCATTCTGTCTCTTCTTTCTACCACATGTAACGCATGCGCATGTAAATCGTAATTCCATTACTCTCGTTTTTGTTCCGTGTTTCGTGAGCAATACTTAATTTACGGACGAAGAAAGTACAATTACACGTTCCACACGATCAAAGATAACTAACTAATTAACGCTTCATCGGATTTGCGTGTAAAAGTAAACTGAACACTTGGAAAATTTAGGTGATACTGATGTGAATGAATGGGCGGTATTCATAGTCAGGTCTCAAGTCGAACTCTTGAGACTATCTTCACAAAGACGATCTTATTGGTCGAGAATCGTCTTGAGATCGCATACATTTCATCGTTCTGAAATAAGACGGTTTTTACAAAGACGACTCTGCCCAAGATTGTCTTATTATCTTCAAGACGGTCTTGGTACTGCACTGGCATTTCGGGTGTTTCCGGATGATTTTTGTAAACTCGCCATTATATCCACCAATCAGAGCTACGTATGCGGTGGTCACCATTTGGAAAATCGGAAGCGTCGTTTGAATTCGTTCTCAGGATAGAAATCTAATGGATTCTGAGCATCGCGAATATATCGTTTTGGTGCAGGTGTAACCCGCTCATCTTCTTGGTCAGAGGATTCATCTGTATCCATGTTATCCATGTCGTAAAGATTCAGCAAATCCTCAAAGGTGCGACATTGCAATACAACATCGATTTTGTCTGAGTTTGATGTATGCTTGCTCCTACTCCTCCAATATTTAACTGTGCTCACTGAACTATAAGTACACTAAAACGCATACGCTGTATTTAGCGGCAGCCTCGCAGCGTGCTACTGTCTCACTCACACTATGTAGAAGGTTATCCTTTTTTAACTGTACAAATCTATCGATCAGTAGTCACAGCACGCAATATACGTATCAGTGACTGTGCTCCAAAATTGTGTGTTGTCCCTAATCTGACTCTGAACATCTTAAGACGGCTTGCATCTTGTCTTCATGAAGTTCATCTTATTTGCAATCTTCTTTCTGACATGAGACGATCTTAATTGACTATGAAACCTTGCAGGCTTAAGATATTGCTTATTCTAGATAAGAACGAACTATGAAACTAGTCGTGTCTTGAACAAGATCATCTTCGTTAAGGCGGTCTTGTGTTTTACATCTTGACATCATCTTATTCGACGTTGATGAATCCAGGCTGCGTCTCAAGACTGTGCTTAAAACGATCTTGAAAACTAAGACCCGATGATTAAAATGTGACAAAAATAATATTTAACACCTTTTCTTCGCATAATAAACAAAATGCATAAAAAATATTATTATTAAAAGTGTAGGCGAAAAGTGCGAGCTAAAATATATTTTCGATGTAGTACTGAGGTTATGTCACGCACCGGGCCTCGTCTTACCGATCTATAGCAGCGACGCGCAGTGGCGTTGAGGCGAATGAGAAGCTAAAGTACCCAGGTAGCAATTTCCAGATAGTTGCCCAGAAGTTGTTTAATTGGACACCAAATGTCCGCTTGGAAGGTACCTAGAAGTTATCACGTGTCCAACAGTTATCATTTTGGATGGTTGTTAACTTCGAGGTAACCTTCGGGCGGACATTTGGTACCCGTTTAGCTGACTATTGGACAACTTTTTGTAAATTGCTACTTGGGTATAGCTCGTGATTGAACGGATTGTTAAAAAAAATTGAAATTTGAATTTTCGGCAGAGTCGTATGCAAAATAGTTCAATTTTTGGTACAATTTAAAAATAAAAAGGTTACGTGTACCAAAAATTAATTTTTGGTACACGTAACCCTTTAATAAGACGTGCAACTGGTAATGGAGTTTTCATGAGGCAAATTCCACGCAGTCGAGGCTACGAGCGAAGTCGTAAATAAAGACTGCATAAAAAAAAACATAAAAATAAATGATAAATTATCCGACGTAAAGTTCCAATTGTTTTTATTCTTCCGTTTCTTCCGAACCAAAGATTCGAAATACCGCTGTCTGTATGTACAGAAAAGTACAGAGCATCGGAAAGGGGAAAACTGTGCATCTCGTCAAAGCGGCACGACCCTTCGCCAGCTACCTAAATCTCATGATCGAAGCACTTCCGGTGACGGAATTAGCGTCATAGAAATCTACGGATCTTACCGGGATACGTAAATATTTTTGCTGATAATTGCACACGAATTTCTACTAACTTACGCACGCACACACACACACACACACACATCCGCCCCCACACCCACACGTCATCAGCGATTCTTCTTCCACATTGCCCCAGGATCGGATGTCCAAAGAAAAGAAGAAGAATCTCGCCGGGTTTGCGTGAAGATGAAAGAGAAGAGGAAAAGAAAAATGAGAGCCTAACATAGGCCGAAATCCACCGGCCGTCGTATTGCGCGTTTCGGTAAAAATAAATCCTGTACAAGTAAAAAGTAAATGGCGCGATGCCAAAAATGAATTTTAGCAGCCGGTGGGTGTGTTTTTTTTGTTTGAGCTCCGGATTCGCCCTCGAGATCTCAGAAGCGAACGTTGTCGCGCTCATCGAGAGAGACTGGACTGCCGAAAGCGCGACGTGCGCTACGATCCTCCTGGTCCTCGTATCCGCTCGAGTGTCTCGTCAACCGCCTCGGCTTTGTTTGTTCCGACCTGCCGTTGTCGAGAATGGCGAGAGGCGACGAGACCCGCGACGAAGAAATCGGCGGAAACGGTGTCGTTGGATTAACCGATTCGCCGGTGTCCGGTGCTGAGCTACGTCCGTCAACCAGCAGTGGCCCGCTCATCAATGAATCTGGTGTTCCATTGAGGGAATGAGAGATCGGTAATACCGGTCCGCCGAGAACGTCCGCTACACTCGACGACGTTATCTCCTCGGGCACCGTCGACGTTCTTCGCAACGCGGACTTTCTGCTCCTGTTGGTAGTGGGGCGCGTGAGTTAATCTTTGTCAATTTCGAAAAAGCCTGGTTGCGATATAATCTTGAGAATTTATGAAATATAAGGATTTCGTATCTATGCGTATGAAAAAGCTGTGAGAGATGCTTTTGCGATGCTTCTCACAGGAAGTCTTTGATCTTTTGAGGCAAGTAGAAAAATTGGCTCAAAATGAATTGTCTGAACGCCTGTTACTCGAGAAGTAGTGAATCGATTTCGTTGAATCTTCCTCTAAATCACAGCTCAGAGAGTGAAGTATGATTTAGGCCATCGAGCATTACGCTACGTACGCAATTACAGTTACAATGAACGAGCATACAAACAAACAAACGTCACATTCGTATTAGACGAACAAACGGCAACGATAAACGGGCACAAAGAAAAAACAAATAAGCGAATGAAGAAATAAACGAATAAAGGAATAAAAGAATGGAGAAATAAACGAATGAAGAAATAAATTAATGAAGAAATGAACTAATGACGAAATAAAGAAATGAAAAAATTAACGAATGAAGAAATAAACAAATAAAGAAATAAAGGCATGAAGAAAGAAACGAACGAAGAAATACAGGTATGGAGAAATAAACGAACGAAGAAATACAGGTATGGAGAAATAAACGAATGAAGAAATAAACGAACGAAGAAATACAGGTATGGAGCAATAAACAAATGAAGAAATAAATGAATGAATAAATAAACGAATGAAGAAAGAAATAAATGAAGAAATAAACGAATAAAGGAAGAGACGAATGGAGCAATAAACGATTGAAGAAATAAAGGCATGAAGAAATAAACGAGTGAAGCAATAAACGAATGAAGATATAAATGAAATAAGAAATAAATCAATGAAGAAGTAAACGAATGAGGAAATAAATTAATGAAAGAATAAACTAATGATGGAATGAACAAATGGAAAAATAAAAGAATGAAGAAATGAACAAATAAAGAAATAAAGGTATGAAGAAATAATCGAATGAAGAAACAAATAAATGAAGAAATAAACGTATGGAGCAATAAAGGAATGAAAAAATAAATGAATGAGGAAATGAACGAATGACGAAATAAAGAAATGAAAAAAAAAAACGAATGAAGAAATAAATAAATGAAGTAATAAACGTATGAAGGAATAGACGAATGAAGAAATAAACGAATAAAAGAATAAACGAATGAAGAAATAAAGGCATGAAGAAATAAACGAATAAAGAAATAAACTAATGAACGAATAAACTAATGAAGGAATAAACAAATGGAAAAATAAAAGAATGAAGAAATGAACAAATAAAGAAATGAAGGTATGAAGAAATAAACGAATGAAGAAATAAATTAATGAATTTCTTCATTTAAACGAATGAAGAAATAAATAAATGAAGAAATAAACGTATGAAGGAATAAACGAATGAAGAAATAAACGAATAAAGGAATAAATGAATGGAGAACTAAACAAATGAAGAAATAAAGGTATGAAGAAATAAACGAGTGAAGCAATGAACAAATGAAGGAATAAATCGATGAAGAAATAAACGAATGAATTATTAAGAAATCATAAAAATCATAACTAAATAAATTAAAAAAAAAACCATGGGAAACATAACATTTTAATAAACAAATAAATCGTAAAATCCATAATAAAATTTGAATAAATAAAAAAAAGTCATAAAACTCATAATAACATTTGAATAAATAAATTTTGACAAATGTTCGCCTACTTTCGACCCTTGCGTGCTCGCACCACGCGATTTACTTACTGATTCGACTCGATCGGCGAATAAATATGATCGGGACTGCCGCCGGAGCCACGGCCGTTGTCCCACGAATTGTGACGTCGATGATGGCTTATCTTATCCCGGTAAGCTTCGGCTATGTTGCTAAAACTGCCGACGATCCTTTTGTCGAGTTCTTTGAGCAATTTGTCCGGTATATTGCCCCTGCTCTCTCGGTCCGAAACTTTTGATCCCTGCAGAAGAGACCAACGGGCAAACGTGTAAAGCACAAGATGCGACGAGAGCGAGCGAGAGGGTGTTTGGATCGAATTATTTAGGAATAAAGAGACCAGGGAGACTATACTAAAGGAGTCCCAACTCCAATGGGCGGGATAGAGGAAAAGTGGTACGCGAATCTGCTGGATTTAAGTAGACATTGATTGAGCCACCCGCAGCGCTGGGTAGAAGCTGACGCATGGGGCAATGAAGGTAACCACGTGTGAGAGAGATGAAACGAGGTTGTTGATTTCCGTAAACATTATTTACTTGTGTATGAAAATAATGACACTCTGATAGTGATAAAAAAAAACGGAACATCTTAAGACGAGATGCAAGCCGTCTTAAGATGTTCAGAGTCAGATAAGGGACAACACAATTTTGGAGCACAGTCACTGATACATATATTGTGACTACTGATCAATAGATTTGTACAGTTGAAAAAGGATAACCTCCTACATAGTGTGAGTGAGACAGTAGCCCGCTGCGAGGCTGCCGCTAAATACTGCGTATACGTTTTAGTATACTTATAGTTCAGTGAGCACAGTTAAATATTGGAGGAGTAGGAGCAAGCATACATCAAACTCAGACAAAATCGATGTTGTATTGCAATGTCGCACTTTGAGGATTTGCTGAATCTTTACGACATGGATAACATGGACACAGATGAATCCTCTGACCAAGAAGATGAGCGGGTTCCTCCTGCACCAAAACGATATATTCGCGATGCTCAGAATCCATTAGATTTCTATCCTGAGAACGAATTCAAACGACGCTTCCGATTTTCCAAATGGTGACCACCGCATACGTAGCTCTGATTGGTGGATATAATGGCGAGTTTCCAAAAATCATCCGGAAACACCCGAAATGCCAGTGCAGTACCAAGACCGTCTTGAAGATAATAAGACAATCTTGGGCAGAGTCGTCTTTGTAAAAACCGTCTTATTTCAGAACTATGAAATGTATGCGATCTCAAGACGATTCTCGACCAATAAGATCGTCTTTGTGAAGATAGTCTCAAGAGTTCGACTTGAGACCTGACTATGAATACCGCCCATTCATTCACATCAGTATCACCAAAATTTTCCAAGTGTTCAGTTTACTTTTACACGCAAATCCGATGAAGCGTTAATTAGTTAGTTATCTTTGATCGTGTAGAACGTGTAATTGTACTTTCTTCGTCCGTAAATTAAGTATTGCTTACGAAACACGGAACAAAAACGAGAGTAATGGAATTACGATTTACAGCGCGTGCGTTACATGCGGTAGAAAGAAGAGACAGAATGCTACTCCGTCCCGTGCTCTGTCTTCGTTGCACATCGTACCGATCTATCGTCGCGCACCTCGTGGCCGTAGATCGAAACGAAAAAAAAAACACGTTAAGCGAACGTACGCCCACCAATGGCGTTTCCACAACTGTATGTAAGACCGTGGTTGGGACTTATGGTATAGTCTCCCTGAGAGAGAGACAAAGAGTAAGTACACTCACGCTGGAATTCGTGTACGACGGTGTGTCGTTCGTATCCGCGTTCGGATTGGTCCATACGTTCGTCGCGCCTGGCGCGTCCTCGATGGAATTTTGTAGAATTTCCGCCGAGTACGTAGGACGAGCCGGTATAATCGGCGAACGACAGCAGACCCTGAAGACCACGAAAACGTAGAAAATCCCTTGCCCTGGAAATATTACGTAATCTATGGCAAAAAACTCATCCGTCTTGACGAATTACTCACGAATTAACATCTTCCAATTTCTTCAGCAACCTCTCGTTCTCCCGACAGACGAGCTCCTGATCCCTCATAACTTGTTCCCTCGTCGCGTACAATTCCGCATTCTCACGACGCAACGCTTCGTTTTCCGTTATGTACGCCCGTAACAATTGACTAAGCTCGCTCGACTCGAGCTCGGCAAGTTTGTCCAGATCGACAGCTGGCGGTGTCATTGGCACTCGTCTCTCGCCGCCTTTAAATTCAATTACTCGAGTTGAACAATCCAATTATTGACAAAGCTATATCGAACGGTGAACATTTCTTCTATCGTGCGATTGAAGTTTCTCGTACCTTTGGAGTCGGAGCGCTTTGAGGTTGTCGATTCGTTGTCAATATTAAGGGCGCCTCGCAAATGATCGTTCTCCGTTTGAAGAGCTGCCACTTCGCGCTTCAGACTCAGAATTAGAGCTTCCCTCGGATCCTGGAAATTTCAACGAGTTTAGATAGGCCTTTCAGATCAATCGACAAGAAGCAAGCCAAATAAAAAAAAAAAACGCCCCGAATAAATAAAAACGGACCAATCCGAGTAAAAAAAAACGCAAAGCAAAAAACAAACTCAAAGGAAGTAACAAACCCAAACAGGCCCGAATCAACCGTAACAAAGAAAACCCAAACAAACGTGAATTAATTAAAAAAAACACAGTAAAATCTAAACGAACTCGAGCAAACCCAAACAAAAGGAAAAAAAAGTAATAAATCCGAATAAATCAAGACAGATAAACCCAAAAAAAGCCGAGAATGGAGCTAAACGGACAAACCCAAACAAACCCAAAACAGAAAAAGTCAAACGAACGCAAACGAACCAGCACGGACAAATCCAAAAAAAAAAGGAATTAAGGGGTTACGTGAGTTTGAAAATTTCAAAAAATCCATTTTTTTTAGAGAAATAATAGAGAAAATATGCTTTTTTTGGCTTCGAAACCCACGTAACCCCTTAACGCAAAGTAACAAACCCGAATGAACGAGAACAGAACAACCCAAAGAAAATAAACAAACAAGCAAACCCAAACCAACGAAGCAACAAATCCTCGAGCAAACCCAAACAAAAGGAAAAACAAAAACTCAAAGTAATAAACCCGAATAAACCAAGACAGATAAATCCAAAAAAAGCCGAGAATGGAGCTAAACGGACAAACCCAAACAAGCCCAAAACAGAAAAAGTCAAACGAACGCAAACGATCCAGCACGGACAAATCCAAAAAAAAAAGGAATTAAGGGGTTACGTGAGTTTGAAAATGTCAAAAAATCCATTTTTTTTAGAGAAAAAATAGAGAAAATATGCTTTTTTTGGGTTCGAAACCCACGTCACCCCTTAACGCAAAGTAACGAGCCCGAATGAACGAGAACAGAACAACCCAAAGAAAATAAACAACGAAGCAAACCCAAACGACCGAAGTAACAAATCTGAGCAAACCCAAGCATGATGTATTCTAGTTTAAAGAAAAACAAATAAAAATCGCCTTACTAAAATGATCCAAACAAACCCAAACAAATCCAAGTGTAAAGAAAAAATAAATTAAATAAAAATCGCCTCACCATAACGACGATCGGCTTGGTACGAATTTTTTTTGCTCTCGCCGCGTATCTCAGAGTGTTGAGAGTTTCGCTGGAGTTTGAACGAGCAGGCGAGACGCACGCGATCTGCGGGTCCGATAATAATTCGTTATAGAAAGATATGAAAAGATTATTTTTGTTAAATTTCTTCTATTCGCAGGTGTATTTTTTTTTTTCACCCAAATTAAAGGAAAAAACCGACCATGAGAGTGACCCCGTTGCCGGCAAGACTATCGGCCAGGAGTTTCGTCAGTTTGCTGTCCCGATAAGGAATGTGACCGGTCTTCTTTTTACCGTCGCTCAACGAGGCTATGCAGTATCCTGTCAAAGTTCGAATCGCAATTGTATAAAAGTCAAGGATTTTGATGCGAGCGGAAGACTCGGCGATGAGGAAAGTGGGCAAGAGGCAAATTGGCAAATTTTTTATTCTTGAAATTCTCATTATTTTGGTTCAAATATCAAGAATCAACGGCCAAAACTTGGCGCCTCGGATATCGTACTATACCCGGAAAGTATGGGCTGTGGGGCAACAACCCGTGTGTCTTCGTGGACCGGAAATAGCAAATTGGCAAATACGGGGTAAGGAGCGAAAGAGATGAAAAAAAAAAAGCCCGGAAGAGGAAAAAAAAAGTTCTAGTTGAAGTTGCGTCACGAGTGGCGGTATTATTTGTGCCTCGTACCCAAAACCATGAGGCTCTTGTTGATGTTGTTCGCTTCCTCGAGCGTCTTTCCCTCGCTTTGCGTCTTCTTCGTCATCTCACTGCCAGCGAGGTCCACGAAGTTTATCTTACCCTGCTTCGATATGAAGACACCGTTCTCCATCTACGATAAAAGAAGAAAAAACGGTAAATCAAAAGGAGGACCCAGAGGAGACGAATGAAGAATTTGAAGAAAAATTTGTACCTTGCGAAAGAAGAAATATTAAATTTAAATAAGATCTATTTAAGGAGATACGACTAGTCCCCCAAGGCCAACAAAGAAACTAAATTTATGTTACCCCACGGATGTTCTGATTTATGTTAACTTATGTTGAATATTCGTATCGTCGAGCTCAAAATTTCAGGCCCGAAAGTTGGATTCGTCCCCATGGTCGTACCTCCTTAAATCTAATAGGGTTTTTTTCTTGTCTCACGGCCTACTTCGAACGAAGGCTTTTTTTTCGATTACAACGACTTTTATAAGGCTATGCGTAGTGTAAATTGTACCAAAAATTCAACTATTTTGCATACAACTCTGCCAAAAATTGAAATTTCTATTTTTTTTTAAATCCTTTCAATCGCGAGCTATACTTATCTACTAACAGAAAAAAATTGCTTTTTTAATTTAAGATAAAGCTATTATGAGTTATCCTGACTACCACGAGGACACACGGAGAGAATTAAATGTTAAAAATTACCGTGCAGTAACTGTAATCAGATGACAACCCTGAAACTTCGCTTATTATTACTGAGTAAAGCACAGATTTTCACGAAAATAAAATAAAATTTCTTCTTCAGATAGAAAAATTTTACCAGATTTTCTAGTAAATTTTCATGTGTAACAAAATACGCAAAACTTAAATTTAAAAAATATATAATATCAGCGAAATTTTACTGTGCATTTTATTATTTTATGCCTTTCGAAAATGTCTATAAAATAGTATCGTCTTTATAACAGTTATTTGAAGATTTATTATAAAATTTAATGAGTGTTATAGGAAAATGTATTGTGCTCTCGGTAAAAATTATCGTGCGCCCTACCCTTCTTGTATAGTAAAATTTTAGCTACGTATTTGAAATTCTCTGTAACGTGAGATAAAAAAAAAACTTGTCGCATACGAATTATTATGCTTTTCTCACTTGTCACCACATTGAAATATATCACGGTAATTTTTACCGTGAAATTCACGACAAAAATTACTTTTTAATTCTCTCCGTGCACTTTTTTTTTAGGGGTCTCCGGAAACCAGGTTCCACCGGCTGAATTTCCCAAATTTTTGGATGAATTTTTTTCAAAATATTGTGGAAATGTTGCTTCTTTGTGTGGTTAACATTTGGAATAAAATAATTTATATATCATATTTTTTTAAAAATCGAGAAAATATGCTTTTTTTGGCTTCGAAACCCACGTAAGCCTTTAATTCAATAAATAAAAAAATCAGACGCATCTAGTTAATATCAAAAGAATTTTTCTGTCAGTGTACCTGCTGTTCCGACGTTATGTGAACCGTGAGGATGGTGTGGCTCCGGCTCGAATGCTCGTTCATATTGTGCGTACCCACTGACCGGTTTCTCATACCTGCGTACACGAAATATACATTCGAATGTGGCTTTGTTTGAATTTCTCATGCGTACGTACACGAAATGGATTCCACTATGTGGGATTGTTTGGCTTTGCTCGGTTGTCTCATGCCTGCGTACGCGAAATGCTTTCTAATTAAGGGGCCAGTCCACGTTGAAAATTTCAAAAAATTGAAAGCAAGCAAGCCTCGAAGAAATCGACGATGATGAGCAATCAGAAGGGATTTTGTACGGTGCAGGAATTGCCGATTGAGTTTAGGTAAGAGTTTTTCATAGTATAAACTTCAAACGCGTTTTTCTCAAAACAACGTTTTCAAAATCTAGCTCCATCGTTTCTCTAAAACTAATAAACCGATTCTCTTGAAATTTGAACCACATATTGTAAACATGATTCGCAACAAGATGACCCTCGATGGTTTTAAAATTTTGATTTTTACTCTTTTTTTTTGCGAAAAACTGCGAAAAAACGCGTTTTTTTTTTTTACTTTTTTCGTTTTTCATCTGCCATTTTTTTATTTTTTGATAAAACTTTATATCCGAGGGTCATTTTGTAGCTGGTGTCATACTGAATCTAATGGACTTTGATTTTTTTGTTTCAGACAAGCCGTTGCCGAGTTGTGATGGAGCTACCTAGACCACCTATTTTTCAGGCGTTACGTTAAACTATAGTTTTTGTACTTAAAAATGAATAAAAATGAATGAAATTTTTTTTTAAAATGTATTTCAAGACTTTATTTATCAAGCCCAACAACTTTTATATTCATATCTTTTATAAAATCCTAAAAAAAAAATCGCGAAAATAGCCTTTTTTTCGTGGCTCCAAAGTGGATTGGCCCCTTAAGGCCTTATATACGCGAAAAACTTCAAAATGTTTCACTTTTTTTTTATTTCTGATTCCATTAGCCTGAACGGTTAGGAATATTTTAAGCTTTACAGAATTGAAAAATTCCAAAAATGCTATTAAATAAGGTAAGATTGTATTTATAATAGATACCGCGCGGCGCGCCCGACCGCCAACTTCAAAGCCGTTTTTCCACGATTCACTTTTTCGAACCTTGTGAAAGTTCTAACTCTTGAACGAAGGTTCAGATCGCTTTGAAATTTTTACAAAATATTCTTAGTATCATCACCTATCGTGTGAACCACAGAAACAAAAATATCAATGACACAAAAAAATAAAAATAAAATACCAACAGAAAATTGAGTAAAAAAATTGTAAGTTTCGAATTTTTATTATAATAATTTTTTTAAAATAATAATGTTGGTTCACACCGAAGATACATTCATTATGCAATTATAAATATGTTCATTTTTTTTTTCAGACACCCACATCGATGCCGAGAACTTTCACCATCAACGCGCGCGCAAAAAAAATTGCTTTATTATGTTATATCTCCGCGGTTTGTTAATATTTCTGATTTTTTTTTTACATATACTTAACCATGTGCATAAATGATATGTAAAAAAAATTTTGTCAATATATGCGTCATTTTTTTTTAACCGCGTCTAGAAAAGTACCTTCGAAAATCGGCGAAATCGCGTATATAAGGCCTTAAATGAACAGTACTCCATTGGAGTGAACCGCATTACTCGATATGTCTCGAGTCACCAAAAGGTCTTTATTTTTTTTTCAATTATTAATTACCTTCCTCAAGGACCGCGAGTAGATCGTCAAGTTCCTCGCACTCGACCGTGAAAAGATTCTCCACGAAGAAGCCTCGTATCTTCTTGCTCCATCTAACGGCCAATGGTTTCCTCGATGTTCCAGGATTCAAAAGGTCGATAACCTTCTCGTTGTAGATCTCGAGGAAGGAGGCCTTAAGAACAAAATTGAACTCCTTGCGTTCCTGCAGTATTTTGAACAGATAGACGAAAGAACGAAAAACGAGGCCGTGATCCTCCGAGTACGGGTTACCATTCTCGAACTGAAAAGACGAAGAAAGTCTCGTTTGAGGTAAGGATTTGGCACTTGAACGATGAATGTCGTGTAAAATGTCTTACGAGGCCGGGTGGACCGGTGAGCGTGTGAGTCTTTCCGCTACCGGTTTGCCCGTAGCAAAAAGCGGTTGTGCTGAAACCCTCGATCGCCATCTCGATGAGCTTTTTAATTCCGGAAAATTGGAGAATGTCCTCCTGACTTGCTGCCGGCTCGAACACGACATTGTACGAGAAGAACTTGGCTTTCTTGTCGCCGCTGTTGGACACGCCCTCGCACTGCGAACGGCAAATAATCGTTAATTGGTCGATACGAGTCGTAGAATAAAAGGGGCCTGCGTACACTTGAAATTTCAATAGTTTGACGTTTTTTTTTATTATTTCGTCGGTCTACAGTCTGGGATCTTAAGGCCTTATATAACTATTAGCTTCTAATCGCGACTTCGTTTGCGTGGATCTCGCAATTTGTGTCAAAATACCCTTTTAAGGCCTTAGGCCACTCTAGAGGCCAAAAAAAGGGCATATTTTTTTATGGGTGATTTTTTTTTCACCGAAACCATAAAATAAATCGGAATTACAAAATAGGGGTTTTATTGTACACGTAATTGACTATAAAAAATTATTTCTTTTCACAGCGATACATGTCAAAATGATTTGACTCACATCACCGTTCATCAGATTTTGTCCAATGAATTGGGGATGAGAAAAATCGCTGTCACACAGCAATTTCAATAAACGAGTTTTTGGTCCAGTCAAGAGGCCAGTCCACTTTGAACATTTCAAAAAATCAATTTTTTTTTATACTGTTTTCGAAAGTACATACATTCAGAAATATTGTGTCAACATTGTGTCAATATTGCCGATTGAGTTTAGGTAAGAGTTTTTCATAGTATAAACTTCAAACGCGTTTTTCTCGAAACAACGTTTTCAAAATCTAGCTCCATCGTATCTCTAAAACTGATAAACCGATTCTCTTGAAATTTGAACCACATATTGTAAACATGATTCGCAACAAGATGACCCTCGATGGTTTTAAAATTTTTATTTTTACTCTTTTTTTTGCGAAAAACTGCGAAAAAAACGCGTTTTTTTTTTACTTTTTTCGTTTTTCATCTGCCATTTTTTTATTTTTTGATAAAACTTTATATCCGAGGGTCATTTTGTAGCTGGTGTCATACTGAATCTAATGGACTTCGATTTTTTTGTTTCAGACAAGCCGTTGCCGAGTTGTGATGGAGCTACCTAGCCCACCTATTTTTCAGGCGTTACGTTAAACTATAGTTTTTGTACTTAAAAATGAATAAAATTTTTTTTTTTTAATGTATTTCAAGACTTTATTTATCAAGCGCAACAACTTTTATATTCATAGCTTTTATAAAATCCTCAAAAAAAAAAATCGCGAAAATAGCCTTTTTTTCGTGGCTCCAAAGTGGACTGGCCCCTTAAAACATTCCTGTGGCCTCCTTATTCGCCTGACTTGAGTCCTTGTGACTTTTTTCCTCTTGCCGGGATTGAAAAATCACACCTCAAGGGTGATTTTGGGACACTCGAAAACATTAAAACGGCTTTAAGGCGGGCAACCACTTTAGGAGACCGAAAATTAGATGATTTTTTTGGATTTATTTTTATTGTGAAAAAAAAAACAGAAAATTTCCGCAACTCTGACAATAATTTATTCATATTTTCATACATCTCTGGTAATTTTTTCAAATTATTTCATGCATTAATTAAGGTGCAATCCGCTGTGTCCCTTGGCGTGTCCTCATCGCTCGTTGTCGATTTGCGGGAATTGTGCAGCTCGCAATTCGCATCTGAAATGGTCCAACAATTTTTTATACATTCTTGAGATGTTTTTTAAGAACATGAACCTAAATTTTGAAAAAAATAATCCGAGAATTGAATGTTGGAACGTGTTTGAAAAAAAAAATGATCGATTTTTAGCATTTTTTTCCCCGGCATTTTGCAATAATAAATATGTTTTGAACAATCTAATCTTTCCAACTTTAGGTTCATGTTTTGATAAATTATATTATGTAAATGTGTTCCAAATTTGAAGATGATCCATCAATTAGTTTTTGAGTTATGATGCCCGCAAATTGAAAAAATGTCGTTTCGAGAAAAACACGTTTAAAGTTTCACAAACGAAAAACTCAAAGTCAAATGTGTTTAATGAAATGATAAAGTGTCTTACCGATTAATCAGCGATTCCAGCACCATACAGCAGTCCTTTCCTCTTCCTCATGCAACTCATTTGAAGCTTGCATTTCCTCTTTACGAGCTTCTCGAGCTTCTTTTGTCTCTAATAAACTTTTTCTATTTTGCCGAGGCACGCGCATCCGATCCATTTGCTCGGCATATCCGTATACATACCGTTAGAAGGAATCCGAATATCGTTTTGAAATTTTCAGGATATATTCTCAAGATATTTTGCTAACGATTTATGAAATTGAAAAAAAAATAGATTTTTTTAAGCATTTAAAGTGGTTGCCCGCCTTAACCGACCAGCTGAAGGCTATTCCAGTATCAGAGTTCTATGAGGATTGGAAGAACCGTCTCTAGCGCTGTGTGGCTTACCAAGGAAGTTATTTTGAGGGAGACAATTTCGCGAGACTATTCGCGTAAAAAAATTGAAAAAAAACGATCAGTCTCGTTTAATTTACACACCTCCCATTAATTATCTGTAAAATCCCAACTTCGTCATTCGAATACTGCCATTAAAAAGAAAATATTAAAAATCGACTCGAATGAAAATCGCACTCACGTGAATCTGACCCTGGCCGGGAAAATGAACGGCGCAGTCTTCGCCAGATTTTCTCTCTCTCTTGCTCAGCGGCCGAACTCTGAAAAAAAAATTAGTGCACATTTTATCGTTTTAATGAATAAACGAGTTTTCGGAAGCAGTATTATTTTTCAACTGGATAATCTTGTTTGGGTTTCTTTCACAACTGGAATAATGTTTGGATCGAGTAATTCAGTTTTCCGAACTGGAATAGCGTTTCAATTAAGGAGTTTCGATATAAAAATCGAAATGGTGGCAGGCGATTGAAATTTATATCACCGAGATATTAATTTAGAATGCACTTTCAAACACTCGACGGTTTGAAATTCCCGCCTTTTAATGCTTGACTTGAGTGGCTCACTAGACAGAGCTGGTTAATGCGGTGTTGCCACGGAAAATCCTAGAGTGGCCTAAGGCCTTAACAAAATATTCCAAATACTGTAATTACGGTTTGCTTAGTTTTTTTTTTGTATCGGCTAATCACTATTATTTTTGGGTCTACATCTCTATAACTGGTGTTTACGAGGTGGCGTATCTATTACCAAATGGATAAAGGTTCACCTTTATCCATTAAAGGTTCACCTTTATCCATTTCAAACACCTTTAAACGTTGAAACGTGAACATTCAAAATCTCCAAAACTATGTTGTAAAAGTAATCGATTTTTGAACAGTCAATGCATCCAAAATGAATCTCTCGGTGATATGAATTTCAATCGCCTAGCACCATTTCGATTTTGGTATCGAAGCACCTTAAGGCCTTATATACCTTTGAGAAAATAATGATCGTTTGCTTTTATTGGCTCAAATTATGTATAAACATGCCAAGAATAATATGCAGAAGTTATTCTCGGTGGAAAAAAATGTTTAGAAGTATTCGTCCGTTGTATTTCAATGCATTATGCCTGAAAAATAGAATGGCCCAAAACTTTTACACGCGACTGTATATACCAGGTGTACACGTATGAAATGCGGATTTCCGACAACAGATGGTGCACCAATGCAGTTTGTGCTATAAAGATTTGACACTGCGCCATTTTGTTGTGTCATCAACAAGTGTCAGACGCGCACGAGTGATAAATTGGAAAAGTGTTTGCATAGTGTTGTGTTTTTGTGTTCAATATGCCGAAATTTATACCGAACAAAGGGCATTCGCGGACAGCATTAATTGTTTGTTTTCATTTGAAGAAAACTGCTGCTGAATCATACCGATTACTTCGAGAAGCTTATGGTGAACATGCTCCATCGCAAGATACGTGTGAACGATGCTTTCGGCGTTTCAAAAGTGGTGACTTCGATGTTGCAGACAAGGAACATGGAAAACCGCCAAAAAAATACGAAGATGTGGAATTGCAAGCATTGTTGGACGAAGATGATTCGCAAACACAAAAACAACTCGCCGAGCAATTGGGCGTTAGTCAACGAGCTGTTTCCAATCGGCTACGAGAGATGGGAAAGATTCAGAAGACCGGTAGATGGGTACCACATGAGTTGAACGACAGGCAAATGGAAAAGCGCAAAAACACATGTGACATTTTGCTCGCTCGGTACAAAAGGAAGTCGTTTTTGCATCGTATAGTTACAGGGGATGAAAAGTGGATTTATATTGAGAATCCCAAGCGCAAAAAATCATGGGTAGACCCAGGCGCACCGTCCACATCGACCGCAAGACCGAATCGCTTTGGCAGAAAAACGATGCTCTGTGTTTGGTGGGACCAGAGGGGCTTGGTCTATTATGAGCTGTTAAAACCTGGGGAAACGGTTAATACTAAACGTTACCAACAACAATTGACCGATTTGAACCGTTCGCTGCTTGAAAAAAAGGCCAGAATACCGAAAGAGGCAACACAAAGTCATTTTTCTTCATGACAATGCTCCATCACATACGGCAAAACCGGTTCGCGACACGTTGGAAGCACTCAGCTGGGAAGTTCTACCCCATGCGGCTTACTCGCCAGACTTGGCTCCTTCCGATTACCACTTGTTTTCATCGATGGGTCACGCACTTGCTGAGCAGCGCTTTGGTTCGTACGAAGATGTGAAAAAATGGCTCGATGAATGGTTCGCAGCAAAAGGGGAAGATTTTTACTGGCGTGGTATTCACAAATTGCCCGAAAGATGGGAAAAATGTATAACAAGCGATGGAGCATACTTTGAATAAAGCACGTTTTATCATTCGTCCGAACTTAACGTGTGTTTTTTTTTAGAAAAAAAATCCGCATTTCATACTTGTACACCTGGTAAGGCCTGCAATGATCCAGTCCTATTAAACTCTCGTTTTAGTCAATTTCGTAATTATCTTTTAACCAAAGAAGGCAAGGTAAAAAAACGATTTTACCTGACAACCACGTTTATATTGTCTTCCGGAAGTAAGTGCTTCGATGCTATGACTCGTCGGTCCCCGTCGGCTAGTCGCTCGATACTTCCGATCCTGAAGTCAAAAAGAAAATCATTACTACCATAAAATATCGTTATCACGACAATTGAGTTGTTGAAAAAAAATGTTCGATTTTTTTATTATTTAGAATTGATCTTTTTTGATAATTAAACAGGATGTCAAAAGGGTTTTTTCTTTGAAATAATTCTAAACATAATTATTAATTGTTTTTACGTCACGATAATTCAAATCGTAGATGTTGGCGCGAAATGCCACGCTATCGGCGCTGGCGTTTGTGACGTCACCGTTCGAACGCGACCGAATAGGTTATGTCAACGAATTCAGACGTACATAGAAGGACAATCCTTACGGGCGGCCTGAAGACAAGTATTCCGCGACCCAAACTGCCGCGTCGCGGCGTGACGATTACACGAGTAGTTCGTATACCGGCTTTCGAACGGTGACGTCACAGAGTGCTCGGGTAACTTCGGATGCTCTCGGCGCGTTTTTGCCGAGCCGAACAGAACAACAATTTCAATGTGCTATATCGTTGTTAATTGTTGAACAAAAAAAAGAAAAATACTTTGCTTCAAAAACCGCACACGATCGTTACAATGAAAAAAAAAAATTATTTAACGAGCGAATTGTTTCTTCAGACTGTCGATGGAACTTTGGCCCGTGCCAAAGCCACGAATTCTTTCGAATTGGGAAATTAGTCATTGAGGAAAATTTTTGTAATTACGCGAAGGATGCAAAAAACAAAAACGAGCTCGAAGGGAATAGTAATTTATGCTACAAGTGCGGAAAACAACGAATTCCATCGCGCGTGAAGTTGCCGCATGAGCCGAAGGCTTATGGTGCATTTCACACGAGTACGAGTGTGATTTGCAGCACGAGCCGAAGGCGAGTGCTGTAACCACACGAGTACGAGTGAGAAATGCACCATAAGTCGAGGCGAATTCGGCAACTTACGCGCGATGTAATTCGTTTTTTTCGCACATGTCCCATACATTATTTTTTGCAATGACTGTCTCGAAAGTGGGATTTGAGATTCAACAAAACCAATAACAATTATATTCAAATATATCACATCAGTTCAGATCATTTCCTTGTCAGAAAATACGATTGTGATAAGTTGACGTTTCATATGACATGAATTTCGCTACATTCAAGTTTGTTCAATCGGTCCAAAATCGTAGAACAAAAAACTATCAACTGTGAAAAAAAACCGTTTTTTCGCGAATCAATGTGGTAAAGTGAGCTATAAATAGATTTTTTTCCGCACTAGTGCGGGAAAGTCTCACATTCCCGCACTAGTGCGGGAAAGTAAGCATCGTTGAGAAATAAGCCACTTTCCGCACGCTAAACACCAATCGAAAATCGCACTTTCGGGGCAGGCATTGCGAAAAATATGTTTGGCCGAGAAAACGCTTCCTGTTTTTTTCCTCGCGCGGGCTCTCGGATCTGCATGTGTGTACAGAGATAGAGGTTACGATGTGGCGTTCGCGCGACGATGAACAATCGATTTCTGGGGTGACCTTGGCCATACGAGACACTCGAATCCGCGATCACATCGGATATCTTCTATTGTTTCTTCGATACGGTTGGTCGCAATGAACGATATTTATTATTATTTCGAAACGTCGCGAATTGTCCCACGCCGCCTTGTACGGCCGCACGGGTATTTACTAAATTCGGAAAGTATTAGATGAAGTAAAATGTTCTGAGCGGTTTTTCGCTTTATTTCGACGATGAAATTAACATAGAATTATCCGATTTAGATCAAATATACGCCGTTTTCTTCGATTACTTTTGTCCATTTTGAAGGCAATTTCATAATTCCGCGATTGAAGAAGTCCTCGTCCCTATTGGTAAAAAAACTTGACCAGCTCATTTTCACAAGCCTCTCTTGAGGCCATTTTTGTACCATGAAGAAAATTTTGCAAATGCTTGAAAAGGTGATAATCGCTTGGTGGCAGGTCTGGACTATACCGCGGGTGCGATAGAAGCTCCCATCCAAGCTCTCGGAGCTTCTGGCGCGTCGTTAAAGATGTGTGCGGCCTGGCGTTGTCTCGATGGAACACAACACCCTTCCTATTGGCCAATTCTGGCCGCTTCTGGTCGATCGCCTGCTTCAATCTGGTCAGTTGTTGACAGTAGAGGTCCGAATTGAGTGTTTGACCCGATGGGAGCAGCTCATAGTGGATGATTCCCTTCCAATCCCACCAAACACACAGCAAAACCTTCTTGGCCGTTAATCCGGGCTTGGCGATCGTTTGGGCCGGCTCACCGCGATTGGACCACGATCTTTTTCGGCTGTTGTTCTCGTATGTGACCCATTTTTCATCGCCAGTCACCATCCGCTTCAAAAATTGGTCGATTTCGTTACGTTTCAGCAAAGAATCGCAGGTATCAATTCGGTCCAAAAGGTTCTTTTGCGTCAATTCGTGTGGCACTCATACATCGAGCTTCTTCTTGAGACCAGCCTTATGCAAATCGTTCCAAACGGTTTTCTGGCTAATCTTCAGTTCCTGGGCAATGGAATAAGTGCTCACATGCCGGTCCGACTCGACGATTTCCATGATTTTATCGACATTTTCGACGATTGGCCTACCAGAGCGTGCCTCATCTTCGACGTCCATATTACAAGAACGGAATCGTTGGAACCACCGCTTTGCTGTTGCATTCGATACTGTATTGGGTCCATAAACAGCACAAATTTTTTTGGCCGCCTGCTCCGCCTTTTCACCTTGTTCGTAGCGGTACTGAAGAATGTATCGAATTTTCTCTTTTTTTACTTCCATTTTGGAACGCTGTAACACACAACCGGCTTCACCAAACACAAAACTGTCAAAGAACTTTTTTTGAAGCGTAATGTCACCTTTAAATCGCCGTCTAGTATGACCCGATGCGATGTATACATCGTGAGATATGGTTCAGTAAAGCCATCTAGCGGAAAACGCTCAGAACTTTTTACTTCAGCCAATATTTTTGAAACAAAATTGTTCATTATTTAAAACTGAATGAGTTATTTTTATTTTTCTTTCGGTAAAGAATAACAAATCAAACTTTTTCATCATTATTATTGTTGAGGCAACCATCGCTATTACGTGAAGATACATTTTCTTTTTTATTTTTATTATTGTTTTCATTATTCTTTGGCTGGAGAATGAAATTCTTGAAACCTCGTAATAATTTTCAAGTAAATTATAACTTATAACGTTTGTTAAACACGGATAAATTTGCTTTATTTTTTATTCGGTTTTCTTTAATCAATGATAAGTTTACAGTGTGAGTTCTGTTGTGTACCTATTTTCGTCCGTGAAATATTATTTCTTAATTTCTCTTTAATTTTGTATTAAAATATTAATGTAATAGACGATTGGTGAAGTGAAGTTTAATTACGATTTAATTAAAATTTATCCAACAAATTCTTTCTCATATACTGAACGCCCCTTCCAAATAAGTTGAAACTCTATGGAAAAAAAGAGGTCAACCACAGACTTTACTTTTGTCCCATTCCGTGTTCGTTTTTTTTTTTTGCTTGGCTATGGATAATTTTTTTACCATATCGTGCTCTTTTATTTGTTTGGATTTGTTTGAGTTGTTAGAACTTTTTCCGTACCCCTCAATTTTCTCCGATTTCGCGCTCGTTGTTTTTCGCCGTTCTTTTTCATAAGAATAAAAACCGCACGAGAACGATATAGGTTCGCTTTGACGCAGACGATAAACCCCATTCCCCAAAGGCCTTTCTCGCGACCGCACATTTATATTACGGCAAATAACACACCACCCCCGCAAGGACACTCGTCTAATATATTCCTCGAAAATATTCCACTCTTGGCGCTTAATGGTCGAGGGGGGTAAATCGATGAAGCTCCCCTCTCCCCCCTCCAAAGATAGGCGAGTCCATTTATGTGTTACAAATAACGAACAAATGTGGTTTCTGCTCTTATTCCACATACGTATAATTTATCCACGTAGCCTTACGTGTTTACGGAGGGAGAGAGAAAAAAAATAATTCGCAAAGAGGATGACACGAAAATTTGTCGGTCTCTCTCTCTCTCACTATTTCTCTTTAAATATATATAAGGTGTAGTAAAAAGAAATCCATTATTTTTGCATGAAATTGAAGGCTTTATTTAGCATAGTTAGAATGATCCGATTTAGGTCTAATATGCACCGTTTTGATCGATAACTTGTTGCCACTTTGAAGGTAATTTCATAGTGCCTTTATCATAGAAACCCTCGTCCCTATTGGCAAAAAACTGGGACAGTCGATTTTCACAAGCTTCTCTTGAGGCGAATATTTCACCAGCAAAAACATTCGCCATAGACAGGAACAGGTGGTAATCACTTGGTGCCAGATTCGGACTATAAGGTGGATGCATAAGAACCTCCCAACCAAGCTCCCGGAGCTTCTGGCGAGTCACTATCGATGTGTGTGGCGTGGCGTTGTCCTGATGAAACACAATTCCTCTCCTATTGGCCAAAGCTGGCCGCTTCTGGGCGATTGCTTCCTTCAGACGGTCCAATTGTTGACAGTACAGGTCCGAATTAAGAGTTTGGCCGCAGGGGAGCAGCTCATAGTGGATGATTCCCTGCCAATCCCACCAAACACACAGTAAAATCTTCCTGACCGTCAATCCTGGCTTGGCCACCGTTTGCGCCGGCTCACCGCGATTCGACCACGACCGTTTTCGCTCGACGTTGTCGTAAGTGATCCACTTTTCATCACCGGTCACCATCCGCTTCAGAAATGGGTCGATTTTGTTGCGATTCAGCAGCGATTCGCAGATGGAAATTCGGTCCATGAGGTTTTTTTGCGTTAACTCGTGTGGCACCCATACATCGAGCTTCTTTTTGTATCCAGCCTTATTCAAGTGGTTCCAAACGGTTTTTTGTGCAATGTTTAGCTCCTGGGTAATCGGAACAGTGCTTACATGACGATCGGCCTCGACGATTTCCATTATTTTATCGACATTTTCGACAATTGGCCTTCCAGAGCGTGGTGCATATCTTTGACATGAAAATTACCGGAACGGAATCGACGAAACCAAAATTGCGCGTGATTGGCTGTTACAGTATCAGGACCATAAACACTATTCACATTTTCAGCCGCCTGGATTGCGTTTTCGCCTTTATCGAAGAAAAACTGTATAATATGGCGTATTTTCACTTTGCTGGTGGCCATCTTTGAAGTTTCCGAGCACCGACGATACCCGAAAATTTCGTGGACGTCAACAACAACAGGGACTAAAGCGATTTTTAGTTAGTCAAGACCAACGTGAGTACCGATGTGTAAAAAGTTAGAGTAGATTCCTACTCAACATACGTCCGTAGGATCCTCATAGATGCCGGCTGGATGCCGAGACTAGTATAAAGTGTCAAGGTAACAATAATAATAATAATAATAAAATACACACAGCTGGCTCACGGAGGAAAAGAGAAAGAAAATAGTTCGAAAAGGGAAGGACACGAAAATTCATCAGTCTCTCCGTGCCTCCATGGCGTGACAACGTGAAAGAGTCGTGCAATGTCACGATCTACGTTGGATAATTATATTGACACGAAGCGTGAGAGAGTTGAATATATATGAAAAAAAAAAATTGTCGGGCGGGCCGGTTACGACAAATCGATCTTGTATCTCGTTGTATAAGTGGAAAATACCCTTCCTGCAATTTGATTATGTACCTTCCATAGCACTTTCTGAAAATACAAAAGCAATAACGTTAAATGTATACCACCGACCGAATCTCAGCCAATGGCATTCGACCCAAACGCGCCATGTGCACTCTCTGTCTTTATTGTCATCACGAGGGTCTATTGGGATATATATTTTATTGCGCTAAAAGACCCGCCGTACGTGAGAAATAATACTTCAATATTCAATATAAATATATATATATATATTAGGGTGGTCATTATTTGTGGTCAAAATTAATTTTACCTTTTCCGCCCCCTAAATCGGTTCGAAATACGTAAAAAGTAACGCTGTAATTTTTTCAGATTTTTAAAAAAATGTTTAACCCTTGACCACGGGGGTTGAAGTTTTCCATTTAAAATACATGGGGTTTTCCTGCGTTTGCAGTCACTATTTTACTGTGGGCCTAAATGTGTTTGTAAAATCTTGAAATTTTCAGAAATTAGTTTACAAGCATGTTGCTACATGGAAAAAAATTCCAAAACCCCTATCCTCAAAATGTTGTATAACATCACCATAATAATTATAACTTTTTTTTTTAATTTTGCTTCCTCGTTTTTTTATAAATTAATTTAAAATAGAATAATTTTCTAAACGAGTTACAAATTCCTAAGTATTGTCTCCTTGTATATATCTATATATATATATATATATATATATATATATTTTTTAAGAGTTTAAGGGGCCAGTCCACTTTGAAAATTTAAAAAAATCGAAAGCAAGCAAGACTTGAAGAAATCGACGATGATGAACAATCAGAAGGGATTTTGTACGGTGCAGGAATTGCCGATTGAGTTTAGGTAAGAGTTTTTCATAGTATAAACTTGAAACGCGTTTTTCTCGAAACAACGTTTTCAAAATCTAGCTCCATCGTATCTCTAAAACTAAACCGATTCTCTTGAAATTTGAACCACATATTGTATACATGATTCGCAACAAGATGACCCTCGATGGTTTAAAAATTTTTCATTCTTACTCTTTTTTTTTGCGAAAAACTGCGAAAAAAACGCGTTTTTTTATTACTTTTTTCGTTTTTCATCTGCAATTTTTTTATTTTTTGATAAAACTTTATATCCGAGGGTCATTTTGTAGCTGGTGTCATACTGAATCTAATGGACTTTGATTTTTTTGTTTCAGACAAGCCGTTGCTGAGTTGTGATGGAGCTACCTAGCCCACATATTTTTGAGGCGTTAAGTTAAACTATAGTTTTTGTACTTAAAAATGAATAAAAATGAATTCAAATTTTTTTTTAAATGTATTTCAAGACTTTGTTTATCAAGCCCAACGACTTTTATATTCATATCTTTTATAAAATCGTCAAAAAAAAATCGCGAAAATAGCCTTTTTTCGTGGCTCCAAAGTGGACTGGCCCCTTAACGCAAAGATTTTACGAACGTGAAAAATATGATATTCAATGTCTTTTCAAGTCCTCTTCGAAAAAAAAACACAGTTTATTTTTGCGACGAGTAGTCATTGCCAAAAAAAATGGGCATTCTGGAAAAAAAACCAACATTCTCTTCTGAGTTCGGCGAAATAAAAATAATGAAATTCCGAATACGAGACTCCGGAAAAAATGCCTTTTGCGCATTTAATTCCACAAGAAAAAAAAAGTTTATGAGTGTTTCGTATTCGAAATTGAAATGTCAAAGGCGAATGTTTTCCAGTGAAAACTGTAAAAGTTTGTTGCCCGGAGGCAATCGAAATCTGATAAAAATTCCATAACATCAGCGAAATTCTCCAAGGACAAGAAAACTTCTGATATATTTATCACAACGTTTTAACTCCTCTTATTCTTCCGTTTCTTCATTTCGACGAAAGCTACAATCGTATGGCCATTATTGCATAAATTTCAAATGAAGTGTAATGTACGTTAAAGTCCGTCTGGAAAAAGATGAAGAAGAGGGAAGAAGGAGTCACGCCATTCACCTGAAGACTTTTATCCTATTCGTGACCTATCGGAGCAGCCTTCGAGTTAACGCGAGACACGCGAATTTATTTTTTTATTTTTCTTTCTTCTGCTCATAGCTCACTCGTAAGATTGGACAATGATGATTTTGTGTGTGTGTGTGTGTGAGTGTGTGTGTGTGGGGGCGGAACAGCAGGGATCTTCCGTCAAGAGGGAGGCCTCTCGTGAAATATTGAATAGTTGTGCGATTGGGAATCCTTTATATATATATATGTATGTGTGTGTAAATACACGTGCGCAAAATTGACTTAGAAAACGAAGAAAAAACGATTGACGTGCGACCTCGTTTTTCGACAAGAGCTAGTCCGGCTTCCTTCAATGTTTCGCTGTCTTCCTTGTCCAACAATTGACTGAAACGCTAATAAAATGTTCACCGAGCATAGGCAAGAAGAAGGGATCGACTTATCGGATTCGCTCCTACGTTGTATGAATTTTATATACAGGGTGGACCATTTAAAGTGACCATCACAAAAATATCTCCGTTGCCTTTGGAGTGACGAAAAAAAATGTCAGGAGGTAATTTGATTGATTTCGAAGGGTCAAGGGAATTTTTGTCAAGGTCATAGTTTTTACGTTCTCAAGGTCATCAATGGTTTTTCAAATGGGAACATGTTTTTTTTTTTATTAAGGCGTTGTAGCTGATATTCAGACGAACCCAACGACCTATATCATGACCTTGAAATGATTTTTCACGAAAATACACGTGTAAAAACGAGAAATCGTGATGGTATTGACAATAAGAATATACGAATAATGTATTGGGAGTACAAATTAATTCGGTCCGTTTTTTTGTGGTAAAAAATGAATTTATTTCAAAATAAAAGGTATGAATAGATTAATCAAAGTATTGTCCATCGCTGGCTACTACTTTTTCCCACCTCTCAGGCAATTTTCGAATTCCATGTCGAAAAAAAGTCTCGTCTTTTGAGGCGATCCAAGTTTTGAGCCAATTTTCGATTTCTGCGAAAGAAGTGAACCGGTGAGCTGCTAAATCCTGCTGCATCCGTCGGAACAACCAGTAATCAGAAGGAGCAATGTCCGGAGAATACGGCGGGTGCGGTAAAATATCCCATTTGAGCGTTTCCAAATATTTTGTTTACGACTTTTGCGACACGAGGCCGAGCGTTGTCATGCAGAAGAATAATTTTGTCATGTCTTTGCTCGTATTCCGGCCGTTTATCTCGTAATGCACGGCTCAAACGAATCAATTGTAGTCTATACCGATCGCCCGTAATGGAATCGCCAGGTTGTAGCATCTCATTGGCTCATTTGGCTGTCCAGGGCGAGGCTTGTCTTCAACGCTGAAATCACCGTTCTTAAAGCGTCGAAACCATTCCCTACATGATTTATCAGTTGGAGCATCATCACCATAAACTTCAACAAGCATTCGATGCGCTTCAGCTGCACTTTTCTTCCAATTAAAGCAGAAAAGTAAAACTTGCCGCAAATGCTGCTTAGTTAACACAAAATTTGACATATTCGACACAGTAAAAAAACAAGGTTTTTAATGGAACTCAAAGCGATATAAACTGAATGTTATTGACAGATGTCTAACCTCTCTGAAACCACCAAAATCAGCTGTCACTGTGAAACATTCATAACAGCCAGAGCCATCTCTTGAAAACGGACCGAATTCATTTGTACTCCCAATAATTGAATTTTTTGTGCAGAAAATTTATTGTAACAAATGTTCGAAGTGATGGCCATTAACCTCGACACATTATTGAAGACGTCGGATGAATGATTCTCTTGACGTTCGAATAGTTTCTGGTGTGACAGCGGCGCAGGCTCTTGTAATTTGTTCTCGCATGTTCGCCCGCGTCGTCGGAATATCATGCTTGACTGTACAATCACTCGGAGTTTTTTTTTCACAATAAAAAAAATCCAAAAAATCATCTAATTTTCGGTCTCCTGAAGTGGTTTTGCCGGCCTTAAAATAAGATTTATACTTTTTTTCAAGATACACGCTTTTTGCATATCTATCTATTATGTTCAGGAAATTTAACGTGGTGTACGCGACAGGATCCATCCAGAATCTAAACGAATTCTGTTCGAGAGTGTTGAAATCCTTCAGGCTTCAAATTGGATTCGTACATTGAATTCCAATGAGGAGTCCCGATCGGAATCTAATGTACGAGCGTGACGTTTCAGTATAGGTATCCAATGGACTGACGTATTGGATCTCTATCAGGAAATGGAAACAAGTGTGGCAATCCAATTGGAATCCAATTGGATCCTTACGACAATTTCTGCACGAGCTGTATACGACCTATTAGGTTGGAAATGATCTCGACTATCTCCCTACTTCGTTTGATCCACGACTTTCGGACCACCCTGTACATTGTGAAGTTGAGTAGAGCAGAACGACAAAAAAAAAAGGGCTCGCCGGAAATGTCTATTATCAGCGGCATCGTCTGTTGTCCTTTCAAATGTGATTAATAAACACGATAGTCGTTAATTAGGGGCACGCGTATGTACAACCGTGAATCCGAATGTTAATCAGATAAGGGGTGACGAAAATGAAAATAAAACAAAAAATAAAAAGCCCGTTGGTTATAATGAACCCCAACAGGTGTGAAAGTGTTTAGGGGCCGTTTTACCTTTTTATAGCCCCGTATGTTCATCCATATGGGGAAAGAAAATTAATATATATGTATATATATATATATATATACAGTACTGGACAAAAAAAGTACGTACTAGTCGAAATTTCTTACCGCACTAAAATTTATATAGCGGACTCAAAAATAAAGGTCATTGAATTTCCCAAGTGGCGTTTCAAAGAGGACAAGTTTACCTTCATTTTGCTTTGTTGTAAAATTCTCTACGATTTTTTTTCGCCCTAGTATTGCATTTTTAGCTAAAAAAGATATGTTTTAGAAAAAAAAGGCGTCAACGAAGAACTATAGGGTTTCAGGGGAAATGTCAAGAGGGTGAAAAGTTGCATGGGTTCACACTGGAGTGGCTAGAATTTTTTCAGAATTTTTTTTTGATATTGTTTTTTTACCATTTTTGGTTGGAACTTTGATGAGTGGAGAGGATCCACTTGGGAATGATGGGCTCTAGGACAATTAAGGAAGAAAATTCGTTTACATTTTTATTTTCAATTAACTACAATTTTTCTAGATTTTTTTTTTATTTTTGAAAATTAAAATAAAATAATAAAAATGAAAAAAATGAAAAAAAATGAAAAAAATGTTGTTAATAAAAAATGAATATGTGAACAAATTTCCTTTCTCAATATATTGTCCTAGACCTCATAATTCCCAAGTGGAGGCTCTCCACTCATCAAAGTTCCAACCAAAAATGGTAAGAAAAAAAATGTCAAAAAAAATTCTGAAAAAATTCTAGCCACTCTTGTGCGAACCCATGCAACTTTTTACCCTCTTGACATTTTCTCTGAAACCCTATAATTCTTCGATAACGCCCTTTTTCTGAAACATATCTTTTTTAGGTCAAAATGCAATACAAGGGCGAAAAAAAATCGTAGAGAATTTTCTAGAAAAGCATCCACTAAGGCGTGCTGCATTGACCGGAACAAATGGTAGTCGGTTGGGACCAAGTCTGGTGAATATGCCGCGTGCGGGAGAACTTCCCATCTCAAGTACAAGAGGGTCTTTTGAGTCGCGCGAGCAACGTGAGGTCGAGCGTTGTCATGCAGCAGTATAACTTGCCTGCTTCCTTGTCCAGTAAATAGCCTTTTCTAATCAAGTT
>OZ010721.1:22771831-22796462 GCA_963932345.1 Ophion ventricosus | reverse complement strand
GAGAATCGTTCGTGTCTTCGATAATGACAGACAGAGAAAGAGAGAGAGAGAGAGAGAGAGAGAGAGAGAGAGAGAGGGAGAGAGAGAGAAAGAGAGAGAGAGAGAGAGAGAGAGAGAGAGAGAGAGAGAGAGAGAGAGAGAGAGAGAGAGAGAGAGAGAGAGAGAGAGAGAGAGAGAGAGAGAGAGAGAGAGAGGGAGAGAGAGAGAGAGAGTCTACGAACAGTTCAGATGTCTCATCTTTGTCCTAGATCTAGGACATACTCCGACGTAACGTCCTTTCCCCCGCATTCTATTTGCTAATGTATACGTCACTTATTTTCTGCTCGCACAAACACAATCCCGTGTCTATCAAGAAAAATGTTTAAAATTAAACGTTTCGGAGTAAATTTGTGAGTAACAAAAAAATTCAACGTTTCGGAGTAGAATTTCGAGTTATTACTCGGAATTCTACTCCGTTTAGCGTTTTCATTTTTTTTAATTTCATTAAAAAATTGAGCATTTTCTTTTTTTATTTCATTAAAAAATTAAAGATTTTCATTTTTTTAAATTGCATTAAAAAATTCAACGTTTTCATTTTCAAAAATTTAATTAAAAAATTAAACGTTTTCATTAAAAATAATTTAATTAAAAAATTGAAAGTTTTCATCAAAAATAATTTAATTAAAAAATTAAACGTTTTCATTAAAAACAATTTCAATAAAAAATTGAACGTTTTTATTTTTTTTAATATCATGAAAAAATTTAACGTTTTCATTAAAAATAATTTAATTGAAAAATTGAACGTTTTCATTAAAAATAATTTAATTGATAAACTAAACCTTTCGGAGTAAAGTTTGAGTGACAATAAAAAAGCAGAATTTTGCGTTAATTGTCACTAGCTGTCAGTCACCAAATCGAGCCCAGTTAGTTACTGAAACGCTGATGGTTTTAACCTTTTTTTTTTTCTAGAAATGGTGAAGACGTATTTGCTCTAGATTTTTTTTTTCGAGTTTGGTTTTCTAACTACCATCTGTCCCGTGAGAGATTCAATAGTTTGGTTTGTCCCTTATAAGGTTGTTTTGCTCATTGTAGATAGAATGCCCAGTCACATTACTAGCGTGGAATAATAAGAAATATTTTTTTAGCGAATAATATAAAAATAATACGATGTAATTCACGATTTTTCTTATCTTTTTTTCTTTCGAACCAACCAGTTGGGTCGAATGAACTAAACCGAAAGATCAACCGCGTTTCGCACAATTCTTAATTGTTATTTTTTTAAATTACTCACAATACTGCTGAAAAATTTGGATGTAAAATAATATTGGATTTTTTGAGCTTACTCGCTTCCACGCGACGTTCGTAGACTCGGCGATTTTCCTTTGGAGCCCGCGCTACTTTTGGCCGGACTGTTGCCCCTCGAAACGTTCGATTTCTCGCTCGGACTGATCCCCCGTGATCTTCGATTGTCCCTCTCGAGTTGTTCGCGACTCGTCGATCTTTGCCCATTCGTGTTCCTCTGGGGACTACCGCCACGTTTTGGCGACGGACTTTTCAGCAGCACCATTCGTTAGGTCAGGTCTGAAAACGGTAATAAGTATGAGTCAATTCGACGAAAAAGTACCATTATTTTTCAATGTGCGTTGCTTCTGTCTATTGGAAAAAAACGTTTTTTTTTCTTCATTTTTCTTTTATAAATTGACACACAAAGATATTCATTAAGGCCAAAAAAGGGCATATTTTGTGATTTTTTTTTTCCAGCGAAACCATAAAATAAATCGGAATTACAAAATAGGGGTTTTATTATACACGTAATTGACAATAGAAAATAATTTTTTTCACAGCGATACATGTCAAAATGGCGATTTTGCAGCATTTTTCCGATGACGCCTTTATTTCTGGAAGCTCAACGGCTGGACCAACAGCTCCTATAATTTTTCACTTATGATGAGACACTAAAGTTTTTTCGATTATATATAAGCATAGCTATAGAAGTACGTAGGATTTTTTTGATATATTGTGTTTTTTTGTCAAAACGGCGCATTTCTAAAACAAAAAGTATAAAATGCCATGAGAAAATCGTCAGAAAATTGTTTATAAAAAAGGAAGTATGCAATATAATTTAAAAAATCCTACGTAGTGCCTCGGAAAATGTAATTATAAATATACAGTTAAAATTTCAAGCGAATCGGTTGAAATTTGTTTGAGTTATGAGTCCGGCCGACTTGAAAAATGTAGTTTTTGTTAATTAAATGTAGTTAAAAATGTATAGAAAAATGTAGCGTTTAAAGTTAGAAGACAGTCACGACACGAATCAAGAGGGGTTGCGCTAGAATTCGAAAATCGAATACTTCGAGATTTTTCACACCCATAATCTTTTGGAATATCATTTTATAGGTACTAAGGTACATCGTTAAGGGCTTACGTACACACGGAGAGAATTAAAAAGTAATTTTTGTCGTGAATTTCACGGTAAAAATTACCGTGATATATTTCAATGTGGTGACAAGTGAGAAAAGCACAATAATTCGTATGCGACAAGTTTTTTTTTTAACTCACGTTACAGAAAATTTCAAATACGTAGGTAAAATTTTACTATACAAGAAGGGTAGCGCGCACGATAATTTTTACCGAGAGCACAATACATTTTCCTATAACACTCATTAAATTTTATAATAAATCTTAAAATAACTGTTATAAAGACGATACTTTTTTATAGACATTTTTGAAAGGCATAAAATAATAAAGTGCACAGTAAAATTTCGCTGATATTATATATTTTTTAAATTTAAGTTTTGCGTATTTTGTTACACATGAAAATTTACTAAAAAATCTGGTAAAATGTTCTATCTGAAGAAGAAATTTTATTTTATTTTCGTGAAAATCTGTGTTTTACTCAGTAATAATAAGCGAAGTTTCAGGCTTGTCATCTGGTAGCCGTTACTGCACGGTAATTTTTAACATTTAATTCTCTCCGTGCACCTGGATAGGTAAAAAAGATCGATTCTTCAAAAAGGTGCTCATTCGAAGGTCCTATCCTTTGAGTGTCTACCCGGAAAATTTCATAAGAAAATTCGCAGTAATGACGAAGTTATAGCGTTTTGTAACTGACCGGGTGAGCAACGACCAACGGTTGGGGCGCAGGTAGACGGCGGCCTTTGTCATCTGTTTGACTATGAGTTAGACTATGAATGAGGTTGACACAGAAAAAAAAAAAAGATCCAATGGCAGCGTCAACATCTAAGAAAGATCCGTCATATGGCCCAGGAATCGACGATTTCATGCAAGTTTAAAATAAACCAGTTATTTCAGTGTAAAGTGTACTCAAAGCTTTAAACGCGTTTTACTCGAAACATTGTTTTCAAAATCGCTACCAGAAATATCTCCGCAACTACTGGACCGATCGGGATCAAGTTTTGCACAGTTATGCTTCACACAATAATCTAGTACTTATCGAGCCGTTTTTTCGATACCTGGCATAGTTTTTTTTTTTTTTCATCATAAGTACTGAACAATTTTGAGGCGAAAAATCGCCTGTTTTATTCCAGTGACTGCCATGACCCGAAAAAATTAAATTTTTAAATTCTGCCTCGATAAGTACTAGTTTTATCTATCTACTTTAAGAAACAAATATTTTTTTTTTTAGACAAAAAATGGCAGAGGCACGTCTGGTACCGCAAACGCTGTCGACAAAAACACGTCCCAGGAAAACGACTGTAACTTTTTTACCGTTTGAAATTTTTTAATCAAATTTTCACACAATGTAGATAGAATGTCATACTTTAAAATGTATATCATGGTTGTTCAATGAAATTCAGTTTCATACACAAAAAAAATTCTTAAACACAACCTTACTTTTAGCCGTCTCAGGTGTATGTAAGCCCTTAACGAAAAAAAAAACGATTTTTGGAAAATCCTAGAGTAGCCTAAGGCCTTAATGCAATATTTTTCAAGTACAATTAAAAAGAGGAATTTTTTTTTTCGATCCAAACGAACTCAAAAGCAAATGTGACAAAAGAATCATATTTTTTATCTCACAATTATGAAATTATCGAAAAATCTTTGTTTTATTCTACGACTTATAATACGATTTCGATTTTATTGTACATTTTTTAATCCGTCCATTATTATTATATGTCATCAAAATGATTTATTATCACTTTCGTAATGGATTATAATTTTTTTAGTAAACGCAAAAAAAATTATTATATCCACACAACCGCATTATTATGATTATGATTATGATTATTATCATTATAGCCTATATAGATATAACAATAATAATAATAATGATATACGATCGAATAAAAAAATTGGTTAAACTTCCAAAAAGTGGAAACCGAATTTCGATTTGAAATTTGCCATACACTTTCATTTTAATGTTATAAGACTATTCATTTTTTTTCAAATTGTACTCTGCTTCTACAAGTTGACATTATATTTAAATATAATTTATTTTTGTGTACAATTAAAAACAGAAAAAAAATTCTATTGCAACGCAAACAAACCCAAACAAAGCTGAACATAAATGTGTAGAGAGGAAACGTACTTTTTATCTCACGATTATAAAATGTACAATGAAAAATCGTTTTTTTTTTTATTTTATCAATTTATAATTCGCGATTTTATAGTAAATATTGAAGATTCGATCGTCGTCCTTATAATTATCATTGCCAACGATATTTCGTCCTGGCCTGGACGTGCTGGAAATATGAAGGATTGAATCGCGATGGGTAACGGTCCTATGGCGACAAGAGTGGCACGAGAATCACACGAGGGTAAGTCGCGACATCACAAAGACGGG
Source organism: Ophion ventricosus (assembly GCA_963932345.1). Classification (NCBI taxonomy): domain Eukaryota; kingdom Metazoa; phylum Arthropoda; class Insecta; order Hymenoptera; family Ichneumonidae; genus Ophion; species Ophion ventricosus. The sequence goes on along the minus strand of OZ010721.1, from coordinate 22,791,679 downwards.
AAATTGAACAATTTCCTTGATTATACTCGCCATCCGGAGGCATGTTACGAGAAAGCCGCGTCAGAGTCGTTCCAATGACCGAGCCCATGCGTGCTATGACTTTTTTTTTTCTTCTCTTCCTCTGATCATTCTTTCTTCCTTTCATATCGTGCCTCAGTTTTCGCATCGATCTTTCCTAACCTAAAAAAATAATTTTGTGCAAAATTACAGCTTTCTACATCGATACTCATACGTTTTTATCATTCATACGTCATGTTTCTCTGGCCCCGGCAAATTTCGCCTATAACGAATACAGTTTCATTTCTACGTTTTCCACTTATACGTTTTTTGCGCTTATACGTTATTAATTTTCGTCCCCAGCGTCCGTTTCAGAGTGTGTTTTTTTTCTCAGTTGTACGTAAATCAGTGTTCTGTGACACAAAACGAAAAAAGACAAGAAGTTTTTTAAAAATTCATAACCCGTACTTTAATTTTTTCCGGTGTAAAATTCTAGGATCGTATGGTATGCATGTAAAGGACATTTTTAATTGCGCGTCATTTCTTTTTTGTTGCAATCATAAAGTACTAATATTTGACAACTGGCATCAGGAAGTATTGAGGTTTAGTCATGGAGAATTACACGATCGAGCAACGCATAGAAATTGTGAAAATTCACTGTGAACCAGTGCAGTTATTGCAGACGAAGTGTTCATGATCGTGTTATCTCGCGCCGCGGCGATGTCAATTGACCACCAAGAACGTGCGATTTGACGCCATTGGACTTCTTTCTTTGGGGTTTTCTAAAAGGAAAAGTATATGCCAATGATCCACAGATCATTCCGAAGCTCAAGGTAGCAATTGGACGCACCATTAATGAAATTAGTGCGCAATTGTGCCAAAATATTGTTGAAAATTTTGTCAAGAGCGTGAACGTTTGCAAACAGGGACGAGGCGACCATTTATCGGATATTGTGGTCCAAACATAACCTTCATGTTTGTATCTTATATTAAAATAAAAATATTCGTACTTTTCAAATAAACAATACGTTTCATTAATAAATGAAAACGTCAGGTCATTTTGAGACACCCATTTACTTAACTGTGATTACTTATTGGGAGTACAAATTAGTTCGGTCCGTTTTCAAGAGATGGCTCTGGCTGTTATGAATGTTTCATAGTGACAGCTGATTTCCGTGGTTTCAGAGAGGTTAGACATCTGTCAATAACATTCAGTTTATATCGCTTTGAGTTCCATTAAAAACCTTGTTTTTTACTGTGTTGAATTTGTCAAAGTTTGTGTTAGCTAAGCAGCATTTGCGGCAAGTTTTACTTTTCTGTTTTAATTGGAAGAAAAGTGCAGCTGAAGCGCATCGAATGCTTGTTGAAGTTTATGGTGATGATGCTCCAACTGATAAATCATGTAGGGAATGGTTTCGACGCTTTAAGAACGGTGATTTCAGCGTTGAAGACAAGCCTCGCCCTGGACAGCCAAATGAGCCAATGAGCTGCTACAACCTGGCGATTCCATTACGGGCGATCGGTATAGACTACAATTGATTCGTTTGAGCCGTGCATTACGAGAAAAACGGCCGGAATACGAGCAAAGACATGACAAAGTTATTCTTCTGCATGACAACGCTCGGCCTCGTGTCGCAAAAGTCGTAAAAAAATATTTGGAAACGCTCAAATGGGATATTTTACCGCACCCGCCGTATTCTCCGGACATTGCTCCTTCTGATTACTGGTTGTTCCGACGGATGCAGCAGGATTTAGCAGCTCACCGGTTCACTTCTTTCGCAAAAATCGAAAATTGGCTCAAAACTTGGATCGCCTCGAAAGACGAGACTTTTTGTTCGAGATGGAATTCGAAAATTGCCTGAGAGGTGGGAAAAAGTAGTAGCCAGCGACGAACAATACTTTGATTAATCTATTCATACCTTTTATTTTGAAATAAATGGATTTTTTACCACAAAAAAACGGACCGAAGTAATTTTTTATCCCAATATCTCTTATTTACACGAAAATGTCTGTTATTTTATAGTGTAAAACGTCAAGGCTCTAATATTACAAACTCGCATCAAATAAAAATTCTGAACGAAAATAAAAAAAAAAAGATTGAGTTGGCTCGTTACATCGTTACTACCAATCAAATTTTCAATTGGAAAACCAAATATTATAATAGAGGTACTGCTATTATAAAAAACATCGCGAATTATGCACCGATCGCTATTTTCAAATGCTAAAGAGTTTCCGATACATACTGTATTTCACTTCTACAAATTTCCCGTAGTATTGCGTACTAGTTAATAAATTCAGAATTTTGAGCGTTCTGTTCATTCAAATTTCGGAATTTCAACGCGACCCCGAAAATGCGCAAGAAAAAATTTACAAATGGAGAACGGCCAACCCAAACAAACCTAAACAAAGCCAAGCACAGCTAAACAAAGCCAAACAAACCAAAATAAATAAAAACAGACCCAAACAAACGCAAACAAATCCTTACTTACTTTTCTCAAGATTCAAAAAAAAAAAAAAAACCGCAAAGTAATTTACAAAGGGACAATGGCCAACCCAAACGAACCAAGCTTCCTCGAGACGCGGAAAATCCATAAGAAAATTCACAACGAACAAAATGACAAACCCAAACAAACTAATCTTTCTCGAGAGGCGGAAAATCCACAAGAAAATTTATAACGAACAAAATAACAAACCCAAACAAACCGAACTTTCTCGAGACGCGGAAAATCCACAAGAAAATTCACAACGAACAAAATGACAAACCCAAACAAACCAATCTTTCTCGAGAGGCGGAAAATCCACAAGAAAATTTACAACGAACAAAATAACAAACCCAAACAAACCGAACTTTCTCGAGACGCGGAAAATCCACAAGAAAATTTACAACGAACAAAATAACAAACCCAAAACAAGCCCAAACAAAAAGGCTTCGATAAAAGTTACTCACTCGACGCTTGCTCCTTGATAATTATAATTCCATGCGAACGATTTTCGCGCGTATTTGCGAAAAACTTTACGGGAACGATGAAACACGCGGAAAAATGTGTTTCTTCGCGCGAAAAATCGTACTATCGGGTTCGCTCGACGCGGTCGTACTGCTGCATTTCGTGCGCGTTGGTGTGTGGGTGTGTGTGTGGGTGTGCGTGTGCAAAGAGACCACTGGCGGGAAGCGAACTGTCCGGCTGCGACGGAATACGGACTTGACCCTCTGCCTTACTCGCTGGACAGGATGAGACAGGGGTAGCGTTGTGTTGACCAAGACCGCGCAACCCCTCCGCCGTTTACAACCCTCGGTAGCAGCGGCGGCAGCGGCGGCGGCGGCAGGCTGCCGATCTACGAATCGTGGGTGGCGATTGGGGCTCGATGGATGACTACGTTGATGGAGCTCCATCCTGTATACGCCTCCGCACACGTTATGAACTCATTTTTGCCTCCTCACGGCGGAAATTACGGTCTGAGGGGTGCACGCTCTTCTTCGTCATCAATCGGCAAATGGTAAATCCAGGAACTTTGAAAAAATGACGGCTCGTAAGTGTCCGAAAGTGTTATTTCAACAAGTTTCGAGACATCCGAACGTCGTTCATCGTTATTGTTTCTCATTTTGAACATATTTGTTTTCTTTTATTGGGAGTACAAATGAATTCGGTCCGTTTTCGAGAGATGGCTCTGGCTGTTATGAATGTTTCATAGTGACAGCTGATTTCGGTGGTTTCAAAGAGGTTAGACATCTGTCAATAACATTCAGTTTATATCGCTTTGAGTTCCATTGAAAACCTTGTTTTTTACTGTGTTGAATATGTCAAATTTTGTGTTAACTAAGCAGCATTTGCGGCAAGTTTTACTTTTCTGCTTTAATTGGAAGAAAAGTGCAGCTGAAGCGCATCGAATGCTTGTCGAAGTTTATGGTGATGATGCTCCAACTGATAAATCATATAGAGAATGGTTTCGACGCTTTAAGAACGGTGATTTCAGCGTTGAAGACAAGCCTCGCCCTGGACAGCCAAATGAGCCAATGAGCTGCTACAACCTGGCGATTCCATTACGGGCGATCGGTATAGACTACAATTGATTCGTTTGAGCCGTGCATAACGAGAAAAAACGGCCGGAATACGAGCAAAGACATGACAAAATTATTCTTCTGCATGACAACGCTCGGCCTCGTGTCGCAAAAGTCGTAAAAAAAATATTTGGAAACGCTCAAATGGGATATTTTACCGCACCCGCCGTACTCTCCGGACATTGCTCCTTCTGATTACTGGTTGTTCCGACGGATGCAGCAGGATTTAGCAGCTCACCGGTTCACTTCTTTCGCAGATATCGAAAATTGGCTCAAAACTTGGATCGCCTCAAAAGACGAGACTTTTCGTTCGAGATGGAATTCGCAAATTGCCTGAGAGGTGGGAAAAAGTAGTAGCCAGCGATGGACAATACTTTGATTAATCGATTCGTACCTTTTATTTGGAAATAAGTGGATTTTTTACCACAAGAAAACGGACCGAATTAATTTGTACTCCCAATATATTGAGAAATTTTCAGTGAGCACCTTTCCCAAATTTCGGGACTTACGGTGATGTTTTTTCTTTTTTTGGCCACCGTAGGTAGAAAATTACGTAAGAATTCTACACACCTGTACGTATACGTAATTCCCTGTCGAAGTGTGGAGCCCTCGCGAGGTTGGATGAGAATCGACGGCAACCCCTCTCGACACACACTCGCGAGCACCACGTGGACGTTTCCCCTGGTTTCCCCTCGTACACGCGCGTAGGCCAACCGACGAACTTGACACTCGGCCACCCGTGAGCTATACCGTTGCACCAGCTCATTCTTCCACGGAGAACGAGCCTCTCGCTGAAAATGAAAGCGAGCAAACGAGCGTTAATGCGGCGCGTTCTAGTTTTCCGATTTTTTTTTTTCTACCACAAAGACTCCAACCATATTCTGTCAAATATTTCAAATACAGTGAACCTTCAGTTATACGTTTTTCAAGGGGTACAGCAAGTATGACGTATAAGTGAGAATAATGAGAATAACGTAGAAGTGAAATACAGTACGTATCGGAAAGTCTTTAACATTTGAAAATAGCGATCGGTGCATAATTCGCGATGTTTTTTTAAGTCCTCGTCCCTATTGGTAAAAAACTTGACCAGCTCATTTTCACAAGCCTCTCTTGAGGCCAGTTTTGTACCATCAAGAAAATTTTGCAAATGCTTGAAAAGGTGATAATCGCTTGGTGGCAGGTCTGGACTATACGGCGGGTGCGATAAAACCTCCCATCCAAGCTCTCGAAGCTTCTGGCGCGTCGTTAAAGATGTGTGCGGCCTGGCGTTGTCTTGATGGAACACAACACCCTTCCTGTTGGCCAATTCTGGCCGCTTCTGGTCGATCGCCTGCTTCAATCTGGTCAGTTGTTGACAGTAGAGGTCCGAATTGAGTGTTTGGCCCGATGGGAGCAGCTCATAGTGGATGATTCCCTTCCAATCCCACCAAACACACAGCAAAACCTTCTTGGCCGTTAATCCGGTCTTGGCGATCGTTTGGGCCGGCTCACCGCGATTGGACCACGATCTTTTTCGGCTGTTGTTCTCGTATGTGAGCCATTTTTCATCGCCAGTCACCATCCGCTTCAAAAATGCGTCGAGATTTCGTTACGTTTCAGCAAAGAATCCCAGGCATCAATTCGGTCCAAAAGGTTCTTTTGCGTCAATTCGTGTGGCACCCATACATCGAGCTTCTTCTTGAGACCAGCCTTATGCAAATGGTTCCAAACGGTCTTCTGGCTAATCTTCAGTTCCTGGGCAATGGAATAAGTGCTCACATGCCGGTCCGACTCGACGATTTCCATGATTTTATCGACATTTTCGACGATTGGTCTACCAGAGCGTGCCTCATCTTCGACGTCCGTATTACCAGAACGGAATCGTTGGAACCACCGCTTTGCTGTTGCATTCGATACTGTATTGGCTCCATAAACAGCACAAATTTTTTTGGCCGCCTGCTCCGCCTTTCCACCTTGGTCGTAGTGGTACCGAAGAATGTATCGAATTTTCTCTTTTTTTTACCTCCACTTTGGAACGCTGTAACACACAACTGGCTTCACCAACACACAAAACTGTCAAAGAACTTTTTTTGAAGCGTAATGTCACCTTTAAATCGCCGTATAGTATGACCCGATGCGATGCATACATCGCGAGATATGGCTCACCAAAGACATCTAGCGGAAAACGCTCAGAACTTTTTACTTCATCCAATATTTACGCCAAAAAATTGATCGACGGGTCGATTCTACCCAGAGTGACCACGAAGACTTAAAAAAAAGCCTCTCCAAACCCAAACAAAATATTCTGTTAAATATCCTTTGAATATTGCAAAATTAGAGTTAAGCGAAGAAAAGTTCTAGACAAAAGTTACCTGTTTCTTTTGGCAACAAAAAAATCCGAAATACAAAATATTGGTTCCCGTGAGAGTTTGTATTTTTTTTTTCTTTCTTACGTACGAACTAGGGGCGCAGAACGGCGCTACGGCGTGTATGTTCTCGACGAAACTATTATGCGCAACAATGAGTATCATGAGAATTACTCGGCTCGCTTGGCGCATTCTCGCTTGCTCGCTCGCCTTTTTATTTCTCACATTATATCGTGAGACTCGTTCGATTGTTGTTCCACCAGCTACTCTGCGAAATTCGTTGTTATTTCCCGCCGGGATGCGGGCAGTGAAAGCATTGCACGAGGCACCGATTTCTTTTTGCCTTATTCCGATCCCACCCCCCCCCCCCCCCCCCGCCCCTCCACCGCCCGCTTTTTTCCACCGTTTCTGTGCATCGATCGTTCGATACAGGAGGTGGATTCCAAAATGAGGAAAAGCTAGTTTTTTAGACTTTGATGGATTCACATATACAGGGTGTCGATAACTCATGAAGAGCGATGCGAATAGAAAAATTACTAGACACGTGTCGAGTTCATTCAAACGAGAAGTAAAATAGATCAATTTGTTGTTTTTTTTTTAATCTAGTACATGTTTTCAAGTCAATGGCAAGTTCAACCTTTTTTTTAAAATGGAAACCTCGATTTTTTATAGCGGGATCTTATTCACCGTAAAAAAAAGGTTACTATTGTCCGCAAAATTTTTTCATCCAGGCATTATTTTCGGACGTTTTTAATACTTTTTTAAATTCCTCGTGGTCACCCTGTATTCGCCATTTTACCTGCAGTTTGAAGTATCCTCATACCATAAAATGTACCCTCTTCACATGTCGGAATACCAGGTGTACAAGTATGAAATGCGGATTTTTTGTTCTAAAAAAAAACACGTTAAATTCGGAAGAATGATAAAAAGTGCTTTATTCAAAGTATGCTCCATCGCTTGTTGTACATTTTTTCCATCTTTCGGGCAATTTGTGAATACCACGCCAGTAAAAAATCTTCCCCTTTTGCTGCGAACCATTCATCGAGCCATTTTTTCACATCTTCGTACAAACCAAAGGGCTGCTCAGCAAGTGCGTGACCCATCGATGCAAACAAGTGGTAATCGGAAGGAGCCAAGTCTGGTGAGTAAGCCGCATGGGATAGAACTTCCCAGCTGAGTGCGTTCCAACGTGTCGCGAACCGGTTTTGCCGTATGTGATGGAGCATTGTCATGAAGAAAAATGACTTTGTGTTGCCTCTTTCGGTATTCTGGCCTTTTTTCAAGCAGCGAACGGTTCAAATCGGTCAATTGTTGTTGGTAACGTTTAGTATTAACCGTTTCCCCAGGTTTTAACAGCTCATAATAGACCACGCCCCTCTGGTCCCACCAACACACAGAGCATCGTCTTTCTGCCAAAGCGATTCGGTCTTGCGGTCGATGTGGATGGTGCGCCTGGGTCTACCCATGATTTTTTGCCCTTGGGATTCTCAAAATAAATCCACTTTTCATCCCCTGTAACTATACGATGCAAAAACGACTTCCTTTTGTACCGAGCGAGCAAAATGTCACATGTGTTTTTGCGCTCTTCCATTTGCCTGTCGTTCAACTCATGTGGTAACCATCTATCGGTCTTCTGAATCTTTCCCATCTCTCGTAGCCGATTGGAAACAGCTTGTTGACTAACGCCCAATTGCTCGGCGGGTTGTTTTTCTGTTTGCGAATCATCTTCGTCCAACAATGCTTGCAATTCCACATCTTCGTATTTTTTTGGTGGTTTCCCATGTTCCTTGTCTGCAACATCGAAGTCACCACTTTTGAAACGCCGAAAGCATCGTTCACACGTATCTTGCGATGGAGCATGTTCACCATAAGCTTGTCGCAGTAATCGATATGATTCAGCAGCAGTTTTCTTCAAATGAAAAGAAAAAATTAATGCTGTCCGCGAATGCTCTTTGTTCGGTATAAATTTCGACATATTGAACACAACAACACAACACTATGCACACACAGTTTTCCAATTTATCACTCGTGCGCGTCTGACACTTGTTGATGACACAACAAAATGGCGCAGTGTGAACATTCTTTAAAAAATCCAAAAAATTGTTGTTATTAAAAATAAAAATGTAAAAAAACTTCCTTTCTCAACACATTGTCCCAGACCCCATTATTCCCAAATGAAATCTCCACTCATCAAAGTTCCAACCAAAAATGGTAAAAAAATATGTTCAAAAAAAAAAATTCCGAAAAAATGCTAGCCACTCCAGTGTGAACCCATGCAACTTTTTACCCTCTCGGCATTCCCTCTGAAACCCTATATTTCATCCATAACACCGTTTTTTTTTCAAAAACATATCTTTTTTAGCTAAAAATGCAATACTGGGGCGAAAAAAAAATCGTACGAGACTTTCTAAAAGAAACAAAAATGTAGGTTTTGATATCCTTTTTAAGTTTACCATGGAAAAAACCGATTAAAAAATTTTCCACAAACTTTGCAGTTAATTTTCGACGGCCAATAAGTACTCGAAAAATGGCCACGTTCAAAAGTGCGTACCGGGGCAGAAAAAAATCGTAAAAAACTTTCTAAAAAAAAAAAAGCGAGATAAAGGTAACTTTGTCCTCTTTAAAACGTCACTTGGGAAATAGAATTATCTTTATTTTTGAGTCCGCTATCTAACTTTCAGTGCGGTAAGAAATTTCGACTAGTGTATCGAAACTTTTGGCCAGCAGTGTATAAATCGGTAAGTATTATATGGCAGCGTGGGCAAACGAAAGTGCAAGAAGCGTAAATCCGACCAAGTTGTGCAGCAGTGGTGATCTCCCTGTCTCGCAATCCGTTTTGATAAGACACGAAATATATGCCAACCGTATGCTTCATTATACGTACACGAGAGCAAGAAAGTAATAGAGGCACAGAGAGGGCGAAACAGGAGAAAGGTGAGCTGAATTATTTATAATTATATATATATATATATATATATATATATATATATATATATATATATATATAAAGGAATAAAATGCAGCTAACGCGGCTCCATGGACCGAGTGAGGCGTTTTCGACCGCGAAGCGTGCAAACATAATATACGCGGATAAATAAATTCGCGATACACAGAGCGTAAAAATACCTATACTCGTTCTCGTCGCGTCTCTTTTTCACAATTCCTATCGCGTTTCCCTCTACTACTCTAACACGCTGGCAATTCGATAGGCGTGCGACTCGTCCGCTGGCTTCTTCGTCATTCGTAATACAGATTTTCACGCTTGAGCATATTAACCGCTAAAGACTTTAAGAAGATTCCCGAGGGCCGAGGGCAAATGTGGCGGAGCCAAACTTCACCCAATATTTAATTGCTGAGGTTGTTAATCATTTCAAATTTTTAAGAGAACTATGATATGAATAATAGCGTGATAGATTTTTTTATATAGCGTGTATTATTTGTGTACAGCGTCGAACGAGTTTCGTCCGTGTGCAAAAGTAGGCGGGACAACAACTCTATTCTTTATTTCTTTATTCTTAAACATCTGTCTTCTTAAATATCTCTATTCTGGAACATCCACTATGAGCTGCTCCCATCGGGCCAAACACTCAATTCGGACTTCTACTGTCGACAACTGACCAGATTGAAGCAGACGATCGACCAGAAGCGGCCAGAATTGGCCAATAGGAAGGGTGTTGTGTTCCATCAAGACAACGCCAGGCCGCACACGTCTTTAACGACGCGCCAGAAGCTCCGTGAGCTTGGATGGGAGGTTCTATCGCACCCGCCGTATAGTCCAGACCTGGCAACAAGCGATTATCACCTTTTCAAGCATTTGCAAAATTTTCTTGATGGCACAAAACTGGCCTCACGAGAGGCTTGTGAAAATGAGCTGGTCAAGTTTTTTACCAATAGGGACGAGGACTTCTTCAATCGCGGAATTATGAAATTGCCTTCAAAATGGACAAAAGTTATCTAACAAAACGGCGCATATTTGATCTAAATCGAATAATCCTATGTTAATTTCATCGTCGCAATAAAGTGAAAAGACGCTCAGAACTTTTTACTTCATCTAATATATATATATATATATATATATATATATATATATATATATATATATATATATAGGTAAAGTAGCCACACGATACAGAGAGAGAGGGCAATAGTGAAAAGAGAAAGAAGAAAAGCGTATTAACGGTAAAGGGTTAACGGTCCCTTTTGTATATCAGACGACGCTCCTTCCATTCTTTCTCTCCTATTCATAATTTCGTGCCTCACAATCTCGTACGCTACAACGATCACACTACAGCTACACTCCATTATGTGTATTCCTGTCGCGTGTACACGCTTTATATCTTAGACGGATACCGGCACGCAGCGTGAAAAAGAAATAAATATAAAAAAAAATATATATATATAAAAAAGAGTAAAAGAAAATGTCTCGCGGTTGATTGCCTCGAGCGCCCGACGAACAAAACGACTCGAGTCCAGTAACCCGAGAATCCCCGTTGAGCCCTCTTCTCCTCCTTTCCGTCTTAATGATCCCCCGACCCCCTCCGCCGTTCCTGTAAGCGCGAGATATCCGCAAGGGCTGCTCCGCGGGCTCTCAGCAAGGCCCACGCGGACGTTCGAGAAGCCACGATGTGCGCGACCTCGTTGTAATTTACTTATCGATCATTCTTCACTCTGGAGCGGAGTACGCACTGAACTTCTTGAGTAATCCGCTTGATTATTCGAGCTACAGTGACGCGCTTTGTTATTCGGACACTATTGTTTTTTTTTTTTAAATAAAATGTACACTTGTACACTTACTTTAATGTTACAAACTCGCGTCAAATAAAAATTCTGCACAAAAATAAAAAAAAGATTGAGTTGGCTCATTACATCGTTACTACCAATAAACTTTTCAATTGGAAAACCAAATATTAGGTGTGTGAATTAATTTTTAAAGTTATTTTCCGTACTTGCGTTTTATCAAAAAACCTTCTGCCACCAATCTGGTAGCATACAGGTACCATCACGATAGAAGCTGGCTGGTTTTGAGGCGATAAAGTCATCGACGAATTTCCTAATATCTTCGACTTCTCGGAAGTGGCTCCCTCTTAAGCTGTGCGCCATTGACCGAAATAGGTGATAGTCGGATGGGGCCAAGTCCGGTGAATATGCCGGATGAGGAAGAACTTCTCAGCCCAGGTTTAAAATAGTTGTTTGGGTCGTACGAGCAACGCGAGGTCGAGCGTTATCACGCAGGAGAATGACTTCTCGCCTTCCGTGTCCTGTGAATGGCCTTTTTTGCTCAATTGCTTCGCTCAAACGATTTAATTGGTCACTATATCGTTCTGCAGTGATCGTCTGACCCGGTTCCAGAAGTTCATAATAAAGAACACCCTTTATGTCCCACCAGATACACAAAAGCATTTTTTTTGACGTTCATTTGCGGTTTGGGAGTTGATGTTGTTGGTTCTCCAGGGTCCACCCATGATTTTTTCCGCTTGGGATTCTCATAAAGGATCCATTTTTCATCCCCCGTCACGATTTTCCAGAGAAAGTTCTTCCTTCGTTGTTTGCTAAGCAACCAAAGACACGTGTTCATCCGTTGTCCGAGGTTATATTCGGTAAGTTCACGTGGGACCCATTTCCCGAGCTTCTGAATTTTTCCCATCGCGTGTAACCTCTTGGCAACGGTTGATCGATCAACTCCTAGTTGGGCCGCAAGTTCTTCTTGTGTCTGTGAAGAATTTTGGACCAGTAAAGTTTCCATATCGTCGTCCGAAAATTTTTCACGCTGTCCAGCACGCGCACGGTCACTGAGTTCGAAATCATTGTTTCTAAAACGTTTAAACCAATAATTGCATGTTTCGTATGACACAATACTCTTCCCGAACACAGAACAAATTCACTCCCACGCTTTGGTGGTACTTTTTCCTTGTTGGAATTCGTAAAGAATTCAGTGGCGAATGTGCAGCTTATCGATTGCCATTGTTCTTGCTACTTTATTTTAACGTTATGATGCTCGCCCAATAAATTCATACAGCGTCTTGAACAGGGCTATGTCAATACTTTAAAATCCTAATAGGACGTTGAAATATTTCAACTTGAAAGAGGATTCCCAGCCGGCTAGAAAAATCTGTAAACATCAATTCACACACCTAATATTATAATAGAGGTACTGCTACATAAAAAACATCGCGAATTATGCACCGATCGCTATTTTCAAATGCTAAACAGTTTCCGATACATACTGTATTTCACTTCTACGTTATTCTCACTTATACGTCATACTTGCTGTATGACGTATAAGTGAGCGTATGACGTATAATGACGTATAAGTGACCCCTTGAAAAGCGTTTAACTGAAGTTTCACTGTACAAGAAAAAATATGTTATAAATATAAAACCCTTGAACTCATATATGCACCGTCGTGCACAGCGTCGTTGATACTTTCTATAACTCATCAACACCTGACCCAGTCGTTCGAAAAGACTTTCACCTTTCGCCGCACGCCGATGTAACGACCGCTGCGTATGAACAAATTGACCTCATGGTAACCGGAGAGTGGGGGGGGGGGGGGGCGCATAGGCATGGGCGCATAGCACACACAGAAAACAGTATACTCGATGCAAACGATACGTACGACCTGCGGATGTCCCGTTAGGAGTAGCATAACCAGTTAGCTTCCATATTGCTGTTTGGTTGCGCCTCTCTGCATGCTCGTCTTCCGCAACTGGATATGAAAAGAAAGAGAAACCTTGAAAAGCATCGAAACTTGAATTTCCACGTCGTCGCTTAATATACGAGAGAGAGAAAGAGAGAGAGAGAGATAGATAGAGAGAGAGATAGATAGATAGATAGATAGATAGATATTTATTTCGTACTCTGGAGCGTTTGCTCCCTAAGGGTACCGTGCATACATATTTTTCAAGTGCAAATGCACTACGATTTGGCACATATTTTGCATATCGCTAGATTAAAGATTAATACATGTATATATACAGATATAATAAAAAATATAATAATAATAATAACAATAAAATAATGATACAAATAACAATAAAAAATAATAAAAATAGTAAAACTATACAAAAGATAATCAAAGATAATTATGAAAAATAGAAAATTAAGAGATTTCGGCAATCATAAATCCCTTTGTAGAAATTTGGCTACTTCACGCTTAAAGGTAAATCGGCTTTTACAAGTTCTTATGCTAGGGTCTAACGCATTCCAGAGGTAACATGAGGTGGTGCAGAAAGATCTAAGGTAGTAGTTCGTAGTTAGAGGGAGAGAGAGAGAGAGAGAGAGAGTGCAGCAATTGCATTCTTCAAGAGTCACGAATGAGAGGGTGCATGAAGCATAAGAGGGAGACCGAAGAAAATGATATCGTTCACGTGTAGCGTAACTCTGTCGGGAGTGCACGGGCTGCTTGACCCTCTCGCTCGTACGAGGTCGCGACTTCGTTCCGAAGTCTTCTCTCTCTCGTTGTCGGGTTCTACTGCTAAAAAAGTACTGCTAAAGGCTCCACTGTTAAAACTGTACTGCTAAAAGGCTTCACTGCTAAAAGCTGTACTGCTAAATGGGCTCTACTGCTAAAACTGGACTGCTAAAATGAGCTTCTGACAGAGGGCTCAGATAAGTTCCACTGATGGAGGTTATACTGTACTTTTTGTGGTTTTTTGGCGATTTTTTGGAATTTTTCTGAGAAAACTTACCTTGCTATCGGCGTCATTGTGCTGCACTCAGCGGGATGCGGCAGTATCTGAAGGCATCTCTGGATTCGGTTCTTGAAGAATGGGTTCACCTTCTTTTCAACTTGTCATCTAACATTCACTACCAATTTTCATGTCATTTTCACAAGTTAAATTGATCATTGAAAAGTTAACAGAACATTGTAAACAAAGGTGTTTTCAATGTTCTATTAACTTTCCAATGATTTTCAATGATTGACAGTTTAGACTCTTTAGCAGTGCTGCTTTTAGCACTAGAGTCTATTCAGCAGTCCAGTTTTAGCACTAGAACCCATTTAGCACTAGAACTTTTGGCAGTAAGATTTTAGCAGTAGAGCTTTTTAGCAGTACAGTTTTAGCAGTAGAGCCCGTTTAGCAGTAGAATTTTGACAGTAGAATTTTTCTACTGCTGCCCTCTGCACGTTCTTTCTGTGCCCTCCGCCCTGAGGTGGGCGAAGGGCACCTCGGATGGGTGCGTAGAATCGTTGGGATGCGTAGAACACTGTGTGTGTGCGTGTGTGCGTATGTGAGTGCGTGTCTATAATGCGCTATTTTGTCCCTCGTTTCCGCAAACTTCGAAATCCCATAATTTATGGAATTAATAAAAAAAATGTCGGCCTCCCCCAACTGAATATCAATAGTGATGACGTTATAAAGGCGTTCATGGCATTGAAATTTTGGCATTGAAATTGGTCCGGAGCCGTGATTCTATAGTTTTACCGAAATAGCTTGAAAAAAAATTACCAGAGATGTATGAAAATATGAAGAAATGATTGTCAGAGTTGCGGAAATTTTCGTTTTTTTTTCACAATAAAAAAAAAAATCGAATAAAATCATGTAATTTTCAGTCTCCTAAAGTGGTTGCCCGCCTTAAGGCCTTACATACGCGAAAAATTTCAAAATTTTTCATTTTTTATTTTATTTTTCATTCCATTAGCCTGAACGGTTAGGAATATTTTAAGCTTTACAGAATTGAAAAATGCCAAAAATTGTTAACGTTACGCCCGACCGCCAACTTCAAAGTCGTTTTTCCACGATTCAGTTTTTTTTGAACCTTGTGAAAGTTCTAACTGTTGAACGAAGGTTCAGATCGCTTTGAAATTTTTACAACATATTCTTAGTATCATCACCTATCGTGTGAACCACAGAAACAAAAATTTCAATGACACAAAAAAATAAAAATAAAATACCGACAGAAAATTGAGTAAAAAAATGTTGAGTATCGAATTTTTATTATAATAATTTAAAAAAAATAATATTGTTGGTTCACACTGAAGATACATTCATTATGCAATTATAAATATGTTCAATTTTTTTTTCAGACATCCACATCGATGCCGAAAACTTTCACCATCAACGCGCGCGCAAAAAAAAAATACTTTATTATGTTATACCTCCGCCATTTGTTAATATTTCTGATTTTTTTTACATATACTTAACCATGTGCATAAATGATCTGTAAAAAAAAATGTCGTCAATATATGCGTCATTTTTTTTTTAACCGCGTCTAGAAAAGTACCTTCGAAAATCGGCGAAATCGCGTATATACGCGGAGAGAATTAAAAAGTAATTTTTGTCGTGAATTTCACGGTAAAAATTACCGTGATATATTTCAATGTGGTGACAAGTGAGAAAAGCATAATAATTCGTACGCGACAAATTTTTTTTAACTCACGTTACAGGAAAATTTCAAATACGTGGCTAAAATTTTACTATACAAGAAGAGTAGCGCGCACGATAATTTTTACCGAGAGCACAATACATTTTCCTATAACACTCATTAAATTTTATCATAAATCTTAAAATAATTGTTATAAATACGATACTTTTTTGTAGACATTTTTGAAAGGCATAAAATAATAAAATGCACAGTAAAATTTCGCTTATATTATATATTTTTCAAATTTAAGTTTTGCGTATTTTGTTACACATGAAAATTTACTAGAAAATCGGGTAAAATGTTCCATCTGAAGAAGAAATTTTATTTTATTTTCGTGAAAATCTGTGTTTTACTCGGTAATAATAAGCGAAGTTTCAGGCTTGCCATCTGTTTACCGTTACTGCACGGTAATTTTTAACATTTAATTCTCTCCGTGTGTGCATAAATGATCTGTAAAAAAAATGTTGTCAATACATGCGTCATTTTGTTTTAACCGCGTCTAGAAAAGTACCTTCGAAAATCGGCGAAATCGCGTATATAAGGCCTTGAGCTAAGCTAAAATATGACCAAAAAAAATCAGACCGAGACCACAAAAATTCTTTTTTCATTGCATTCCAACTATGCAAACTTCAATCTCACGTGAATAAACATCCGTGCGTGTTTACGTGCGTTCGTGTACACACGCATGTATTTTCGGTCCTCCCTGCGAAGAAAGAAAAATGAAAAGAACAAAAGAAAGAAGAAAAAAAAAACAGCCGAATGCAAACGAACTCACACACAGGCCAGAGCTCCTCTCGTTTCTCGCCTTCGATCTCGCTTAACCATTCGAGAGGTTACCCCCACTCGTCCTCTTTTTCTGGTTCTTCTTCTTCTTCTTCTTCTTCTTCGTCTTCCTCCTGTTTCACTTCGGTTTATTCTTCTTTCGAAACACGAGGCAACACTGTGTGTTTTGTCGTCTGTGTGTGTGTGTGTGTGGCTCGCGGTGCTGCTCGCCGCTTATTGCTCGTGCTCTCTCTCTCTCTCTCTCTCTCTCTCTCTCTCTCTCTCTCTCTCTCTCTCTCTCGCCTCTATTGGCGCTCGATTCCTCGAGGCCCCACGGTTGCGCCTGGCTCCGCCGACTGCCGATCTCACCGTGAGGCCAAGCCGCCTGTTAGTCACGTCGTGGCACACGGACAGCGTGCGCGCACCACGGGCTCGCGGGGCAACTTTGCGCAGCCAAACGCGCGCGTTCACGCATCTTTCTTTCTTCGCCACCTCTTGGCGCATAAATTCAGTGTATTGTTATTCGAGGGTTCCTTTTTTTTTTCGTACCAAGCTGTGAATCACGAAGAATGACGGTGAAGCGAGAAAAAAGAGTAATGTGCTGAGAAAGAAAAAAAAAAAAACGGCGATAAGGCTTGTTCGACGATAAACGCGGCACTTTCCAGTTTTTATCATCGAATACTTACGACTTCCGGTTTAACGATTTGAATTCGAGTTCTTAAATGATCGCGCATTTTCTGATTCTCGTGGAATTTTGCGTGCTGGCTTTTTGTTACGAGCTTGAAAATTTCGTGAATGAATCATTTTGAGGAGATGCTTCATCGATGAGCGAACATTGTCGCGCGAAGTACACAGTTTGAAATTGTCGGCGTGTCGCGAGTGGCGCGGGGGGGGGGGAGGGAGAGGGTTGGGGGGGGGGGGAGGGAGAGGGCGGTGGGGGAAGTGTGCGCGCGAACTTTACACGCGGGCAACGAATTTACATCAACGGTTGCGCAATTACACGCGGGTAGCGTTGACCTGTTTTTTTTTGTTTTGTGCTCTCGTTGACGTTGCTGTGTTCGGAAACAGTTGGGATTTTTTTTTGTTCTACCGCCGACTACAATAAATACGGTAAGTAAATAATTTTGCGGCAATATCGATGGAATTTTTCTTCCCTCGCGCTACATTGCTTTGACTTATGTCAGGATGACATTTTTCGGGGATACGATATCCGTGTGGCGCCAAATCTTTGACCGTTGATTCTTGATATTTGAATCAAACACGGAATGTTAAAAATTACCGTGCAGTAACGTTAACCAGATGACAAGCCTGAAACTTCGCTTATTATTACCGAGTAAAACACAGATTTTCACGAAAATAAAATAAAATTTCTTCTTCAGATAGAACATTTTAGCAGATTTTCTAGTAAATTTTGATGTCTAACAAAATACGCAAAAGTTAAATTTAAAAAATATATAATATCAGCGAAATTTTACTGTACATTTTATTATTTTATGCCTTTCAAAAATGTCTACAAAAAAGTATCGTCTTTGTAACAGTTATTTTAAGATTTATTATAAAATTTAATGAGTGTTATAGGAAAATGTATTGTGCTCTCGGTAAAAATTATCGTGCGCGCGCTACCCTTCTTGTATAGTAAAATTTTACCTACGTATTTGAAATTTTCTTGAAACGTGAGTTAAAAAAAAACTTGTCGCATACGAATTATTATGCTTTTCTCACTTGTCACCACATTGAAATATATCACGATAATTTTTACCGTGAAATTCACGACAAAAATTACTTTTTCATTCTCTCCGTGAAGTAATGAGAATTTTGAGAATAAAAAATATTTGCCGTTTCGACTTTTTTAAGGAATTATGAGGGTTTTTATGCGGTAATTGGAAAAACGGACAAATTCAACGATAGTTGATGGACGCTTTTTGATCGCTTATTTTAGTTCTACCTGTGGCGCTAGCAGAGTTGTGAATAATGCATTATTTTGATAATGCATTACTGTATACATTACAAATTACAAAAGTAATATGTAATGGATATATGTTCCATTACAAATTACAAAAGTAATGTGTAATGGATATACGTTCCATTAAAAATTACAAAAGTAATGTGTAATGGACATATGTTCCATTACAAATGACAAAAGTAATGTATAATGGATGTGTGTTCCATTACAAATAAGAAAAGTAATGTGCAATGAATGCATGTTCCGTTACAAATTACAAAAAGTAATGTGTAATGGTTGCATGATCCATTACAAATTTAAAAAAGTAATGTGTAATGGACGCATGTTCCATTACAAATTGAAAAAGTAATGTATGATTAATGAGTGCTTCATTACAAAATACAATTACAATAAGGTAATTCGTAGTGGAGAATATTCCATCACAAATGGAGAATATTCCATCACAAGAAAAACGAATTTACTTAAAACAAATTTCAATGAGCGAAATAAAATAATCAGATAGCAATGTGCAAATTTCTTTTTTATCAATTGTAGTTTGTAATGGAACATGCATCCATTAAAAATTACTTTTTGAAATTTGTAATGGAACGTGCATCCATTACTCATTGCTTTTTGAAATTTGTAATGGATCATGCAACACATTACACATTACTTTTTGAAATTTGTAATGGATCATGCAACCATTGCACATTAATTTTTGAAATTTGTAATGGATCATGCAACCATTGCACACTACTTTTCTCATTTGTAATGGAACACACTTACATTACACATTACTTTTGTAATTTGTAATGGAGAACTTATCCAATACACATTATTTAAAGTAATGAGTAATGCATTATTTTAAAATTACTATTTTCACAACTCTGGGCGCTAGTTAGTTACCTTACAATATTCCTATTTCGCGGGCGCGAGACCCGCGCGACGTACAAAATCCATTCCCAATAAATAAAATCTATAAATTCGCTTGTAAAATAAAGGAAATTAAATGTATTCTTTCGAACGTACTTATTTCGTACGAATTGTAGACCTTCACAATTTCCCAAAGAACTTTACAAGTTGGGTTGTCGATTTTTAGAATTTTTCGAAACTCAAATTGTTTCGTTTTATCGCTTCATTCGCGTTTACGGCACAGATGCGTGGTTGAATTGAGCGCAAAGAGGATTTACAAATTCATGGAGAACGACCGGGCGACCGTTGCGGTGCCGATCAGTTGGACACAAAGTCGTATCGATTGTCGCTGAGCGCTAACGCACGTGGGACAAATAGGATTTTAATGGTGCATCGGAATCTGGAATGTGAGTCACGCGCGACTATCCATTCTCGCGTGTGTGATGTGCGGTCGACCGAAAGGAAAAAGG
>OZ010721.1:22660556-22771631 GCA_963932345.1 Ophion ventricosus | reverse complement strand
TTGTTCAAAATCTTTTGACGGAAAATAGACAAAACACGGTTTTGTCTATTTTCCGTCAAAAGATTTTAAATCGCAAGTATGGAAAAAAAAAACTTTAAAAATTAATTCACACACCAAATATTTTTTATTCGGTTTTCTTTGATAAATCATAAATGTACATAGTGCGAGTTCTGTTGTGTACTTATTTTCATCTGTGTAAAATGATTGCTTAATTTTTGTCTAATTTTGTATTAAAATACTTGTATCGTAAGAGGCGGGTTCCCTCAGCTTGCCCCAGGTGCCCCAAGGGCTAGGCACGGCGCTGATAGTGCCAGTAACGCCATCTCTCGGAAATACCTTGAAATTAATGCACACGCCTGGTAGCAGCGATTATTACAAATTCCTCAGTATATCTGATAAAATTTCCCGTTTCCGACGAGAAGCAAGTTTTTTTTTTTAGGCTCATGCGGACACACCGTCCAGAAATAAACGCCATAAATATCACCACTGTACATTTCGACCTTTTGTTTTTTTTCCTGCCACGTGAATTTACTACAGCCATCGCGGTACTCACGCCGTTTTATCATCGCAGTTCTTAGGCCGGTTTTACAATAAGTTGCTTGTCGGCGTCGGATGTCGCGCGCATGCGCTTCTGCGATGTTTACGCCAACTTTACACCACCGACATCGCAGTAGCGCATGCGCCCGACATCCGACAACGACAAGCGACTTATTGTAGAACCAGCCTTAAGGGACAACGCCACTGTGACGGCTTCAAAAAATCGATTTTTTGAAAACCATCTAAAAAAATCTAAAATACATTTAAGATTAAGATGCCGTTGGACCCAGGTCGAAAAAATAATTATTTTCGGAGATATTGAATATTTTGTGGAGCGGTGCAGCGCTCCGTGACGCTCGGGGTCCCGCGCAGCCGCCTCTTCCTGACGAAGTATTGGAGGCAATTACGCCAGTCTTCGAAAATTTGAGCAGAGACGATTTGCTGCAGCGTTGTTTGGGCGGCTTCACGCAAAACAACAACGAAAGCTACAACAAATTAGTTTGGGCAATAGCCCCCAAGTGTCAGTCCGGGAGCAAAAAAATCGTCGATATTGCAGCTGATATCGCGGTATTATTGTTCAATGATGGCCTGAGAAGCCTCACGAAAGTTTTGGAGACGTTGGGGATAACTATCGGCCCAAATTGTTTCAATTTTTGCGTTGAAACCGACGCAGCGCGGATCGAGCTGGCGGAGCGCTCGCTCACAGACGCTGCAAAAGAGGCAAGAAGAGCCTCTACAAGTTCGAGAAAAGATGCTAGGGACAATCATTTGCTTCTTGAAGGCCAGCTATATGGTGCCGGCATCGCTGATTAAAGGTAAAAAAATTTTTTTCCAATTTATCGCATAAATTAACAAACCTAAAACTTTGAGCGCGTTTTTCTCAAAACCACTTTTTTGAGTGCGGCACGCAGCAGAACTCGAGCAATTTTTATCCGATCGACTTCAAATTTGGACTGCATCAATAAAACTAGATTATCTAGAGAAGTACATAGGATTTCTTCGATATCTGAATAATAAAAAAAGTTATAGCCTATTTTCGACGAGAAATTTTGCTCGAAAATCGTCCTTTAATTTCAAAAGCGTGTCTATTTTTTAAAAATCAATATTTTTTCAAATCCCTATGTACTTCTCTTCAAAATATCATATTATTAACGAAAACACTCGGTATTTTTTTTTCAGATCGACTCTGAAGAGAGTTCTGCTGCGTGCCGCGAACCACTGCAGAGGCAACAGTACCTGACGCGGGAGCTTCCCCAGCGTCACCATGGGGCGTGAAAAATTTGAAATTTTTTTTTTATGTATCTTCAATAAACAACGAACAAAACAAAAAAAAAATTTTTCGAATATCTCTTTTTTTTCCCACAAAAAAAAATTCTTGAAAAATGGCAAAAAAACAGGGGGTCACAGTGGTGTTCTGCCTTAATCTCTCGAGCTCCGGAAACAAGACAACAAGAAACAATAAGAATGTCAGCTACACGTGCGTACAGCGACGACAAGGTGCGCGCGATGGTTTCGTGTGTGTGAATTCCGCATGACGTGATCGCGCGGATTCGATGAGTGATTCGCGCGCGGACTCATAACCATTCTCGGCTGTAGTACAGAAGCAGAAAGTCACACAACCGCGTGACTCTTTCGCGTCTATTTCGCGTTTGCTGCGAGAACGTCGTTTACGCACGTCTCGAGGTCCTAGCAGCGAGTCCTCGTACGACAAATGCATACCAATTGAATACGGGGGGGAGTAGAGGGGGTGGGGGAGGAAAGAAAAACCGTCTTGCGCGACAGTTACAGAATACGAATGTCCCGATAACGAGAAAGGACTGTGTGCTGTGTTGTCTCGATGATTCGGCAGCTGTGCCACTTTGATTTCGTCAATGACGCGTGCCGATCTTTTTAACTTCGCTCGTGGACACTCCTACGAGCAAGTTGTTTCGTTCAATCGTGTCTTCTCTCGTAAACCTTGCGAGAGGAATAAAACGTCAAGGCGTGAAATGATAAGCATCTCGTGAAGTTTTCTTCACTTGTTCTCCTCTCATTGCGCTCTTCAGCGCAAATGACGAATGTGTCTTCTTCATCTTCTTAACGCGGATTCATTTCGTGTTTTCTCGTGAATTAATTAAATTAATTAATTAATTAATTAATTAATTAATTAAATTAATTAATTAATTAATTTAATTAATTAATTAATTAATTAAATTAATTAAAATACCCAAGACAAATTCAATGTATACCTTTCACGAACGCGAATATTTAAGAATTTTACCCGCGACTTCGTCCGCGTAGATTTTTGGATATAACATTTTTTTAAATTTTAAACGGAGAAGGTTAAGTTGCTCTGTTTATCTATGACTTATCTAATTTCGCCAACTCAAATTAACGCGGGACTCTTTTTTAATGAATTTATCTTTCGAAAATATATATATCAGGTGTATGACTTAATTTTTACAGATATTTTCGGCAAATTTATTTAATATAAAAAAAAATGGGGACCAACGAACTTAATCTTGGAAATATTGTCCATCGTTTTCTATGACCTTGCGCCATCTCTCAGGTAACATACGAATGCCGTCGCGAAAGAAGCTTGCAGGCTTCGAGGCGATAAAGTCATCGACGAATTTACGCGCATCGTCCAGCGTTTTGAACTGTTTATCCACTAAGGCGGTGCTGCATTGACCGGAACAAATGGTAGTCGGATGGGGGGCCAAGTCTGGTGAATATGCCGCGTGCGGGAGAACTTCCCATACCAAGTTCAAGAGGGTCTTCCGAGTCGCGCGAGCAACGTGAGGTCGAGCGTTGTCATGCAGCAGTATGACTTGCCTGCTTCCTTGCCCAGTAAATAGCCTTTTCCGATCGAGTTCTTCGCTCAGTTTGTTCAATTGTCGGCTGTAGCGTTCCGCCGTCACCGTCTGACCAGTTTCCAGGAGTTCGTAACAAAGCACACCCTTCGTATCCTGTCCAGGGCGCGGCTGGTCACTAAGATCGAAATCACCACTTCTAAAACGTTTGTACCAATAATTACACGTTTCATGAGACACAACGTCGACACCAAGAACACTACAAATTCATTCCCGTGCTTTAGAAGCATTTTTTTTTCTTGTTGGAATTCGTATAAAATGCAGTGCCGAATGTGATGTTTGTCGGTTGCCATCGTAAAACTCTGCTATTCTGAGAGGTTATGTAACTCACGTAGACTCGTCGTTCGGTGTTCTGAAAACTTGCGTCCGATCCTTTCGAAACAACAAAAGACCGCGGAAATATTTCTATTTCAAATATAATTTTAGGCTCGACGAAAAAATCTGTAAAAATTAAGTCATACACCTAATACATGATGTTATATTTATTATCCGTGACTTCCTCCGCGTGGAATTTATGACGCCGTGGGAGTGTAAACATTTGATTCCTTCTCAGAGGATTTCCTTGTAAACAATATTTTTTGTTTTTTTTTTATTGGACGGCACCAATTTCACCAGGCCCGTGGGCGAACTCACGTCTGAGCAAACTACGTAAAATTGACAGGGGTTGGGCCGGAAAGTGGTCGATTTGGCGTGGAATGCCCCATATATATATATATATATATATATATATATATCGCGTGCTGCATCTCGTTTGTCCCCAGCAGTTTATTATTACACTCTAGGGAGTAACCGACCAACCTTCGCTTTACTCTACTCGTTCCTCGCGTCCTCTCCGGAGAGCCCGTCTCGTCTCCTTATTTCCTTTCTTTTTATTCCCTTTCGCCTCGTCTCTCAATTAGGTTCGAGGTTCTTCGTCAGCGCGAAATCCCCGAAATCAAGCTTCTCTCTTATCCTTAGGAAACTCAAGGTCGAGACACGTAGAGGCAAAGAGGAGGCGAGGAAGAGAAAGAGAGAGAGAGAGAGAGAGAGGGAGAGAGAGGGAGGGAGAGAGAGAGAGAGAGAGTTTTATCCTTGTAACGCTTAAGTTTTCTGGTAGAGAATAGAGAAGCAGAATAGAAAGAAAAGAAAAAGTACGCTGAAGAATGAGCCACGTTTTAGACATGTCGCGCGGCCAACCGGTTTTTTTTCTCTCCAGCCCATAGAAACTTCGTACAAGTATTTGAGCCAAAGTATTCTTCGAGAATTCTCACATACTTGCAAACGACCAGGTGTACTCAACGTTCGTACTCGCGAATCAAAAATTGCTCATTTAAAAAGAAAATTAAAAAGCTAAGTTCCTATTCCTCTTGAGACACGTAACGGATTTTAATTAGTAAGTCTTTTTTTTAGGTCTTATTTTAATCAGTCAGGTCAGTTGTTGACAGTAGAGGTCCGAATTGAGTGTTTGGCCCGATGGGAGCAGCTCATAGTGGATGATTCCCTTCCAATCCCACCAAACACGCAGCAAAACCTTCTTGGCCGTTAATCCGGGCTTGACGATCGTTTGAGCCGGCTCACCGCTATTGGACCACGATCTTTTTCGGCTGTTGTTCTCGTATGTGACCCATTTTTCATCGCCAGTCACCATTCGCATAAAAAATGGGTCGATTTCGTTACGTTTCAGCAAAGAATCGCAGGCATCAATTCGGTCCAAAAGTTTCTTTTGCGTCAATTCGCGTGGCACCCATACATCGAGCTTCTTCTTGAGACCAGCCTTATGCAAATGGTTCCAAACGGATTTCTGGCTAATCTTCAGTTCCTGGGCAATGGAATAAGTGCTCACGTGCCGGTCCGACTCGACGATTTCCATGATTTTATCGACATTTTCGACGATTGGCCTACCAGAGCGTGCCTCATTTTCGACGTCCATATTACCAGAACGGAATCGATGGAACCACCGCTTTGCTGTTGCATTCGATACTGTATTGGCTCCATAAACAGCACAAATTTTTTTGGCCGCCTGCTCCGCCTCTTCACCTTGGTCGTAGTGGTACTGAAGAATGTATCGAATTTTCTCTTTTTTTACCTCCATTTTGGAACGCTGTAACACACAACTGGCTTCACCAAACACAAAGCTGTCAAAGAACTTTTTTTGAAGCGTAATGTCACCTTTAAATCGCCGTATAGTATGACCCGATGCGATGTATACATCGTGAGATGTGGCTCACTGAAGACATCTAGCGAAAAACGCTCAGAATTTTTACTTCATCCAATATATATATATATATATGACGAGACGAGAATGATTTCCGAAGCGGCTTCCAGCCGGAGACAAGTTCGTCCGCTTAACGGAAATAAGTTTTAGCCCGGTGTAAAATGAATGTTTAAAAATTATGAAATATCTCAAATGGTCGATTGTATAATTTTCCAAATTTAAAATTTGAAAGAAAAATGATAAAAAATTGGAAATGGTCGGATACAAAATTTCCCTTGTGTAAAATGTCAAAGACAAATTATAAAAACAAATTACTTACTAATTATAAAAACAAATTACAAATGGTCGAATGCATAAGTTTCCGAGGGTAGAATTTCACAGAGAAATGATTTAAAAATCAAAACGATCGAATGTACAATTCGCCAAATGTCAAATTTTAAAAACATTTTTTTTTATTGAAACGTTTGACAGCATGTCCAAATCCCTCCACCTGGTTCAGCCAAAATTTAAAAAAGAATCGATATTCAGTTGCAGATAATATCGTCCGACGGCTCACTGTTCTGAATAACATTATTCGTCATCAAAACAATAATACCATATTTTTGTTTTCATAAAAAATCGTGAAATTCGAGATTTTTTCCACCATCTGTCGTGCAAGATAAAAGCGAAAGTTTCTGTACGACAACAGCCGATAATGCACGAACAAATATAATTTATTACGCACCAGCCAAGTGTTAATTAATTACCGCAGTTATTTATATTTTTCTCTCAAATATTACGAAAAAAAAAAATGTTCTCAACCGGTGCATAGCGCAGACACACAAAAAAAAATGCACCGGCAAGTTTTTTCCAACATCGATTTCCAATGTGGCCATACCCATTTTTGGGTCACGACGGCAATTCAGACGTTCGATAAATTCACATTCCAGGATACAGGAAAAAAAAAAATTCTTCCCACCAAGTGACCAAGTGACTTTTGCTCAATTCACGAGAGTAATAACGAGGAAAAAAAAAAAGAATTCTTTATACGGTGGAAACGCGTACCGGTGAAACTTGTTCGTTGCGCGATTATACGCCACGTACTCAAGATAGTGGACACGTTAAATTGGCTTTTCCTCGTTTGGCCTATCGCGCCTCGTTTACTTTTGCCACTTTGACGACAAATGCGCGTGTTTGTGTGCATGACCCGTTGCGCAAGTTGCGCGAACAAAAAAAAAAAGACTTTTCCGCGCGACAAGACAGTGCCGTTTCCGGTAACCGATTGGCCTTTGACGGGACGGCGGCTGCGCTTACCAGCAAGAGAACGTGAGAGTGAGAGAGAGAGAGAGAGAGAGAGAGAGAGAGAGAGAGAGATAGATAGATAGATAGATAGATAGTTTATTAGTGCTCTAGGATTGAACAAATCCTCTGGCACGCAATCCATGAACATATAACAATTTTTTAAATTTTTAGCGGCCTCTATATAAAACAAGATAACACGATACCATATATACAAGGTTTTACAGTGTTTATATACATCTTAGGTAATACGTGTAAAGCTTTTTCGCTTTATTAACATAATATCATGCAACGCTATTTACCTAATATCATGTAATATCATGTAACGCTATTAATAACGCTCGCATGGCGGAGACCCTAGTTGCCAGTGTTTTAGCTACTCGTCCAACTTTTCAGGCGAAATTGACGAGGTGCCCGCGCCTGAATCGCCCCTGTGCTGAGTAGCTCATGTATGAAGCTAGAGAACGCGCTTCTTTCAAGGTTTATGCTTCCAGGTGGCAAGGAATTCCATAGGTACGCAGCGGAAATACGAAAAGCATGCCTCTGGTATTCCGTACGAAAGTGGGGAATGTCGAGAAATTCGGGTGTTTGCCGAAGGGACATGCAGTTACTTGGACCTTTTATTTTAAGTAGCGACCTAAGATACGTAGGTTTCCCTGAGCGGAGGACTTCGTAGGCTAAACGTAGCATAAAAAATTTTCGTCTTGCGTCCAGTCTCAACCATGACAGTTTTTCCCAGTATGGAGTGATATGTTCGAACCATTTGGCATGAAAGATGAATCGAACACAAGAGAGAGAGAGAGAGGGGGAGAGAAAGAGGGAGAGCGAGGGGGAGAGAAAGAGGGAGAGAGAGTGAGAGATGGATAGATTGATTTATTAGTGCATTAGGACTAATGAGCGTCTTCTGGCACACAATCCTCATATTTCACACATCCTACAGAAGGAAATATAAAGAAATGAAGAACTCGATACAAAAGCAAAAGTACACAGAGAGAATTAAATGTTAAAAATTGCCGTGCAGTAACGGTGACCAGATGACAATCCTGAAACTTCGCTTATTGTTACTGAGTTAAACACAGACTTTCACGAAAATAAAATAAAATTTCTTCTTCATATAGAAAATTTTACCTGATTTTCTAATAAATTTTCATGTGTAACAAAATACGCAAAAACTTAAATTTAAAAAATATATAATATCAGCGAAATTTTACTGTGCATTTTATTATTTTATGCCTTTCAAAAATGTCTATAAAAAAGTATCGTCTTTGCAACAGTTATTTTAAGATTTATTATAAAATTTAATGAGTGTTATAGGAAAATGTATTGTACTCTCGGTAAAAATTATCGTGCGCGCTACCCTTCTTGTATAGTAAAATTTTACCTACGTATTTGAAATTTTCTGTAACGTGAGTTAAAAAAAAAAACTTGTCGCGTACGAATTATTATGCTTTTCTCACTTGTCACCTACATTGAAATATATCACGGTAATTTTTACCGTGAAATTCACGACAAAAATTACTTTTTAATTCTCTCCGCGTAGGTGACTCTATGTAATGCAAGAAAACGATACAAAATTAATATCAAATTTAAAACATAAAATATTATAAATTATTATAAAATAATTATATTGTAGTTCCCGACTATAAATTTTGATTGGTCTGGAATGCCGTAATGAGGCACGCCTGATCGGTGCCGGATGCCGACCGGATCCGTGAAACCATAGTACGGGAGTAAGAAGGCTTACCTTACTGCAGCCTGATCAGGGTGCCTTTTTACTCCCGTAAATCAGGCAATACGGATATGGCCCTACTAGGGCTTGACCTAATGAGGCCCTATTGATGCTTGCCTTACAACTGCCTCGGCATTCCATCAACGCACATAACCTCCTATATCCTACGTCAAAATTTTCACTCGGAAGCACATCTTTGAAGTTTTGACGTTTTTGAAAGGTGTTGTGGATAGTGACGAAAAAAAAAACGTTCTAACTCGAATGCGTGTTAGAAGATTCCGCTGTATTTCGAAATCTCAAAACACAGTACAAAATCTGTCATCGTCGTGTGAACAAGATATGTATAATTGAATGATTGAAAAGCAAGGAAATTGGGTTCCATGTGAACTGAAGCCGAGAAACGTTGAACGCCGATTTTGCACATGTGAAATGCTGCTTGCCAGGCATAAGCCAAAGGGTTTTTTGCATCGTACAGTCACTGGTGATGAAAAATGGATCCACTACGATAACCCAAAGAAGAGGAAATCATGGGGACCACCTGGCCATTGCTTCAACATCGACAGCCAAGCCGAATATTCATAGAAAAAAAAACTCATGTCGTGTATTTGGTGGGATCAGCTTGGTGTCGTGTATTATGAGTTGCTCAAACCGAACGAAACCATTACTGTGGCTCTCTACCGAACACAATTGACGAGATTGAGCCGAGCATTCAAGGAAAAACGCGCCCACTACTACTCCAGACACGACAAAATTATTCTCCTGCATGATAATGCTCGTCCACGTGTTGCGGCGCCGGTCAAAAGCTACTTGGAAACACTCAATTGGGAAATTTTACCCCACCCACCGTATTCACCAGACATTGCTCTCTCTCTGACTATCATTTATTTCGATCGATGACGCACGGCCTGTCTGAGCAGCACTTCACATCATATGAAGATACGAAAAATTGGGTCGATTTGTGGATAGCCTCAAAAGATGAAGCGTTCTTGCAACACGGTATCCATATGCTGCCAGAAAGATGGCAAAAAGTAGTGGCTAGCGATGGACAATACTTTGAATAAAACATAAAGTACCCTTCTTTCACAATAAATGCCCAATTTTTGATAAAAAACGGCGGAGACTTATTTGTCCTCCCAATAGATAATTACTAGAAAAATAAAAAATAATATTAAAAAAAAAGAGAGGGAGAGAGAGGAGGTTAACGAGGCTTAGCTACCAACGTCTCTCTTTCTCCAGCATTGCCACACGTCTGACTCCATTTTCCCCCTTCATCGTCTCGAAAGTCACCATCGCCCGGTTTACAACTGAAGATAAGAAACAGGTTGGAGTAGAATGAAAAAAAAAAGAAAGAAAATTCTCAGCCAAAATAAGCGTGCCAAGCGTTTCGGGCTATTGGATCGTAAAAGCATACGGGTGACGCTAGCAACGAGCAGGAAACGAATAGGAACGAATCAAAGTCAAGAAAATCCATTAGGAGAAAAGTGGCCGTAAAGATGAAGAGGAAAAAAAAAAACATTGAAGAGTGAGGGAGAGACTCTAATGCCGCAGGGTTCACTGACCCTCGAGACCGTACTCTTCTGACTCATCGCGATAATTATAACGAAACTTCGCGTACTCTTTATTGACTACTTTTTCGATGTCAAGATGAAAACAAAAAAAAAACACAAATCTCAAAGTGAGCGCAATAAAAATAGTCGGAGAAGTGACGGAAAGAAGTATGGCCCGCATCGGGGTTTTCCACAGTTTCCTCATCAGTGCCGGCCCGAGACTAGTTTTAGGATGGAGCGAGATCTAAATATGACGCCCCCGGCATCCCCCTTAATATTGGGTGAAGTAAAAAGTTCTGAGCGTTTTCCGGTAGATTTCTTTAGTGAGCCATATCTCACGATGTATACATCGCATCGGGTCATACTATATTGCGATTTAAAGGTGACATTACGCTTCAAAAAAAGTTCTTTGACAGTTTTGTGTTTGGTGATGCCAGCTGTGTGTTACAGCGTTCCAAAATGGAGGTAAAAAAAGAGAAAATTCGATACATTCTTCAGTACCACTAGTACCAAGGTGAAAAGGCGGAGCAGGCGGCCAAAAAAATGTGTGCTGTTTATGGACCCAATACAGTATCGAATGCAACAGCAAAGCGGTTGTTCCAACGATTCCGTTCTGGTAATATGGACGTCGAAGATGAGGCACGCTCTGGTAGGCCAATCGTCGAAAATGTCGATAAAATCATGGAAATCGTCGAATCGGACTGGCATGTGAGCACTTATTCCATTGCCCAGGAACTGAAGATTAGCCAGAAAATCGTTTGGAACCATTTGCATAAATCTGGTCGCAAGAAGAAGCTCGATGTATGGGTGCCACACGAATTGACGCAAAAAAACCTTTTGGACCGATTTGATGCCTGCGATTCTTTGCTGAAACGTAACGAAATCGAGCCATTTTTTAAGCGGATGGTGACTGGCGATGAAAAATGGGTCACATACGAGAACAACAGCCGAAAAAGATCGTGGTCCAATCGCGGTGAGCCGGCCCAAACGATCGCCAAGCCCGGATTAACGGCCAAGAAGGTTTTGCTGTGTGTTTGGTGGGATTGGAAGGGAATCGTCCACTATGAGCTGCTCCCATCGGGCCAAACACTCAATTCGGACCTCTACTGTCAACAACTGACCAGATTGAAGCAGGCGATCGACCAGAAGCGGCCAGAATTGGCCAACAGGAAGGGTGTTGTGTTCCATCAAGACAACGCCAGGCCGCACACATCTTTAACGACGCGCCAGAAGCTCCGAGAGCTTGGATGGGAGGTTCTATCGCACCCACAGTATAGTCCAAACCTGGCACCAAGCGATTATCACCTTTTCAAGCATTTGCAAAATTTTCTTGATGGTACAAAACTGGCCTCAATAGAGGCTTGTGAAAATGAGCTGGTCAAGCTTTTTACCAATAGGCACGAGGACTTCTTCAATCGCAGAATTATGAAATTGCCTTCAAAATGGACAAAAGTTATCGACCAAAACGGCGCAAATTTGATCTAAATCGGATAATCCTATGTTAATTTCATCGTTCGAAATAAAGCGACAAAAACGCTCAGAACTTTTTACTTCATCTAATATATTAACGCCAAAAATTGATCGACGGGTCGATTCTATCCAGGCTGACCACGAAGAGTTAAAAATTATTGAAAATTATATATCATTCTCACTGCGTTCCGACACTTCTTTTTTTCAGGTATGAAATTAGCCGCCGGGATCACCGCGTGGTCGCAATTTTTCGCTTATCTCTCAAAGCGAACGGTGAAACCGCCCTGTTCGATAATGCCGCGAGAAGTTGCGCGAAGATCATGCGGGCAACGGCGATGAGGGGGCTTTCACTTTTACCTCGCTCATTTTTTTTTTTTTTTCCTTGTCTGCCGTTTCACCTCGTTGTCCGCTGCACCTGACTCCGTACCGGGACATTTACGACAAAAGCAGCCTGAGCACATCGCAATAAAACTTAACGCCGCGCCATTCTGTAAATAAATATATTCCGTTTGTCTACCGAGCGCCTGGTCGTTGACGATTAGATATACGTGAAGGAAGGTAAAACGGGCCGAGTTTACGAGCGACTCTTTGAGAGCTCAAGCCTCCACAGCCGTATCGAAGATCAGTAGAAATTTTCAAATTTAATACGGGAGAAAACTATTTACGCGATTTGCTTTCGTTTTTTTTTTTTTTTTTTTTGCGGATCATTCAAGTATTAGGTGACGTTTTGACATTTGGGTATCTGTAAAAAAAAAAAAAAACAATGAAATTCAAAAGACCTGTCGTTTTTTCCGACTTGGAATTAAAAATGAAATTTTTCAGGTAATCATTTAATAGTGTCCTGAATGAGTCCACAATATTAAAAAAAAAAATCTATGGAAAAACACCTTGACGAGACTACTATCTTAATATCGCCGAGACTCCGGAGTCTCGTCACAATACGCCAATAACCGCTTTCATACGCCCGTTACGAGATCAAGGCCTGAGATTTCGAAGTATCGAGGAAAAAGAGAAGAAAAAAAAAAAAAGCAAGGAGCGACGCACGCGAATTCTCTTCAATGCCCGACCGTGGATTGCCGTTAGTCATCGGAAACTTTTCCCCTCGTTGCCACTCGCAGACGATTCGGTGTGAGTCAGCGGAGAAACCGGATTCTCTCGTACTTCGTTGAGAAGGACCAAAAAAAAAAAACAATACCAGTCACCGGTAAAAATCATAATTCTGATCCGCTCCTCCGCTTCGAATCATATCCCGCAGCGTTGCGTGAATTTTTCCTCTTCCGATGTATTTCTACGTCCGCTTCGACCCTTCTCGAGACTCCTGAGGACAACGAACGCGTTAAACGACTGGGCCCTGTACAGAGGAAAATTAAAAATATTATTATCGTATCTGTTTTTTTTTTCCTTCGAGCTCACGTCAAAATCGCCACTTTTGAATTTTTTTTGACCACTCAACACGGAGAGAATTAAATGTTAAAAATTACCGTGCAGTAACGGTAACAAGATGACAAGCCTGAAACTCCGCTTATTATTACTGAGTAAAACACAGATTTTCACGAAAATAAAATAAAATTTCTTCTTCGGATAGAACATTTTACCTGATTTTCTAGTAAATTTTCATGTGTAACAAAATACGCAAAACTTAAATTTAAAAAATATATAATATCAGCGAAATTTTACTGTGCATTTTATTATTTTATGCCTTTCAAAAATGTCTATAAAAAAGTATCGTCTTTATAACAGTTATTTCAAGATTTATTATAAAATTTAATGAGTGTTATAGGAAAATGTACTGTGCTCTCGGTAAAAATTATCGTGCGCCCTACCCTTCTTGTATAGTAAAATTTTACCTACGTATTTGAAATTTTCTGTAACGTGAGTTAAAAAAAAACTTGTCGCGTACGAATTATTATGCTTTTCTCACTTGTCACCACATTGAAATATAACACGGTAATTTTTACCGTGAAATTCACGACAAAAATTACTTTTTAATTCTCTCCGTGAAAGCACTGTGATTTGCCAAGAGCATGCTCAACGTAAGCTTCGACAAGCTTTCGATGCGATTCTGCAGCAGTTTTCTTCAAATGGTAACAGAAAATGAATGCTGTCCGCTAATCGTAATTTCCAGGTACAAAATTCGACATGTTCAACGCTATAACAAACTATGTTGGGGTTTGAAACTTGTATTGTTGTAAGTTAAAAATCTTTGTCAGATGTCAACAAAGCAAAGGGCGTCAATGACGCGACTTGACGGTAACTACATTGACAGCTAGGGCCATCTTTGGGCAAATTCCGGTTTCATATTTACAGACCTGGTGAGTCTGGTGATTGCGACAGCATTTGTGGCAAGAACCAATAGATCGTGTTTATGGAGCCAATACAGTATCGAATGCAGCAGCAAAGCGGTGGTTCCAACGATTCCGTTCTGGTAATATGGACGTCGAAGATGAGGCACGCTCTGGTAGGCCAATCGTCGAAAATGTCGATAAAATCATGGAAATCGTCGAGTCGGACCGGCATGTGAGCACTTATTCCATTGCCCAGGAACTGAAGATTAGCCAGAAAACCGTTTGAAACCATTTGCATAAGGCTGGTCTCAAGAAGAAGCTCGATGTATGGGTGCCACACGAATTGACGCAAAAAAACCTTTTGGACCGAATTGACGCCTGCGATTCTTTGCTGAAACGTAACGAAATCGACCGATTTTTGAAGCGGATGGTGACTGGCGATGAAAAATGGGTCACATACGAGAACAACAGCCGAAAAAGATCGTGGTCCAATCGCGGTGAGCCGGCCCAAACGATCGCCAAGCCCGGATTAACGGCCAAGAAGGTTTTGCTGTGTGTTTGGTGGGATTGGAAGGGAATCATCCACTATGAGCTGCTCCCATCGGGCCAAACACTCAATTCGGACCTCTACTGTCAACAACTGACCAGATTGAAACAGGCGATCGACCAGAAGCGGCCAAAATTGGCCAATAGGAAGGGTGTTGTGTTCCATCGAGACAACGCCAGGCCGCACACATCTTTAACGACCCGCCAGAAGCTCCGAGAGCTTGGATGGGAGGTTCTATCGCACCCGCCGTATAGTCCAGACCTGCCACCAAGCGATTATCACCTTTTCAAGCATTTGCAAAATTTTCTTCATGGTACAAAACTGGCCTCAAGAGAAGCTTGTGCAAATGAGCTGGTCAAGTTTTTTACCAATAGGGACGAGGACTTCTTCAATCGCGAAATTATGAAATTGTCATCAAAATGGACAAAAGTTATCGAACAAAGCGGCCCATATTCGATCTAAATCGGATAATCCTGTCTATGTTAATTTCATCGTCGAAATAAAGCGAAAAAGCGCTCAGAACTTTTTACTTCATCTAATATTTACATACCCGGTACGATTTACCGTACTTTTTCCAATGGATAAAACAGTCGCAATATCGCGAGAATTCTTTCCTTCTGAAGAAAGTTTCAATACGATTTTACGGAGCTCAATATTCGTGTGTTTCGCCATGGCCGCAGAAATACGGATTTTTCAATGTCATGCATGTTTTGAAACTAGTACGAAAGACAATGCAAAGAAACTGCGCGTACGAAAGCCGGGCGAGATAGCGACCGGATACTTTTTTTCTTCACACCGACGAAACTCGTTCGACCCTGTACAAAAATAATACGCAATACAAAAAGAATAATAAATCATGCCATTATTCATATAATAGCTTTCTTAAAAATCTGAAATGGTTAACGAGTTCAGGAATTAAATATTTTATCACTTTAATAAAAAAAAATAAAAAATATATATAAATATATGTGCGTGTGTAAAATACGCGACTTTGTTCACTATCGACGAGATAGCGAGGTCCCTGGGAATAAAACGGGAACCTCTCGTCCGGCGCGAAATGTATTTTTGGGTCGAGGATTTTGACCTTGAGGGAGAAAAAAAAAAAGGAGAGATCTCGAGTGCCCGCAAACTCCACGCTGCGATTATTATTCGGTGAGTCTTGCACCCGAAATATTTTCGAGCAGGATTTTTCTTTCGTTTCGTTTTGGTAAACCCACTTTACGAGGTTGAATTTTCCACCGTTAGAATGCGGCGATATTTTTGTGTCATTTTTTATTTCTTCATCTTTATCATTATCCGAAGCATTTTTCGGCCAATTGAGGCCGTAAGTTTCTAATGAGAATACGTAGCAACGTTTGACCGATTTTCACAGCCTAAAACGGCGAAAAAGAAATTTAATTTATCAAAAAGAATGAATTTTCGTTGCATTACAATGATGCAAAATGCAACGTCGTCCCAAGGTATGAAGGATCTTTGCACCTTCAGACTATCACTTGTTCAGAGCGCTACAGAACAGTTTGAATAATAAAACCTTCAGTTCATAGTTAATTAAAAATGAAAATGTAATCAAATTTCCTTTCTTAATTGTCCTAGACCCCATAATTCCCAAGTGGAGGAATTCTGAAAAAATTCCCAAGGAAAATTCTGAAAAAATTCTAACCACTCCAGTGTAAACCCATACAACTTTTTACCCCCTTGACATTTCCCCTGAAACCCTATAGTTCTTGGATTCCGCCTTTTTTTTCTAAAACATGTCTTTTTTAGCTAAATATGCAATACTAGGGTGAAAAAAAATCGTACGAGACTTTCTAAAAAATAAAAATGTCGGTTTTGATATTCTTTTTAAGTTTACCATGGAAAAAATCGAGGAAAAAATTTTCCACACACTTTGCAGTTAATTTTCGACGGCCAAAAAATAGCCGAAAAGTGGCCAAGTTCAAAAGTGCGCACCGGGACGAAAAAAAATCATAGAGAATTTTCTAAAAAAGTAAAATAAAGGTAAACTTGTCCTCTTTAAAACGCCACTTGGGAAATTCAATTAACTTTATTTTTGAGTCCGCTATGTACATTTTAGTGCGGTAAGAAATTTCGACTAGTTCGTACTTTTTTTTCTCCAGTACTGTATGCCAGGTGTACAAGTATGAAATGCGGATTTCAGACAACAGATGGTGCACCAATACAGTTTGTGCTATAAAGATTTGACACTGCGCCATTTTGTTGTGTCATTAACAAGTGTCAGACGCGCACGAGTGATAAATTGGAAAAGTGTGTGCATAGTGTTGTGTTGTTGTGTTCAATATGTCGAAATTTATACCGAAAAAAAGAGCATTCGCGGACAGCATTAATTTTTTGTTTTCATTTGAAGAAAACTACTGCTGAATCATACCGATTACTTCGAGAAGCTTATGGTGAACATGCTCCATCGCAAGATACGTGTGAACGATGCTTTCGGCGTTTCAAAAGTGGTGACTTCGATGTTGCAGACAAGGAACATGGAAAACCGCCAAAAAAATACGAAGATGTGGAATTGCAAGCATTGTTGGACGAAGATGATTCGCAAACACAAAAACAACTCGCCGAGCAATTGGGCGTTAGTCAACAAGCTGTTTCCGATCGGCTACGAGAGATGGGAAAGATTCAGAAGACCGGCAGAAGGGTACCACACGAGTTGAACGACAGGCAAATGGAAAAGCGCAAAAGCACATGTGACATTTTGCTCGCTCGGTACAAAAGGAAGTCGTTTTTGCATCGTATAGTTACAGGGGATGAAAAGTGGATTTATTTTGAGAATACCAAGAGCAAAAAATCATGGGTAGACCCAGGCGTACCATCCACATCGACCGCAAGACCGAATCGCTTTGGCAGAAAGACGATGCTCTGTGTTTGGTGGGATCAGAGGGACGTGGTCTATTATGAGCTGTTAAAACTTGGAGAAACGGTTAATACTAAACGTTACCAACAACAATTGACCGATTTGAACCGTTCGCTGCTTGAAAAAAGGCCAGAATACCGAAAGAGGCAACACAAAGTCATTTTTCTTCATGACATGGCTCCATCACATACGGCAAAACCGGTTCGCGACACGTTGGAACGCACTCAGCTGGTATGTTCTACCCCATGTGGCTTACTCACCAGACTTGGATTCTTCCGATTACCAGTTGTTTACATCGATGGGTCCACGCACTTGCTCAGCAGCGCTTTGGTTCGTACGAAGATGTGAAAAAATGGCTCGATGAATGGTTCGCAGCAAAAGGGGAAGATTTTTACTGGCGTGGTATTCACAAATTGCCCGAAAGATGGGAAAAATGTATAACAAGCGATGGAGCATACTTTGAATAAAACACTTTTTATCATTCTTCCGAATTTAACGTGTTTTTTTTTTAGAAAAAAAATCCGCATTTCATACTTGTACACCTGGTATATATATATATATATATATATATATATATATATATATATTTATGATGTTTTTAGTGACTCTAATTGATCGCGGTCAACGCTAATCATGCGTGTGGCAAACGTCATCGAGCTCGTCGAGATTGATACTCGTCTTCTCTTCTCGACTAGTTCCTTCCTATACGACAAAATTAACAAGACCGACACAACGTATTAATTTTTATTCTTCCCAGTAGCCACATCTGGTTCAAACGGCATATTGAAATTCAACGAAAATTCGTATTGTGCTGTTTGAAACGCATCAAGAATTTGGTGGACGAAAAAAATCTATCAAAGTTGAAAAGTCAGTGAAAAAAAAAAACATAATTTTCAGCGTCGATTATTTGGTGTTTTCTTTTTATTCTTCCGTTCTTGCCACAGTCGGCATCGACCATAGCACGCCTGAGTTCCTTCCCACGCGAACTCGCGATATTTCGTTATCGTCGATTAATCATCGACCCTGCGGTCGAAGGAGAATCGGAAGAGAGAGAGAGAAACCGATCAGTTCTTTTTCGACAGTGATCGCAAGACGAGTCCAATTGTCAGTGTCGCGCGATTTCTCATCTAAATAAATAGTTATTCGTTATTTCCAACTCGCGAGAGAACAAACTACAAGCCGAAATAAAACGAGGCAACGAAATTTATCTTTCTCTTAAATATTCCTCCGATATTATTCTACTCTGGATAAATTATCAATTAATAAAATTATTAATTAATCAAAAAAAAATAGGAATATTACATTTTTTATTAAAATGAAATAATAATTTTAATTAAATTAAATTTAAATTATAGAAAAATTAAATTAAATTTGACTAAACTCAAATCTAATTTTAATTTGGATTTAACTTCAATTGAATTACATTTTAATTGCATCGAAATTTAAATCTATGTAGATTTATATTTTATAATATTTTTATCTTTTTACTAAAATTAATATTCAATTAAAATTCAATTTGCTTCAACTTTAAATTTCGTTTAATTTACATCAAATTTGAATTGAATTGAATTTTAATCAAAAATTCAATTCAGTTTCATTCTATCTAATTTAATTTTAATTCAACAGTTAAAATTCGAATATTAAGTTTCGAACGGAGAGAATTCCTCTCTCCATTCGACGTAACTGGTGCACCCCCTCTTGGCACATTCCTTCGGGACTGTAAAAAAGTAAAAGAAAATCATTATCGACGAGTCTTCTTCGCGCTTACGAAGGAACTGACGCGCTTTCGAGATACTCGCGCAATGTATATTACACACACGTGTAAAAGCGTGAGTTAGAATCGCGGCGTGCGCCCAATCCTAACGTTAACTCCACGGTATTACATATCTCACCGCGATCGAGATAATCCTCAAGTTTTATCCACGAACGGGACACATTGTGTCTTTATCTTATCTCACGTATCGTTGCTACAAAAAAAAAAAAAAAAAAAAAAAGAAAAGTTTACAAGCGAAATGCCAGCAGTCCGTCGCTTTTGTTCAGTTTTCCCTCTGCAACAGTGAGAAAGATCGTTTTACGGTGTTGACGCGACCAGCGAACGCTCGCGGAGATTATCATTTTCTTACCCGCGCGCACATATGTGAAGAGCCTCTGTAAAACAAAACAAAACAAAACAAAAAAAAACTAAATAAGAGCAAAATACGACCAAAGTTCTGTTCGCCACTGACCGGAACAAAATTCCGAGCCAT
This sequence comes from Ophion ventricosus, assembly GCA_963932345.1. NCBI lineage: Eukaryota > Metazoa > Arthropoda > Insecta > Hymenoptera > Ichneumonidae > Ophion > Ophion ventricosus. The sequence continues at coordinate 22,752,074 of OZ010721.1, read as the reverse complement.
CAATATGGGGTGAGTCAATGAGAAAATAATGAGTGAAAAAATATGGAAAAATTTGCGATCGACGATCGCTTTGAGAAATTTTGACACTAGAGTATGGCAGGATCCTCAGAATTAATTTCCTAGTTACTTTTTGAGATGTTAAGTTTATCAGTGACATTACTCGTTACGAATGCACAGATAATAAGAGAAACTTGTATTCGTGATATAAAAGTAGGAGGAGAGAGAGAGAGAGAGAGAGAGAGAGAGAGAGAGAGAGAGAGAGAGAGAGAGAGAGAGGAAGAGTGAAGGAGAGGGAGAGGGAGGACGGAGTGACTTTGAACGTTACCAACAATCGAAGATTTAAAAAAAAACATATATATGAGACATTCCACGTCATTACACCTATCCGACGAGAAATTTTCATAGGGACAACCCTATACGGCATAAGGACCTTTTCAGGTGAACCCTGAATAGGGAATGCCTCTCAAGGTCCTGATAAAGATAGTATTGGGACAACCCTGCGATCTGAAGTACCGATAACGTCCTTATAACGTTTTAACAGGGTTATCCCATCTGGGGTTTGGACAAGGTAATGATGTAAGGTCCCAACAATGTTTACACGGAGAGAATTAAAAAGTAACTTTTGTCGTGAATTTCACGGTGAAAATTACCGTGATATATTTCAATGTGGTGACAAGTGAGAAAAGCATAATAATTCCTATGCGACAAGTTTTCTTTAACTCACGTTACAGAAAATTTCAAATACGTAGCTAAAATTTTACTATACAAGAAGGGCAGCGCGCACGATAATTTTTACCGAGAGCACAATACATTTTCCTATAACACTCATTAAATTTTATAATAAATCTTAAAATAACTGTTATAAAGACGATACTTTTTTATAGACATTTTTCAAAGGCATAAAATAATAAAATGCACAGTAAAATTTCGCTGATATTATATATTTTTTAAATTTAAGTTTTGCGTATTTTGTTACACATGAAAATTTACTAGAAAATCTGGTAAAATTTTCTATCTGAAGAAGAAATTTTCATTTTATTTTCGTGAAAATCTGTGTTTTACTCAGTAATAATAAGCAAAGTTTCAGGGTTGTCATCTGGTTACCGTTACTGCACGGTCATTTTTAACATTTAATTCTCTCCGTGTATTTAGGGCTAACCGCATGAGTCATAGGTGAACATATAAACCTTGCACGGAGAGAATTAAACGTTAAAAATTATCGTGCAGTAACGGTAACCAGATGACAAATCTGAAACTTCGCTTATTATTACTGAGTAAAAAACAGATTTTCACGAAAATAAAATAAAATTTCTTCTTCAGATAGAAAATTTTACCAGATTTTCTAGTAAATTTTCACGTGTAACAAAATACGCAAAACTTAAATTGAAAAAAAATATATAATATCAGCGAAATTTTACGGTGCATTTTATTATTTTATGCCTTTCAAAAATGTCTATAAAAAAGTCTCGTCTTTGTAACAGTTATTTTAAGATTTATTATAAAATTTAATGAGTGTTATAGGAAAATGTATTGTGCTCTCGGTAAAAATTATCGTGCGCGCGCTACCCTTCTTGTATAGTAAAATGTTAGCTACGTATTTGAAATTTTCTGTAACGTGAGTTGAAAAAAACTTGTCGCATACGAATTATTATGCTTTTTTCACTTGTCATCACATTGAAATATATCACGGTAATTTTTACCGTGAAATTTTGGCAAAGCCAAATATCCATGGGTAATGGATATTTGGCTTTGCTCAAATACAGAGCAGGAAAGCGCCTGCTCTGTATTTTTTTTTTTTTTTTTTATTGGTTTGTTCCAGTCGTACAGGGTCTTACCCTTTTTTACGAGCCCCTATCTCAACTTCGGTCTGTCACCCATTCCAGTTCGCCCTTCTATGTCTTCCTGATTCCACAATTCCCACCTCCCCTCCACAATTCCCCCGTCTACCTTCCATCCCCCACCTTGCGGCCGCAGCCGACTTCCCCCTCTGTATCATATTCATCATGACATTTCTGTCATGGGTATAGGGAAACTGCGGAAAACCTATACCAATACAGCCGGTCATCAAGTTCGCCCCCCCCAGTCGTGGAACTAGTCTTATTTCGCCGCGAAATGCCGAAGAAAAACATTTCACGACGAAATGTACGCGACTGGGATTCGAACCCGGGACCTCCCGGTCCGCAGGTTTAGTGGCAAGCACGCTAACCACTAGACCATTGCACCGGTAAGCGCCTGCTCTGTATTTGATGGGATCAGAGGAGTGTGATTTATTGTGAACTGCTGAAACCGAATAAAACCATAACCGGGGATCGCTACCGACTGCAATTGATGCGCTTGAGCCGTGCGTTGTAAGAAAAACGACCGTAATACTCCGAAAGACACGACAAAGTCGTTTTGCTGCACGACAATGCTCGTCCGCACGTCGCAAAATCGGTACGAACATATCTGGAAAACACTTAAATGGGAAGTCCTACCCCAACCGCCGTATTCTCCAGATATCGCACCTTCTGATTACCATTTGTTTCGTTCGATGGCTCATAGCCTGTCTGAGCGGAAGTTCACTTCTTACGGAGATTGTCAAAAATGGGTCGATTCGTGGATCGCATCTAAAGACGAGGCGTTCCTTCCGACACCGGTATTCGTATCCTGCCCGAAAGATGCTCAAAAGTAGTAAAAAGCGATGGGCAATCATTAATGTATTTTTTTATTTTCATTTAAAATAAATATTTTTTTCATTAAAAAAACCCTACGAATTAATTCCAAGTCCTAATATTAATATATTTGTATCTGAAAAGGCCAGTTCTCTCAGCTTGCCCCAAGTGCCCCAAACATTGAACCTTCAAGATTTGATAAAAGATTACGAAACTTTCAAATATTTTTGATCCTTCTAATTCTTTTATTCTAATAAAAGATCACGATTCTTTCATAATAATCATCAATAATGTTATATTTTTCTTCAAGTTAGTAGTAAAACAAGATTTTTGTTTTCTTTTCCACGCCATAAAAGTGCAGAGACTCAATTTTTTCAACAATGTTTCTGCAACGGGGTTGCATACGTCCTATGTGTTTGTAAATGGAAGAATATCGTGCACCTGTCTAGTTGTGAGAAATAACGAGGAGGCGCGTGTAATAGAAATGGAACGAAACGGTTGACGATATCTAATCTGAAGCTTATCGACGACTAGCCCGACAAGGTCGAAGAAAAAAGAAAAACCCATACGACCGCTGACTTTTCGAATTTTATTTCTATCTATGTATCTCACGGTCGTACAATAGAGCCGCTCGCTCGACATTCGTTCTCCCTCCGATCGTTTACCGCATTTACGATAGGGCGAACGATGTTCACGCTATATCGCAAATGCAGTATTTACAATGAAATCGATAAATGTGTCCAGCGAGAGGAGAAGAAGCTTTTGCCCTCCAAGGAAGCCAGGGAGATACGATGTTTTTTTTATTTTTAATTTGCACAGCTCGTATCTGTTTTTTTTTTTCTTCCATAGCAAGGATTACGTCGACGAGGCGAGCGGAGCCTCGACGGTTAATTCGGTCACGCAGAAATCGTATCCATCGACGTGCTACGGAGCCATGGAGCGAAGTCTTCACGATCGTGATCGCGTTGGAGTACAAGATTTCGTGCTCCTCGAGGACTTCGAGAGCGAGAGTGCCTTCGTTAATAATCTTCGAAAGCGCTTCCAGGAGGATCTTATATACGTGAGTCTGCGTCTCGTCGATTATTCACTGAAATAATTGCGGACAAATTGACCAATTATGTTGTAAGACTAATTCGATTGACTTTAATTGTTTACTTTTAGCAATTAAATGGCAAGTAAAGCTTTATTCATACAAAGGCAAATAATGTTTATCGCGACAATTAAATGGCAATTGAATTTTATTGTAGCAATTGAATAGCCATTAAATTTTATTGTATACATTAATATTTTCTCGTAACAATTCAATGACAATTGTATTTGCTTGTAGCAATCAATTAGAAATTTATGTTTCTTGTAAGAATTCAATTGGAAAATCAATTTTCTTTAACCATTGAATGGAATTTTTTCTTTGTTGCAATTAAATGGTAATTAAATTTTCTTGTAGCTATTAAATAGCAATACAATTATCTTGCAATAATTCATTGACAATCGAATTTTATTGCAACTTTTATTGTAAATTAAATGGTAATTCTATTTTCTTGTAATAATTATATGACAATTGGGGGGGAATCTGGCGTGCCATAAGGAGGGGGAATAGTAGAGAGGTAGAGGAAAAAATAAAAAGAGGCATAAGAATAAAAACGGACCAAGAAATCCAGTATGATTGGAGCAAGATCGAGGCGTCGACATACTGTAAAGAATATAAAAATAGGAAAATAGGAATACAAATGGAAAAATATTGGGAAGATACGACAATTAGCGGAGAGATGAAAGAAATGTGGGCAAGGATGAGGTGTGGGAATGTGTTGAGAAACAAGGAAACGAGGACGCCAAATGCAGAATGTGCAAGGAAGAAGCCGAAGGCTGGAGCCACATTTGCGAGTGCCCGGAAGTGAAGGGAAATATTAATCAGGAGATAGTGGCCGAATTAGAACATTGGTTGGGAAACAACAAGGGGGAGGAAATCGATCAGAAAATTTCGGCGCAACTAAAATTGAATCCGATAAAAGAACTATGTAACTACGCGAGGCAATTCGAGAGGATAGGAAAATATGGGAATAGAAAGTAGGTCCAAGCATCCACAAATGGCAATAGATGTAAGCATCAAATAATAAAATGTATGTAAGCTTATGGTAAGTGGGGATAAGGAAGGGCATGTATGTAAACACCCTTTAAGGGTATACAAGGAATAAAATACTACTACTATATGACAATTGAATTTTCCGGTAAGATTTAAATGGCAAATGAATTTTCTCGTGGCAATTAAATAGCAATGAAATATTTTAGCAACAATTAAATGTCAATTCATTTTTATTATAGCAATTAAATAGCCATTCAATTTTATTGTAAAAATTAAATTTTCTCGTAACAATTCAATGACAATTGTATTTGCTTGTAGCAATCAATTAGAAATGCATCTTCCTTGTAAGAATAAAATGGCGAATCAATTTACTCGTAACAATTGAATGGAATTTTTCTTTGTTGCAATTAAATGGCAATTAAATGTTCTTGTAACAATTAAATAGGAATTTTCCTGTAACAAAATACAAAGAACTTTTTTGCAAGCATTGAATTGTAAAAAAAAGTTCATAAGAATTGAAACCATCGGTATTTTGTTTTTCTCGCAGACTTACATAGGGCAGGTGCTCGTGTCCGTCAACCCGTACAAAAGATTGTCGATTTACGGCAATGAAACGATACAGTACTATCAACGAAGAAATTTCTTCGAGGCACCGCCACACATGTGAGTCTCTTTTTTTTTTTTAATTACAACACTATCGTTATTTTTAGAATTCAGGGTCGAGGAAAGATTCCACAAACTTCCGGTATATTATCGGCTGCTTCCGCTTTTATTATCCGGTCTATTGTCGCCATTGAGTGTGCTATTGCGGAGAAACGTTCAAGTGTTTTATTTTATTTTTATTTTTGCAGCTTTGCTCTCGCTGACACCGCCTATCGATCTCTCTCGAAGGAAGATCGCGACCAATGCATCCTGATATCAGGTAATTTATTCCATTTATTTATTTCAGCCTTCGAAACAATGCCCCTGACCTACATGCCTTTTATTTCCCTTATGACATTAACGATACGGAGCATTGCTGACCGCGCGGCTCTTCCCAACGCACGAAAAAAAAACCCCAAACAAACCCAAACAAGTGACAAGTATTTGCATTGCTTGGGCGCTTCAGGTGAATCGGGCTCGGGCAAGACCGAGGCGTCGAAGAAGGTCTTGGAATTCATAGCAGCGGCAACGGGCCACAAAAAGCAGGTGGAAGCGGTGAACGACAAACTTATCGGCAGCAACCCGGTCCTCGAGGCCTTCGGCAATGCCAAAACCAACAGGAATGACAATTCTTCGAGATTCGGAAAATACATGGACATACAATTTAATTTTCAAGTGAGCGAGACGATAAATACAAACACGAGAGAGAGAGAGAGAAAGAGGAAGTGATTAAGAAAAAGATAACAAATGGGAAATTTTTTTGGAATTTCAGGGCGACCCGGTCGGTGGCAATATTCTGAATTATCTCCTCGAGAAGTCGAGAGTAGTTCATCAATCGGGCGGCGAACGGAACTTTCACATTTTCTATCAATTGTTAGCCGGAGCCGACGAGGAAACACTGAGAAAATTGTTCCTCAAGAGAAATCTCGACACGTACTTCTATCTGAGCAACGGGGTAAGAATTTGAGAGAGAAAGAAAAAATCAGGAATGCAGAACTTTACAATTAAATCTATTGGGAGTACAAATTAATTCGGTCCGGGTTTTTGTGGTAAAAAATCCATTTATTTCAAAATAAAAGGTATGAATAGATTAATCAAAGTATTGTCCATCGCTGGCTACTACTTTTTCCCACCTCTCAGGCAATTTTCGAATTCCATCTCGAACAAAAAGTCTCGTCTTTTGAGGCGATCCAAGTTTTGAGCCAATTTTCGATTTCTGCGAAAGAAATGAACCGGTGAGCTGCTAAATCCTGCTGCATCCGTCGGAACAACGAGTAATCAGAAGGAGCAATGTCCGAAGAATACGGCGGGTGCGGTAAAATATCCCATTTGAGCGTTTCCAAATATTTGTTTTACGACTTTTGCGACACGAGGCCGAGCGTTGTCACGCAGAAGAATAATTTTGTCATGTCTTTGCTCGTATTCCGGCCGTTTTTTCTCGTAATGCACGGCTCAAACGAATCAATTGTAGTCTATACCGATCGCCCGTAATGGAATCGCCAGGTTGTAGCAGCTCATTGGCTCATTTGGCTGTCCAGGGCGAGGCTTGTCTTCAACGCTGAAATCACCGTTCTTAAAGGGTCGAAACCATTCTCTACATGATTTATCAGTTGGAGCATCATCACCATAAACTTCAACAAGCATTCGATTCGCTTCAGCTGCACTTTTCTTCCAATTAAAGCAGAAAAGTAAAACTTGCCGCAAATGCTGCTTAGTTAACACAAACATTTGACATATTCAACACAGTAAAAAACAAGGTTTTTAATGGAACTCAAAGCGATATAAACTGAATGTTATTGACAGATGTCTAACCTCTCTGAAACCACCGAAATCAGCTGTCACTATGAAACATTCATAACAGCCAGTGCCATCTCTTGAAAACGGACCGAATTAATTTGTACTCCCAATAATATTTATGCACTGTGGCCAAGCAAAACTTGATAGCACAACGTTGCTCGAAATTCGTGTCACTCATTTTTCGAACGCAACAGAAAAAACTCTTTCACGAAAGAAAAAAAAATCGCTACGGACAACCAAGTAACTCTAACGAGTTCAAACTCGTACGGAAGACGTATCACATGTTCACCTGCCGCCCCTCCAAGACCCGCGTCCCAAGTGTTGCCAGATCGAACGCTGCGTTGACAGTCTCATCACTTAATTTACAGATCCCGTACTCTATACCAAAAAATAAACCAAAACTCGAAGGTAGTTTTCTCACAATAAAACCCAAGAAATTAGGATTTTTTTTTTTTTTGCTACTTACCGTAACTTAATTTCCAGCAACGAGTATCGTCGTGAAGAGAAATTAATTTATTATTAATATTTCACAAATTTATATTATTTTATTACTAATATTATTATTATTACTACGCACGAATTATTGCAGAAAAAGGGAACGGTGGACACGATCGACGACAGTGGCCAGTACAAGCAGGTGATCGAAGCCATGAAAACAGTTGAAATGACGCAACAGGAGCAGGACGATTTGTTCGCCATAGTCGCGTCCGTGTTGCACCTCGGAAACGTTGGATTCACCGAAGAGGAGGGCGTCGCGAAGATACTGAAACCCGCCTCCGTTGAAGCGGTCTCGTCCGTAAGTAAAAAAAAAAAAAAGTCCTGGTTCAACAATAGGGGAAGGTGGGGCACAGTGTGTCACTTTTTTTGGGTTTACTTGGCTCCTCGTCCGTGAGTAAAATAATCTTGCCCCAAAAAAGTGTCTGAGTTTATTTGCGGTATCGCCCGTAATTAAAAGTTTTTGTCCAAGACAATGGGTTGGGTTTGTTGGGTCTAATTGGGTCCTCGTATAAAAAAAAAAACGTCACGTAACAAGAAAGTGTCTCTTTGTTTGGGTTTGCTTGGATTTGATTGGGTTTACTCGACAGTCTCTTCCGGTAAATAAAAAAAAGTCTCGCCCCAAGAAAACTTGTTTTTTTTTCTTCCAAATTGGCAATTGGTAATGTACGCGAACGTTCGTGTGGCGGTATAGTTGCTGGGTTGCGACGTTGGAAACTTGGCGGACGCTTTCACCCATCGTACGATAGACGCGCACGGTGACGTTGTCGTGTCGCCTCTGAATCGTGAGCTGGCAATTTACGCGAGGGACGCCCTTGCCAAAGCTGTATACGACAGGTTGTTCACTTGGCTCGTAACGAGGCTCAATAAATCGCTTCAACCTGAGAACGATCGCCGTCGTATAAGCATCATGGGAATCCTCGACATCTACGGCTTCGAGATCTTCCAGAAGAACAGGTACGACATCCGTGGGATTACTGCGAAATATTAAAGTAACATCAGTTCAGGCTTTTTCGAATGTCATTCGATCGAACCAACGTATTCGGAGTACAAACAAGTCTCCGCCGTTTGACAAAAGTTGGCCCCATCAGGAGTTTATGGTTGAAATTGTCAGATGTAAAACGTCATATCGTAAGGTTGGACATCTTGCAAGACAATAACCTTGAAATATTAGCAATTTTGTATCAGCATCGCATAATTTTTTTCGTGCGAAAATGTCGAGTTTTCAGCCGAATAAGCGTCGTTTGCGGGAACTTTTGATTTGCTTCTTTAATTTGAAGGAATCTGCAGCTGAGGCGCATCGATTGCTTGTAGAAGCATATGGTGAGGCTGCTTTGAGTGAGAGAAGTTGTCGTGAGTGGTTTCAAAAGTTTGAGAACGGTGGAGTTTGACGTCGAAGACAAAGAACGTAGCGGACGGCCGAAAGTTTACGAAGACGCGGAATTGGAAGCATTATTGGAGGGAGATTCGTGCCAAACGCAAGAAGAACTTGGCACTTACATTAGGAGTGACTCAAGAAGCAATTTCACGTCGTTTAAAATCGTTGGGAATGATTGAAAAGCAAGGAAATTGGGTTCCATATGAACTGAAGCCGAGAAACGTTGAACGCCGATTTTGCACATGTGAAATGCTGCTTGCCAGGCATAAGCGAAAGGATTTTTTGCATCGTATAGTCACTGATGATGAAAAATGGATCCACTACGATAACCCAAAGAAGAGGAAATCATGGGGACCACCTGGCCATGCTTCAACATCGACAGCCAAGCCGAAGATTCATAGAAAAAAAAACTCATGTCGTGTATTTGGTGGGATCAGCTTGGTGTCGTGTATTATGAGTTGCTCAAACCGAACGAAACCATTACTGTGGCTCTCTACCGAACACAATTGATGAGATTGAGCCGAGCACTCAAGGAAAAACGCGCCCACTACTGCTCCAGACACGACAAAATTATTCTCCTGCATGATAATGCTCGTCCACGTGTTGCGGCGCCGGTCAAAAGCTACTTGGGAACACTCAATTGGGAAATTTTACCCCACCCACCGTATTCACCAGACATTGCTCTCTCCCTCTGACTATCATTTATTTCGATCGATGACGCACGGCCTGTCTGAGCAGCACTTCACATCATATGAAGATACCAAAAATTGGGTCGATTTGTGGATAGCCTCAAAAGATGAAGCGTTCTTCCAGCGCGGTATCCATATGCTGTCAGAAAAATGGCAAAAAGCAGTTGCTAGCGATGGACAATACTTTGAATAAAACATAAAGTACCGTTATTTCACAATAAGTGCGCAATTTTTGATAAAAAAAAAACGGCGGACGCTTATTTGTACTGCCAATAAATTTATCGAAAGACTTTTTCCACGTAGATGCTGTCGTGAATCGTGTTTGAATTTTGTCTGGGTCAGCCCGAACGAAACTCAAACACATTGCCGAAGTACCATGAATTGATTCCAGTCGAATTTAATGTCGCAGCTTCGAGCAATTTTGCATAAACTTTTGCAACGAGAAGCTGCAGCAACTCTTCATCCAATTGACCCTAAAGTCGGAGCAGGAGGAATACCTGAAGGAGGGTATAACCTGGGAGAATATTCCCTACTTCAATAACAAAGTCATCTGCGACTTGATCGAGGAAAAGTACAAAGGTACACGAGTCTACGAAAATAACCGAGATAATAATCATTCTAATACAAACAAACTAACACAGGTATCATATCGCTGATGGACGAGGAGTGTCTACGTCCCGGAGAGCCCACCGATCTAAGTTTCCTCGAAAAGCTCAATTCCAATCTACACGGCCATCCACACTACATAAGTCACATGAAAGCGGACATACACACTCAGAAGATCATGGGACGAGACGTGAGCAATACCTCTTCTCTCCATCTGCAACTTTATCTATACATATAAAACAGTTCCGTGACTGACTGACTGACTAACATATACGAAGTGTGTAAATTAAGTAGACAAGCCCGCGTCCCAAGTGTTGCCAGTTCGAACGCTACGTTGCCAGTCTCATTACTTAATTAACCCACCTTGCAGATGACGCACAGCCTAAACCGCTGAAGACAGAAACATGAAATTTGGAAGATATGTTCCTTAGCGGCGCCATGCCTAGCCCTTTGGGGCACCTGGGACAAGCTGAGCGAACCCGCCTTTACCGATCCAAATAGTAGTAGCAGTAGAAACTTTATTCCGTGTACACCCTTGCGGGTTTTTACAATATCTCCCGTCTTTACATACACTTCACTTAACTTAATATATACATTTTTCGTGCGCACTTTGTCTCCCTCCTTCCGGCTCTATTTACATTCGTATTGCTTATGCTTCTTGCTATTCTCCTTTTCGAAGGTCTCTCGATTATGTTGCCCTACTTCTCCATCTCCTTTTTCTTCGCGATTTTTTCAAATTGTCTTACCATTTCGCATATTTCCTCCACTATCTCCTTTCCCTCTAGAGCCTTCCTCCACCCACCATCTGGTTTTTCCATTTGTTGTCTCTCCCACTTCTCGAGATTTCTTAATGCTTCTGCATCTATCTGTGTCCTAGCTACCGATCCAAATATTTTAAGGCCTTTTTATACGCGATTTCGCCGATTTTCGAAGGTACTTTTCTAGACGCGGTTGAAACAAAATGACGCATATATTGACAACATTTTTTTTTACAGATCATTTATGCACATGGTTAAGTATATGTAAAAAAAAATCAGAAATATTAACAAATGGCGGAGATATAACATAATAATGCAATGTATTTTTTTTTGCGCGCGCGTTGATGGTGAAAGTTCTCGGCATCGATGTGGGTGTCTGAAAAAAAAAATGAACATATTTATAATTGCATAATGAATGTATCTTCAGTGTGAACCAACAATATTATTTTTTAAAAATTATTATAATAAAAATTCGAAACTTAAAATTTTTTTACTCAATTTTCTGTCGGTATTTTATTTTTTATATTTTTTCGTGTCATTGAAATGTTTGTTTCTGTGGTTCACACGATAGGTGATGATACTAAGAATGTGTTGTAAAAATTTCAAAGCGATCTGAATCTTCGTTCAAGAGTTAGAACTTTCACAAGGTTCAAAAAAGTGGATCGTGGAAAAACGGCTTTGAAGTTGACGGTCGGGCGCGCCGCGCGGTATCTATTATAAATGCAATATTACCTTATATATTCAAATTTTGGAAATTTTCAATTCTGTAAAGCTTAAAATATTCCTAACCGTTCAGGCTAATGGAATCAAAAATAAAATAAAAATGAAACATTTTAAATTTTTTCGCGTATATAAGGCCTTAACAAGGTGTGCAACTGGTAATGAAGTTTCTAGAGGCCAAATTCCACGCGAGCGAAGCTAGTGCCGAATATTGTTGAACGATCGAATGAATTTCAGGAATTCAGACTGGTGCACTACGCGGGCGACGTAACATACAACGTGCGAGGCTTCCTCGAGAAGAACAACGACCTTCTGTTCCGCGATCTCCGTGAGGTCATGTCCCAAACTACGAACTCAATCACAAAGGTTCGGACGATTATCTCTCGCTCTCGGAAAACAAAAAAAAAAAACAAAAACCGTCCTCCATCCCGAGTATATAGGAATATCGTGAAACTTTTGCAGAGCGTCTTCGACGTAAAGGACCTCATGAGCAAGAAGCGACCCGAGACGGCGGTTACGCAGTTCAAGAACAGCCTGAACAACCTCATGGAGATACTCATGGGGAAGGAGCCATCGTACATTCGTTGCATAAAGCCGAACGACTTCAAGATATCGAGTGAGTGCCGCACAGCGAGGGGGCGCACCTTCGCTTGTTCCACGATCGAAAGAATCGTCGAGATATTTCAACTCACTACTTTTTCAGATCAATTCAACGAGAAGATAGTCCTGCATCAGGTTAAGTATCTCGGGCTGATGGAGAATCTTAGGGTCCGAAGAGCCGGCTTCGCATACAGACGACCGTACGAGCAATTTCTTCAGCGTTACAAGTCGCTATGTCCGCAAACTTGGCCCCACTACAAGGGACCAAGTGCCAAGCAAGGTGTCCAAGTGCTCGTGTCGCACTTGGGTTTCGATGAGAACGACTATCGAATGGGAAAGTATGAGACTCGATCGTTCTCCTCGGCAGCTTCATCCCCTATTCATCTCACGTTTCCTAAATAAGAAAATTTCTTCATTTTTTTTTTTTTTTTTTTCAGTACGAAGATCTTCATAAGATTCGCCAAAACTTTGTTCGACATCGAGGACGCTTTTCAGCGCAAGAAAAACGAGATCGCGTCGATAATACAGTCCCATTGGAAGGGAATTATTCAGCGTAGGAAGTATCTGAGAATGAGACGAGCCGCGATCGTCGTGCAGAAAAACGTGCGCAGATGGAGAGCGAAACGCGAGGCGGCCAGACGAAGAAAAGCCGCCGTAACGATTCGAAGGTAAAGCTCCACGCGTTATCTCACTTTTTCATGAGGCTGTTTTTAAACGCCTATCGCTATTCGATGCGCAGGTTCATCAAGGGCTTCATCACGCGAAATGGACCGCCGAGCGACGAAAACGTCGCTTTCGTCGAACTCGCCAAGGCCCAATGGCTCGTACGACTGTCCAAGACTTTGCCTCGCGGTGTTCTCGACAACAGTTGGCCCTCGTGTCCATACGCCTGTAGAGAGGTGGGCGACAAAAAAAACATACATTTTCAGCATGAGTAACGAAAACATTTTTATTCGTTCGCGGACATCGCGATTCGACGAAAATCTTGAACAATATAGGCCTACGGGAAGGTGGGGCACAGTGTGTCACTTTTTTTTCTATCGAATTTTCACTCTTACCGAAGTAGTCTGATTAGAAATTAAAAAAAAGGGTCACAATCGATTTTATAGATCTTTGAATTAAGTTTCTACTATCAGGTATATATTCTACTATCATTACACTAATGATAGTAGAATTAAGTTTCTACTATCATTATATTGGGTGAAGTAAAAAGTTCTGAGCGTTTTCCGCTAGATTTCTTTATTGAGCCATACCTCATGATGTATACATCGCATCGGGTCATACTACACGGCGATTTGAAGGTGACATTACGCTTCAAAAAAAGTTCTTTGACAGTTTTGTGTTTGGTGAAGCCAGTTGTGTGCCACATCGTTCCAAAATGGATGTAAAAAAAAGAGAAAATTCGATACATTCTTCAGTATCACTACGACCAAGGTGAAAAGGCGGAGCAGACGGCCAAAAAAAATTGTGCTGTTTATGGACCCAATACAGTATCGAATGGAACAGCAAAGCAGTGGTTCCAACGATTTCGTTCTGGTAATATGGGCGTCGAAGATGAGGCACTCTCTGGTAGGCCAATCGTCGAAAATGTCGATAAAATCATGAAAATCGTCGAGTCGGACCGGCATGTGAGCACTTATTCCATTGCCCAGGAACTGAAGATTAGCCAGAAAACCGTTTGGAACCATTTGCATAAGGCTGGTCTCAAGAAGAAGCTTGATGTATGGGTGCCGCACGAATTGACGCAAAAGAACCTTTTGGACCGAATTGATGCCTGCGATTCTTTGCTGAAACGTAACGAAATCGACCCATTTTTGAAGCGGATGGTGACTGGCGATGAAAAATGGGTCACATACGAGAACAACAGCCGAAAAAGATCGTAGTCCAATCGCGGTGAGCCAGCCCAAACGATCGCCAAGCCCGGATTAACGGCCAAGAAGGTTTTCCTGTGTGTTTGGTGGAATTGGAAGGGAATCATCCACTATGAGCTGCTCCCATCGAGCCAAACACTCAATTCGGATCTCTACTGTCAACAACTGACCAGATTGAAGCAGGCGATCGACCAGAAGCGGCCAGAATTGGCCAATAGGAAGGGTCTTGTGTTCCATCAAGACAACGCCAGATGCCGCACACATCTTTAACAACGCGCCAAAAGCTCCAAGAGCTTGGATGGGAGGTTCTATCGCACCCGCCGTATAGTCCAGACCTGGCACCAAGCGATTATCACCTTTTCAAGCATTTGCAAAATTTTCTTGATGGTACAAAACTGGCCTCAAGAGAGGCTTGTGAAAATGAGCTGGTCAAGTTTTTTACCAATAGAGACGAGGACTTCTTCAATCGCGGAATTATGAAATTGATCTAATATTATATCTTATTATTATCAGATTCCATTGATCAGTACAACAAACTTCCTCAGTTTGGCTTAATATCGTTATTATTATTACTATTAAAATTATTATTACTCAAAAACGATGTACGTAACATCCTGAACGAGCCTGAATATCAACCCAATTTTTTTTTCTTCTCGAATCGCGACGAACCGACATTCTGAACGAATCAATCTGTTAGCATATCCTTGCGGAGTAGAAATAGTGGGAGCAGATGTGAGAAGATAGAAGAGAAGCGTCATCGGTTACGGTATTATTTCAGGCTTCGGAACACTTGCGAAGAATGCACAAGCGCTGGCGAGCCAGGAAGTACCGCCTCGCGTTGTCGTGGGACGACAAGCAACAATTCGAATTGAAGATCCTCGCCGAAGGTTTGTTCAGCGATAAAAAGAAGTCTTACGCCAAGAGTCTCGGGCCGAGATTTCGGGAGGACAGATTGGGCAACGAGTATGCCGCTTTGCGACAAACTTTTATCGCCAATGTACTTCCAAGCGGCGAAAACGTTAAGGTAAGCTCGCTCTCTCTCTCTCGCTCCGGCTTGAGGCAAAAGTATTCGCCGTTGAAGGAAAATGAGTTTTTCTTTGTCTTTTGGCTAGTACGGTACACCGGTCGTCAAATACGATCGTCACGGTTACAAGCCCCGCGAGAGGGTCCTCATACTGACGGAAAAGGCGGTCTACATCCTCGACACGATCAAGACTTTCAAGCTTAAGCATCGTTTGCCCTACGAAACGATCGAGGAACTCGTTGTTACCGGGGAATCCGACAACCTCTTGATCGTAAGGATACCTCCGGAACTGAAGAAAGACAAGGTAACGCGACTTAGCCGCAAAGTATTTTATTTTTTTTTTTCTTTGTATCCTCGAACGAATCATCGTTATTCGAGGAGCGGGAGATATAACATTGCGTGATTGACAGGGCGACCTGATCCTCGAAGTGCCACACATTATCGAGGCACTCACCAAAGCTATCGACATCACGAACAATCAAAAAATACTTAAAATCGTTCACAGCGAATCGTAAGTCTCAAAATTCAATCGCACCAATAGCGCGTGTTCGTTGCTCTCGCGATTCCTTAACAGATCTTTTTTTCTTCAGTTTGTCGCACAAACTAGTCAGTGGAAAAGAGGGCACGATCGAGTTCACGACCGGGGCGACGCCAGCCATCAGCAAAGACCGGCAGAGCGGTCATCTCCTAGTGGCAAGTTTAAACGGAATTAAAATCAGATTGAATGATTAATTAGTTAATTAATCATTCAACAAAAATTAATCAATCAATCAATTATTCAATCAATCGATTAATCAATCAATCAATAAATCAATCCATCATTGAATCGATAAACAAATAAATCAAATTACAGCTCAACATGGTTGTATAACGAATTTGTTTTTTCTCTTCATTGCTTTCAGGTCGCGTCTCCTTAAGACACCGTTTACGATTAAAAAAAAAAAACTGTAAATAAAAATTGGACGTCGAGTATAACACGCTACGAGAACCGAAGATGCGACAAGTGACGTTTTCCTTGCAAATTCGTCGAGGAATTTGTCCGCCGAGGAGTGAAACTCGATCTAATCGATACGAAGCCAGAGGATTTTCAATCAACTAAACAAAGATATAATATAACACATACACTGGACAAAAAATAACACATAGTACTGGACAAAAAAAAGTACGCACTAGTCGAAATTTCTTATCGCACTAAAATTTACATAGCGGACTCACAAATAAAGGTAATTGAATTTCCCCAAGTGGCGTTTTAAAGAGGACAAGTTTACCTTTATTTTGCTTTTTTGGAAAATTCTCTATGATTTTTTTTCGCCCCGGTGCGCACTTTTGAACGTGGCCATTTTTCGGCTATTTTTTGGCCGTCGAAAATTAACTGCAAAATTTGTGGAAAATTTTTTCCTCGATTTTTGCCATGGGAAACTTAAAAAGAATATCAAAACCGACATTTTTATTTTTTAGAAAGTCTCTTACGATTTTTTTTCGCCCTAGTATTGCATTTTTAGCTAAAAAAAAGACATGTTTTAGAAAAAAAAGGCGTCACCGAAGAACTATAGGGTTTCGGAGGAAATGTCAGGAGGGTAAAAAGTTGCATGGGTTCACACTGCAGTGGCTAGAATTTTTTCAGAATTATTCTATGACATTTTTTTTTTACCATTTTTGGTGGGAACTTTGAGAAAGTCCACTTGGGATTTATGGGGTCTAGGACAATTAAGAAAGGAAATTCGTTTACATTTTCATTTTTCATTAACGACAATTTTTCTAGATGTTTTTTTTTATTTGTGAAAATTAAAAAATTCTAAAAAAATTCTAAAAAAATTGTTGTCAATTTAAAATGAATATGTAAACAAATTTCCTTTCTCAATATATTGTCCTAGACCCCATAATTCCCAAGTGGAGCCTCTCCACACTCTCCACACTCTCAAAGTTCCAACCAACAAGGGTAAAAAAAAAATGTCAAAAAAAAATTCTGAAAAAATTCTAGCCACTCCAGTGTGAACCCATGCAACTTTTTACCCTCCTGACATTTCCTCTGAAACCCTATAGTTCTTCGATGACGCCTTTTTTTCTGAAACATGTCTGTTTTTAGCTAAAAATGCAATACTGGGACGAAAAAAAATCGTACGAGACTTTCTAAAAAAAAACAAAAATGTAAGTTTTGATATCCTTTTTAAGTTTACCATGGAAAAAACCGAGGAAAAATTTTTCTACAAACTTTGCAGTTAATTTTCGACGGCCAAAAAATAGCCGAAAAATGCCGACCTTCAAAAGTGCACACCGGGGTGAAAAAAAAATCGCAGAGAATTTTCTAAAAAAGCAAAATAAAGGTAAACCTGTCCTCTTCAAAACGCCACTTGGGAAATTCAATTACCTTTATTTTTGAGTCCGCTATGTAAATTTTAGTGCGGTAAGAAATTTCGACTGGTGCGTACCTTTTTTTTGTCCAGTACTGTATATATATATATATATATATGCGTACGCTCGCATATATATGAACATGAAAACTATAAAAATATTCCCGTTACGAATACCTAAAACGGCAAAGAGCGGAAAGAAACGGTACTTATTTATTATTGATAAGAAACTTTGTTACGTGACAGCGCACAATAATTGGAGACATATGTTTGATATATTGAAAAGTAATTGAACAAAAATAATAGAACGTCTGTTTCTTCCCTGAGGTCGCGGTGCCATTATTTTTCCAACGAATCGGCGACACGCGGCGTTTCGGATTCGATCACTCACGAATCCAACGACATTGTTTCGTACGCACGTTCGCGCGAATTTAAAGATAGAACTGCAAATAAAAGATTGTTACGAGAAGAAAAAAATCTCACGGTTATTGTTCTTAATAATCCGATCGACGTAGCGGATCTAGCTAAGCCATAAAATCAACGACGTCAATTGCTCTGCTCGTTTTTCCGTTGCGTCCCAGCCGCAGGATCTTTCTTCGTCAAGGATTTCTTTCCCTCCAAAGCCTTCTCCCTGAGCTCGTCCTCCATCGCTCTGTTCACCGTCTTCGTCACGATTTTCTTGAGCTTGTGCGCCTCCGCCAGCTTGGCCTTTTTCGGCCGGACCGGAGCATCTTGGCAACGAAGAAAAAAAAAAAGTTGAAAATTTCGCAGAAAACCTTCGAATTGTGTTTTTTATTTATATTTTTTTTTTGTAAATGTTGTTTGTAGGGATTAATGAATATTTCATTTTTAACCCTTCGTGGTCGGACGTCGCTCTCTTATGTGCTTAACATTTTGAAAAAAAATAATTTTTATATTATATTTAAAAAAAAATAGAGAACATATGGATTTGCTTCGAAACCCACGTAACCCATTAAAGTCCGAAATATATTTTTTTTTTCATGCAATGTGCGATGTAATAAGATTGAGGTTAGGTCGCACTAACTGCCTCGTCGCTGAATCGGTGGTCCCTTTTTAGACTTTGCCTGCTTCGACTTTGCCGACGCTGGTATCTTCGCTTTGACTTTCATCTTTCCCTGCGCCATTTTTCACGTTTTCTTAACTGATTTATGTCAAAAGGACGAATGTACTGCGTACGAAAGTAACGAAACTGTACGATAACAGTGAGTCAATGTAAACAGGTGAAAATCACGTGTGCTGGAAAAAATAAATATGGTGAACAAATTGAGCCTAGATACAAGAGGCCACACTCAGCCTTTCAACTCGTCCCCAAAACGATGTCGAGTTATGATGGCGCTGGGGTGCACGGCTACCGTATATATTGGGTGAAGTAATAAGTTCTGAGCGTTTTCCGCTAGATGTCTTTAGTGAGCCATAAAGTGATAAATTGGAAAAGTGTGTGCATAGTGTTGTGTTGTTGTGTTCAATATGTCGAAATTTATACCGAACAAAGAGCATTCGCGGACAGCATTAATTTTTTGTTTTGCATTTGAAGAAAACTGCTGCTGAATCATACCGATTACTTCGAGAAGCTTATGGTAAACATGTTCCATCGCAAGATACGTGTGAACGATGCTTTCGGCGTTTCAAAAGTGGTGACTTCGATGTTGCAGACAAGGAACATGGAAAACCGCCAAAAAAAATACGAAGATGTGGAATTGCAAGCATTGTTGGACGAAGATGATTCGCAAACACAAAAACAACTCGCCGAGCAATTGGGCGTTAGTCAACAAGCTGTTTCCAATCGGCTACGAGAGATGGAAAAGATTCAGAAGACCGGTAGATGGGTACCACATGAGTTGAACGACAGGCAAATGGAAAAGCGCAAAAACACATGTGACATTTTGCTCGCTCGGTACAAAAGGAAGTCGTTTTTGCCTCGTATAGTTACAGGGGATGAAAAGTGGATTTATTTTGAGAATCCCAAGCGCAAAAAATCATGGGTAGACCCAGGCGCACCATCCACATCGACCGCAAGACCGAATCGCTTTCGCAGAAAGACGATGCTCTGTGTTTGGTGGGACCAGAGGGGCACGGTCTATTATAAGCTGTTAAAAACCTGGGGAAACGGATAATACTAAACGCTACCAACAACAATTGACCGATATGAACTGTTCGCTGCTTGAAAAAAGGCCAGAATACTGAAAGAGGCAACACAAAGTCATTTTTCTTCATGACAATGCTCCATCACGTACGGCAAAACCGGTTCGCGACACTTTGGAAGCACTCAGCTGGGAAGTTCTACCCCACGCAAGGCTTACTCACCAGACTTGGCTCCTTCCGATTACCACTTGTTTGCATCGATGGGTCACTCACTTGCTGAGCAGCCCTTTGTATCGTACGAAGATGTAAAAAAATGGCTCGATGAATGGTTCGCAGCAAAAGGGGAAGATTTTTACTGGCTTGGTATTCACAAATTGCCCGAAAGATGGGAAAAATGTATAACAAGCGATGAAGCATACTTTGAATAAAGCACTTTTTATCATTCTTCCGAATTTACCGTGTTTTTTTTTTTTAGAAAAACAATCCTCATTTCATACTTGTACACCCGGTACACACAGCTCTTGCGCGCGCGTCAGCTTTGTAAGGGTACAACTAGCGCTGCAAGTGGCAAAGTAGGATACTAAAAAAAGCGGTAATTTTTCATAGCTGAAATATCAATCCGTGCCAGCCCCCTGGCATGGACGTGACTGTGCCGGTAAGGAGCATTTCGTCGTTATCGGGTAGCGCCACAAGAGACATACCTGCGCGCCATCTATCGCTCTCGCGAGCAAACTGTATCAAGCTCCAAGTGTCCCGGCGGCGTAAAATAACAAAGGGTTCGCGCGGTGCGGCGAGGTGGCGAAACGGGGAAAAGCAAATCTCGACGAGGCGCGCCCGCGCGCGATAAAAGTCAGGTCGCGAGGTATTTTCTCGTGGAAGAAGGAAAGAGCGCCGTGTTGTGTCGATAGAAGGAATATAAGCGTTACGAAGAAAAGAAAAGGGCTCGATGGAGATATACAAATTTAAAGCGCTCGTTCTGCAGGAGCACAAGCCACGGAGTCGTGAACGGCCAAAGGGTCGGAGCGGTCACAGAATCGTTTCCGACGACAAATACATGTATTCGTTCGGAGGTTTCAATCCTTGCGTAGCGGAGGACGATCCGGAGATGCGAAACGACGAGACGTGGCTCGAGAGCAGGCCGCTGTTTCGTGAATTGTGGAAATTTCATTATCTGACGGAACGCTGGAAGCGTCTACCGTGCAGCGAGGAGATGCCGAACGAGGTTGCGTCGAGCGCGGTTCTACTGAAGGATCGTACGCTGGTGGTTTACGGCGGTACTGGCGTACCGTTCGGCGCTAGTTGCAGCAACACCCTCTACGCTTGCGACTCGACGAGCGGCACGATTAGGTCGCTTCCGTCGGGCGACCGGCGTCCCGACCCTAGGTACGGCCAGGGGATGATAAGCTACGGACCGTATCTGTACACGATAGGCGGCACCACCGGATGGGAGTACAGCTGCGACGTCGACAGATACGATCTGCGCGAGGACCGCTGGGAGACCGTGTACGCGTGCAAGGGAGATTCCGGCGAGCCAAAGGGCAGATATCGCCACGAATTGGCCTTCGACGGCGGACTCATCTACGTTCTTGGCGGCGGTACAGCCGAGGAGGCTTTTGATTTTCAGGTGAAAAGAGGAGGTAGTTGCGAGCGCGTGCGCGCTCGCACTCGCGTCTGCCTGTAACGACGCGCCGCTCGATACATTGGATCGCTTTCTTTCGGACAGGAAATACCGGCTTTCGATCTAGCCAGCCAAAAGTGGACGCTCCTGGAAGCGCGCAAAGATCCGCTGTGCGACGCGCTACCGGCGCCGCGTCGATGTCACGGTTTGGTCCAGTATACCGACGAAAAGAGCGGCGAGGTGCGGGTAGTCGTTTCCGGCGGTTACACGTCCGTTCGCGAGTTCAACGACGTTTGGCGACTCGACCTGCCGTCTCTTCAATGGACTTGTCTGCGCTCGTGTCGCTTTCCCAGTCCCGTCTACTTTCACTCGGTCGCTCTCACGCCGTACGGAAAGATGTATACCTTCGGCGGTATAATAAAAGGGCGTAACGGGGTAAGCCGACGACGAGCGCACGCTCCCAGGACTCGCCTGAAAATCGCGAACGGAATGTCCGTTTATCGCAGAGCTTTTGCCTGTTACAGGTTACGAGAACGGACGCGGTGCACTCGGCGTGGCTGGTTATACCAAAACTCCAGGAGATATGTTGGGAAGCTCTCAATTACTACGCGAAAGATTTGGCTAGCCAACCGCGCGATCGACTCGCGACCCTCGGCGTACCGCGTAAATTTTTACGCAGACTCGATCCTCGTTGAATTGAGGCTCGCGGGGTATTGTACTCGTTGCGACGATCGAAACAACGAGCCGAGGCTCCCTTGTATTTCCATTTGTCGCGACAACGAATATATATATTCTACATTCGCGTTCGAGCGTGCGACGTTTTATCGGACACATGCTCGACGCTATATGACTTATTTTCACGAGCCCTTTGCCTCCGAACTACGGATATGTAATTGCGAAAGAATAAATTTAACGGACGCTCAACCGCTCTCGGTGTAGCCCTCGACCGCCTCCGTTATTTCGTTGTAACACCTCAATCAGGGGGCTGGCACGGATTTATATTTTTGCTATGCAAAATGACCGCTTTTTTTAGTGTCGTACTTTGCCACTTGCAGCGCTGGTTGTACCCTTACAAAGCTGATGCGCGCGCAAGAGCTATGTATATATATATACACGCACACATATAATCGAGCAATACCCATATAACACCATCATTTACATTGATGGTGTTATATGGTATAAATATATACACACATAATTTATTATGCTACCATTATTGTTTTATTAATTTATCTATTATTCATTAATTCTCGATTGACTATTAGTCTATTGACTAATGATCGTGACAACAAACAATCATGAAGATAAATATGATAGCGAAACTATTTGGTACCAAATTATATTGGGGAAAGTATAAAATTCTGAGCGTTTTTCGCTAGATGTCTTCAGTGAGTGATATCTCACGATGTATACATCGCATCGGGTCATACTATACGGCCATTTAAAGGTGATATTACGCTTCAAAAAAAGTTCTTTGACAATTTTGTGTTTGGTGAAGCCAGTTGTGTATTACAGCGTTCCAAAATGGAGGTAAAAAAAGAGAAAATTCGATACATTCTTCAGTACCACTATGACCAAGGCGAAAAGGCGGAGCAGGCGACCAAAAAAATTTGTGCTGTTTATGGACCCGATACAGTATCGAATGCAACAGCAAAGCGGTGGTTCCAACGATTCCGTTCTGGTAATATGGACGTCGGAGATGAGGCACGCTCTGGTAGGCCAATCGTCGAAAATGTCGATAAAATCATGGAAATCGTCGAGTCGGACCGGCATGTGAGTACTTATTCCATTGCCCAGGAACTGAAGATTAGCCAGAAAACCGTTTGGATCCATTTGCGTAAGGCTGGTCTCAAGAAGAAGCTCGATGTATGGGTGCCACACGAATTGACGCAAAAGAACCTTTTGAACCGAATTGATGCCTGCGATTCTTTGCTGAAACGTAACGAAATCGACCCTTTTTTTAAGCGAATGGTGACTGGCGATGAAAAATAGGTCACATACGCGAACAACAGCCAAAAAAGATCGTGGTCCAATCGCGGTGAGCCGGCCCAAACGATCGCCAAGCCCGGATTAACGGCCAAGAAGGTTTTGCTATGTGTTTGGTGGGATTGGAAGGGAATCATCCACTATGAGCTGCTCCCATCGGGCCAAACACTCAATTCGGACCTCTACTGTCAAAAACTGACCAGGTTGAAGCACGCGATCGACCAGAATTGACCAATAGGAAAGGTGTTGTGTTCCATCAAGACAACGCCAGGCCGCACACATCTTTAACGACGCGCCAGAAGCTCCGAGAGCTTTGATGGGAGGTTCTATCGCACCCGCCTATAGTCTATAGTCCAGAACTGGCACCAAGCGATTATCACCTTTTCAAGCATTTGCAACATTTTCTTAACGGTACAAAACTGGCCTCGAGAGAGGCGTGTGAAAATGACCTGATCAATTTTTTTTACCAATAGGGACGAGGACATCTTCAATCGAGGAATTGTGAAATTGCCTTCAAAAAGGACAAAAGTGATCGAACAAAATGGCGCATATTTGATCTAAATCGGATAATCCTATGTTAATTTCATCGTCGAAATAAAGCGAAAAAACGCTCACAACTTTTTACTTCATCTAATAAATGCCTCAAAAGGTCATTACTCAATTTAAAAATAGTGCTCCAGCTTTCATCATTTGCTCATATAACAAGAACTGAAATACTTTCGAAAACTTATTCACTAATAATATTTTCAAGAACCGATTATTTGGCGATAAATAATTATATTGTCCATACGTACCTCCATGTTTGCGTACTGACATACTTATGTTTGTATACTCGTCCAGAGCTTTCACATTGTCATTATTTATAGCCTCTTTCCATAGTCTTTGAATGCCAGTATCGGCTGGTACGTTGAAAAAAATGCACCTTTTCAATATTTCGCGGCTACCCTGAGGTACAACCGGCCACAATACACGGCATCAGTGCACGGTTACGAACAATTTCATCAATTCCGCATCGCGGTTTAAGGCCAAGTGTCACACCGACCGAGCGGCCATGAGTGCGAGTGAGATAGCTGATTTACAGATTCCCAACTATTTCTGAAACGGTTGATTTTTGGGAAAAAAAAGAAAAGAAACACGTTCCGCTCTGTTGAACGACGAACAACGGCTTTCTCTTCTTTTGCCCGAAATATGTTCCGTCTAGGAGAAAACTTGGCAGTAGGATTTTTACCGACTGGACGTGTGACACGTGGCCTTAACCTCCAAAAGTCAAAATGGTGGTTTTGTACGTCGCGCGGGCCTCGCGCAAGCGCAATAGGAATATTGTAAGGTAACGACTAGCGCCACAGGTGGAACTAAAATAGCATTTTTACGCACAGTAGGGTGATAAGGCCGTGCCAGCCCCCTGACCTCAATCGAATATCCCGGTGCGCTGTATCGTCCCAGTCGGTAAGACGAAAAGGCCTACAGGAAAGAAAAACAACAGGCGCCCCCGCTCGGTTGAAGCGCGCTATACGCAGCCCGAGGGGAGAGTGTCCGATTGAAACCAAGAGTTGCGCAGCAGCAGCAGCAGCAGCAGTCGAGCCTCGAGTTTCCCGCGAGAAGGATCGCGCTCGCGTGCCCGGTTCGTACGTCACGAACGAATCTCTCTTCCCCCTCTCCTCCCACTGTACGATTCTCAATGTATTCAACGCGTACCAAAGCATCGTCCTTCTCCCAACGTCCCAATATGTACGGTCGTGTGTTCGTGTAGTTAGCAAGCGTGCGCGGGCATATAAGCCAGTCCACGTTCGCGGGAGAAAAAAAAAAAGATAAGATTAACGTTTCATATCCGCGCGAGAATTTTCGCGCTTTCGGGTGAGTAAGAACGGCTCGAGAGCATGGAACAGAAACGTCTCTACAAGCTGGTACTGACCGGAGGTGAGTCGGCGCTCGATCGCTTTGATATGGTGAAGAAAGAAAAAAAATGTCCATACGAGCGGAGAGAAACGTCCGCGCGCGCGTGTAGTGCCTGTATCGTTCAGATCGCGTACCACGTGTCCCCTCGTGAATCTCTACGCCATTTATCGCGCGCGCGCGCGCGTGTCTCGCGATTCGTATCTCACATCGCATTAATGTCGCACCCGCGCCTCTCCCCCCGCGACCTTAATTTTTTTCTTTCCTTTAATCTAATTTGGACTCTGCGACTCGATTTCCCTTGCCGCTACGTAATAATCGTCTCGCTGACTTCTCGCATTACGTACGATATCGATTATTTACGTAACGGCACAATTTTCTGCTTCGGTTTCCCTCTCTTTCTCTCTCTCTCTCTCGAACCTCGTCGCGATTCTCTCTACTTTTGTTCTTTGCGACAAACAATCGCGAATCGACCGACGCTTCGACGTCCTCCTCGTGCGTTACATACGCGTGTTATATACGAAGAAGAAGCGCGTATAATTTGTTGCCCGAGATGTCGCAACGACGAGGACGTACGCGAATAGAGGTATTTTTTTTTTTTCGTACTCACGCCGTCGTCGTACGGCGGTGAGCACGCGGCGATATCTCCGCAGCGTCAAACGTTCGTCCAACGAAACAATTCAAAGGGCGTCTATATTTAATCCGTAAGAGTGAAAAAAGACTTTATTCGCGTTTGACTCGTTGCACGGTTATAGCGGTGATGTACGAGCGAGCCAGAAGTGTGAAACTTCTCGCTCGCGAGCAATAATTTTCGAGGCTCGCATTAATCGGGCGCGCGCGCGCTCTTCCCATCCCGCGTGGATCTCGAAGAGAAATAAACGAGTTATTCGCAAAGAGAGATCGAGATCGAGAGTGAGAGAGGAGAGCTCGTACCAAGGCCAAGGTCGCGCATCGTGTCACTTACGCCTTGTTTTTTTTTTTTGTTTTGTTTCTTTTTTCAGGACCCTGCGGCGGAAAAACTACGGGACAAACGCGGCTCTGCACCTTCTTCGAAAACATGGGATGGAAGGTGGGCACTTTAACCGAACAATTTGTTTTTTTTTTTTTCCAATTCGCGAATCGATCGAATTTCCGTTGGCCTTTAAAATTATACGCGACACGCAAAGTCGAACGGTCGCGCTCGTTGTACCAGTCGAATTATTTTGTCGTCGCTTCAAGGGTGGGAAGAAACGTTAGGCACGCGAGAACTTTTTCCTTGGAGAAAAGAAAAAAAAAAAAAAAGATAAATAGCGCGCGGTGATTCCTTGTGGATTCGATCGAGCGGAGGTTGTCTTGTTTTTCAGGTGTTCCGTGTTCCCGAGACAGCGACCGTGCTGCTCAGGTATGCCATCCGAGAGGCAACGAGCAGTCGTTGCGCTCTCTCTCTCTTAATTTTTCTCTTTATTTTTCTCTTTGCTCTCTCTCTCTCTCTCTCTCTCTCTCTCTCTCTCTCTCTCTCTCTTTCCCCCTCCCTCTCTCCCCCTCCCTCTCTCCTTCTCTCCTTCTCTCCTTCTCTTTCTCTTAAAACAAAACATTGGCAAGTGTTCGCGGCACGTATGCCGTAGAATTTTCAACGACGCAGGGGGGAGGGCGATCGAACTCGCGAGAGCGCGTCGAACGTCGTCTCCCTCCCGCATTGGCGTTTTTTTTTCTTCTTTTGTTTTTTTCTTTGTTTTCACCGAGCGAAGCAGTCTTGACACGCCGCTCGAAATATCTGCTCGTTCGAACAAAACATATCTGATATTGTCGTACCGTTTATTTGAATTTCAGTGGCGGTATCAAGTTCTCGGATCTCACGGAAGAAGAGGGTGAGTTTTATCTTTTGTACTACGAAACGTCTGGAAAATTTGCATCAACGATTGAATTCACCGTACGCGGAAGCGCGCGGTGAGATTAACCAGCGGTATTTGCGTGACGAGACTCGCGCCGCTTCACTCGTTCGCGCCCCCCCCCCCCCCCCCCCAATCTCCCTCCAACTCGGTTTGCCCGCTTCTTGGTTTTATCACTCCTTCGGCCTATGCCGTGCGCGCTTTCTCCTTTTTGTTTTCTTCTTCGTTCTATTGTTTCGTTTCGCGATACGCGTGGCTTGCGCGCGAACGAGACAGGGATTAGAGAGAATTACCCGACCAACTGTGAAGACGACGTACGTGAGCAATCGATAAAAGCCGCGCGTGTGTACTCTACCTTCCTCTCACGGAAACGTTTCCGAGCGAGGTGTAATCACCTCGCTCTCGCGCCTTCACCGCTGAGCAATGTCTTTCCTTTTTTTTTTTTTATTTCCCCGACGCGCGAAAAGTCCCGAGATACGACAATAGATGCAGGCGCGAAATGAAAATGAAATAAATAATAATGAAAATAAAATAAAAACGAAACAAGAAAAAAGGGGGAAAACGTGAGATACTCCGGAAACGAGGGTTGTTTTTAGCGAGAAGACGGCGGGACGGCAGAGCGAGTATTCGCGCGAGTAAAGCCCGCGGGGCTGGTCGGCTCAAGGGTGGCGGAGGCGGTGGTGGTGGTGATGGTGGCGGCGGGAGCTCGTTCGATCACTCGGACGGTGCCACCAAGTGGCCGCCGGCGATAACGGACGGTGGTGAGTCGTCGCGCGTTGGCACCCTCGAACATATACAGTACTGGACAAGAAAAAAAATACACACTAGTCGAAATTTCTTACCGCACTAAAATTTTCATAGCGGACTCAAAAATAAAGGTAATTGAATTTCCCAGGTGGTATTTTTTTTTAGAAAATTCTCTACGATTTTTTTTCGCCCCGGTGCGCACTTTTGAACGTGGCCATTTTTCGGCTATTTATTCCCCATAATTCCCAAGTGGAGCCTCTCCACTCATCAAAGTTCCAACCAAAAATGGTAAAAAAAAATTCTGAAAAAATTCTAGCCTCTCCAGTGTGAACCCATGCAACTTTTTACCCTCTTGACATTTCCTCTGAAACCCTATAGTTCTTCGATGACGCCGTTTTTTCTGAAACATGTCTTTTTTAGCTAAAAATGCAATACTGGGGCGAAAAAAAATCGTACGAAACTTTCTAAAAAACAAAAATGTAGGTTTTGCTATCCTTTTTAAGTTTACCATGGAAAAAACCGAGGAAAAAATGTTCTACAAACTTTGCAGTTAATTTTCGACTGCCAAAAAATAGTCGAAAAATAGCCACGTTCAAAAGTGCGCACCGGGGCGAAAAAAAATCGTAGAGAATTTTCTAAAAAAAAGCAAAATAAAGGTAAACTTGTCCTCTTCAAAACGCCACTTGGGAAATTCAATTACCTTTATTTTTGAGTCCGCTATGTAAATTTTAGTGCGGTAAGAAATTTCGACTAGCGCGTACTTTTTTTTGTCCAGTACTTTATGTATCAAGGCATCTGAAAGTAATACAAGTTGTAACGATTGTCCACGTAGAGAGACAAAACAAAGGTGTAGGTATCCTCGAACGAGAGTATCGCGCTCGCGGTAGATGACGCGCATCGCGCAATTCTCGCCTGCTGTTGTACGCGCGGCTATTTAGTCCCGTCATTATATACATTTGAAAATGTAAATAAACCGAGAAGGCTGATTTTTGGATATTGTGTAGGGGGGGGGGGGGGGGCTTAGAAACGCTTAACTTGAAATTTTCGACCAAGATTTCCTATGATCTTTCGCCGCCATCTTGAAAAAGGGGTAAATTTTTTTTTTTTTTTGCGATAACTCGACTCTCCGTCATGATACGAAAATAGCGATCATATACTTTTTTGTTGCTTTTCTTACGCTCTAAAATTTAGGTCATATGAATTTTTCACCTACCGTTGATCGTTGTTGAGATATCGAACGAGAAAGTAAAAAATTAAGAGATTGAAACTTGTTTTTTGCTGTTTTCTCTTTTCTCGTGATACATATTGAAAAAATGTCTATTATCAAACTTGTAGAGCATGCTAATATCTGCAATGTAATTTTTTGTTTTTTTTTCAGACAAAAATTACGACTTTTAGCGCGCCGTGAAGTTGGCAAGTCCGCGCGAAGTTTCGATTTCATAGCTCGCGCGGTTGTATAGATATGTTGTAACGGATTTACGGTTTTAGAGAAAATGATTGAAGTACAATATAAATCAATAAAGGAGCCAAATTATGAATCACACGTATGAAATTTATTATGCAAATACATGTTTTTGTGTTGTAAAAGATGAAGATGAATGGAGGTTCGTTTTTAATATTTATATTTTTCTTCGTTTTGATCGTCGTGGTTCACAGTTTATCTGTTCGGAATACTCATCGAGTTGAAACGGTCCATGACCGTCGAGGCTGTTGATGTTGAAGTCCGCAATGTCAAACACGAATTGAGAAAACGAATTTTCCAAAATATTGCATTCAGCTCGATGAATACATGAATTCTCAAAAATCGTTATTTCACTGTACAATGCACAGAATCCCATTGCCGATAAAATGTTGATAAGATTCGTTTAATCGAATTTTTTGTATAAGAAAGTTTCGACATCTGTAGCGGGGAAAAAAATGAACGAGGACGTACAGCTGTTATTATTGCGTGAGCAATCGCTCTACATTTTTTCTTCCAATCTTTCAATGCACCACGTTTATCTTTCGTAATTATTGCCGAAAGGAAAGGATCCAAAGTCTCAGGAGCAACGGCTTCGACATCTTTCACGAATTCATTCGATGGGGGGTAGTTATTATTTTTATCATATGACAACTCTGTATATATCGTATGACAACATACATTGCAGGTATTAGCATGATCTAGAAGTTTCATAATAGAAATTTTTTCGATATGTATCACGAGAAAGGAGAAAACAAGTTTCAATCTCTTAATTTTTTACTTCCTCGCTCGATATCTCAACAACGATCAACGATAGGTGAAAAATTCATATGACCTAAATTGTAGAGCGTAAAAAATGCAATAAAAAAGTATATAACCGCATTTTTCGTATCACGACGGAGAGCCGAGTTATCACGAAAAAAAAACAAAATTTGCCCCTTTTTCAAGATGGCGGCGAAAGCTCATAGGAAATTTTGATCGAAAATCTCAAGTTAAGCTTTTCTGAGCCTCCCCTACACAATATCCAAAAGTCAGCCTTCTCGGTTCATTTGCATTTATATGCCTTATTTTCGGACATACTGACTGGACTATATTGTCATATTCATCGCGCGCGGTTCGATCCTATAGTTTGACGAGTAACAACCCTCTCCCAACGTCATCCGAATGAGAAAAGAGAAACGTGGCAATTTGTCGACAAGCGCTGCATTCGTTGTATCTTGTTGGAAAATGAGTTTTTTTTTTCCGCGTTACCGCGCCGCTCACGGCTCTCTCGCGCGCGCACACACACGAGCGAGACGTGTGCGTCCTTAACGGTTCGCGCACTGCCTCGTGGAAAAATACGCGACGATTTCAATTGATATTCCATCTCCCTCGGGCGCGCGAAGCCTCGTGACTCAACGACGACGACGACGACGTGCGCGCGCGCGCGCCATTGATCCGACCTGATCCGACCTCATCGCGCCCGCGCGCTTTATTTCGTTGGTTGACGCATCGTAGTTAGCGGTATGCGTACGAGCAAGAGAGAGAGAGAGGGCGGGAAGCCACCCAACGAGTAAAGGTTGATTCACACTATACGGCACGGACCGACACGTAACGGCAACGGCACGTACCGGCACCGGTACGACAAAACTTTTTTTAGCATGGATTTCAATGGGAGTTTACATACTAACCGGCAACGATCTGAACGTTCCGGCAACATCGCGAAACGGTCGACATTCTCGCAAGAAATGTTTTGACGATCCGTTACGGTACGCGTCGGTGCTTGTCTGCCAGTCTGAATTAGAGAACGGTAGAGAAGACGGACCGAGCGCGGCAAAAATGGATCAGGAAAAATTAATTGAAAGCGTGAATTCGTGGAAAGCATTGTTATGCAATGAGCCACAATTTTATTGGGAGTACAAATTAATTCGGTCCGTTTTTTTGTGGTAAAAAATCCATTTATTTCAAAATAAAAGGTATGAATAGATTAATCAAAGTATTGTCCATCGCTGGCTACTACTTTTTCCCACCTCTCAGGCAATTTTCGAATTCCATCTCGAACAAAAAGTCTCGTCTTTTGAGGCGATCCAAGTTTTGAGGCAATTTTCGATTTCTGCGAAAGAAGTGAACCGGTGAGCTGCTAAATCCTGCTGCATCCGTCGGAACAATCAGTAATCAGAAGGAGCAATGTCCGGAGAATACGGCGGGTGCGGTAAAATATCCCATTTGAGCGTTTACAAATATTTTTTTACGACTTTTGCGATACGAGGCCGAGCGTTGTCACGCAGAACAATAATTTTGTTATGTCTTTGCTCGTATTCCGGCCGTTTTTCTCGTAATGCACGGCTCAAACGAATCAATTGTAGTATATACCGATCGCCCGTAATGGAATCGCCAGGTTGTAGCAGCTCATTGGCTCATTTGGCTGTCCAGGGCGAGGCTTGTCTTCAACGCTGAAATCACCGTTCTTAAAGCGTCGAAACCATTCCCTACATGATTTATCAGTTGGAGCATCATCACCATAAACTTCAACAAGCATTCGATGCGCTTCAGCTGCACTTTTCTTCCAATTAAAGCAGAAAAGTAAAACTTGCCGCAAATGCTGCTTAGTTAACACAAACATTTGACATATTCAACACAGTAAAAAACAAGGTTTTTAATGGAGCTCAAAGCGATATAAACTGAATGTTATTGACAGATGTCTAACCTCTCTGAAACCACCGAAATCAGCTGTCACTATGAAACATTCATAACAGCCAGAGCCATCTCTTGAAAACGGACCGAATTAATTTGTACTCCCAATATAGTCGCGATTAACAAATAATTAATTCTTAATCTTTAGTTACCCTAGCAATTAAATGTTGCCCAACACTGTATAAGAGCCAGTTCATCGTCGCTCCACCATGGATTCATTGCGACCGGTGAATGTTAACTGACGGATGCCTGCCGGTGCAATCTGAAAATACGCGTAAAATTGTCATGTCGATGCCGGTACGTGCCGTTGCCGTTACGTGACGATCCGTGCCGTATAGTGTGAATCAACCTTAAGAAGCGCGAGCAACGGAGACCGAGCAGCAGCTGGGCCGTGTTCGCTTCGCGAAACAAGCCTCCCTCGCTCACACCCGGACAATAACCTATATTATTTCCTTCGCTCCTTCTCCGTCTGTTTCAGGCTTCAAGTTTCAAGAGAATCTCTTGCGAACCATGATACAGATCGAAAACACCTTCTTCCAGCTGGGTGAAAGTTGCGCCAGAAACTGTTTGATAATCTGCGATCGTGGTGCCATGGACGCTTCTGCGTGTGAGTTTTCTTTTTCTTTCGCTACAAATACTCTCGATCTCATCGTTGCTCTCCTCGGGGTGAAGAAGCGTCGATCGACGACCGAGATGACGACGACGACGAATCGTCGTCGTTGTCGTCGTCGTCGTCGTCGTCGTCGCGGTCGTATCCGCGGCTGTCAAGCCTCTATCCCCCCGGAGGGAGTCTCGAAGCGAGCGCCTTTCGCGCGAAAAGCGGCCTCGCGTTGACGAGAGACCGAGAGAGAGAAGGAGAGGGGAAGGGGGGGAAAAGAGAGGCAATGACGCGAGCGCGAATGTCGCGATCGGCCAGTTATCTCGAAGAAACAGTGGGAACTGATGATGACCTCGAACGGATGGAACAACGTGGAACTTCGGGACAATCGTTACAATCAGATAATACACATGGTCTCGGCGGCGAACGGTGCCGAAGAATTTTACTCGACCGAGGATCACGCCTGTCGGTCCGAGGGTGTCGACATGGCGCGCCAACTCGACTACAATGCGGCCGCTGCCTGGGTCGGCCATCCCTACTTCGACGTTATCGACAATCGTCAGGACTTCGATTCCAAGATACGTCGAATGATCGAGTGCGTTTGCCAGAAGCTCGGCATCGACACGGGCGATCGTTTGCGGGCAAGCAGTCGCAAGGTCAAGTTCCTCGTAAAGGCTCCGCTTCCATCGGACACCGAATTTCCACCCTTTCAAGACTTTGACGTCGTTCACAATTATCTGCAAAGCAAAAATCCTTACATGCAGGCGAGACTTCGAAAGCGCGGACAAAAGGGTAAAGCTTTTCTTTTTTTTTCTCCCTTAGGACTTAGAATTAATTCGTAGCGTTTTTTTAATGAAAAAAAAAAAGATTTATTTCAAATGAAAATAAAAAAATACATTAATGAAAGTATTGCCCATCGCTTTCTACTACTTTTGAACATCTTTCGGGCAGGGTACGAATACCGTGTCGGAAAAACGCCTCGTCTTTAAATGCAATTCACGAATCGACCCATTTTTGACAATCTCCGTAAGAAGTGAACTTCCGCTCAGACAGGCTATGAGCCATCGAACGAAACAAATGGTAATCAGAAGGCGCGATATCTGGATAATACGGCGGGTGGGGTAGGACTTCCCATTTAAGTGTTTCCAGATATGTTTGTACCGACTTTGCGACGTGCGGACGAGCATTGTCGTGCAGCAAAATGACTTTGTCGTGTCTTTCGGAGTATTCCGGCCGTTTTTCTTTCAATGCACGGCTCAAGCGCATCAATTGCAGTCGGTAGCGATCCCCAGTTATAGTTTCATTCGGTTTCAGCAGTTCATAATAAATCACACCCCTCTGATCCCACTAAATACAGAGTAGTAGCTTAGACCCATGGATATTTGGCTTTGCCAGTAATGTTGATGGTTGGCCGGGCTTAACCCATGACTTTCTGCGCTTCGGATTGTCGTAATGGATCCATTTTTCATCACCAGTGACAATTCGATGCAAAAAAACCTTTTCTTTTCTCCCGTTGAAGCAGCAATATTCACATGTCAAAAGACGCCTGTCAATGTCCCTTGGTTTCAATTCATACGGGACCCAATGTCCTTCCCTCTGGATTATGCCGCAAAGTTTTAAGACGTTTTCCTACCGTTGATAAGTCAACTCTCAATGATGTAGACAATTCTTGAAGCGTTTGAGATGAGTCTTCATTGAGCCATGCCTCCAACTCATTATCTTCAAATTTTTTCGGCTGGCCAGGTCGCTCCTTGTCATCCAAGTCGAAATCACCAGCTTTAAAACGTGCAAAACACTTCCGACACGTTTGCTCAGCTAGAGCATGTTCACCCATACACTTCCACTAAAATACGATGAGCTTCAGCAGCACTTTTGTTCATATTAAAGTAATGAAGTAAAACTCCCCGCAAAAACACTTTATTCGGCACAAATGTTGACATATACAATAAATTATAAAGCGTTGTTATTTACGATTCAAAAAGAGGTTATTTACAGCAAATGACATTCAATGATAGCTGTTTCACGGTGTATACATTGCTGTCGGTGACAACGAAATACTGTACTACCTACGCCATCTCTTGTAAAACGCTACGAATTAATTCCAAAACCTAATACTTTCCTCACTAGTCTTGCGCTTCTTCCAACTCGGCGTTTGCTTCTTCCAGGTCATTGGTCCTACATACACACCATCAGACGGCCCAAGATGTGCGGTCAGGTCGTCGAGGTCAAGACCCAACTCACCCACAGAGATTACCTCAACATGTTGGCACAGCGCGACGACTCTCACTTTACGATATTCAAGCGAAGGCGCTGCTTCCTCATCAACAATCAATACTTTCAGCTTGACATTTACCGAGAGCCCGCTCATCCGAGGTAACGTTTCCTCCTCCTCCTCCTCTTTCTTCTTTTTCTTCTCCTCCTCCTTCTCCTTCTTCTTCTTCTTCAAAATCCCTCGCTTCACCCTTTCTCCGTTTCGAACTCTCTCCTCCTCCTCTGCTACGTTTTTTTTGCGTTCCTCCTTGCAGATGCCGTGGTCTAATGCTTCTCGAAACGTATACGGCCCTCACGGGCGAGGATCTCGTCAACATACTGCCGAATTTTCTCACCATCGAGAAAGAGGTCACCGGCAATCCCGACTACAGCATGTTCAATCTCAGCCTGAGGGAAGAGTGGAACACGACCAACAAGTATTGTCACAATTTGCCAAGTATGTCGAAATAATCGAGACGAGATTTATGTTTGTTTTTTTTTTTTTTTCTTCTCTTGCGCGACCGTAAAAAGAGCCTCTTTCGTAGAAACGGCACGTTTTTCTTGTTATCTTCTGGTTTTTTTTAAGCCCTCTGCGCCAACATCGTGAATCAAAGGCTACTGTTTTATCGTTTTCACCGCGCCTCAATTCTTTCAGACCTTAGTACGGACGTTGTTGGCAAAAATTCGACCAAAGAGAGGCGTTTGATCCCGAATGGCGGTGGTGCCGAGGTCTCCTCGATACACGTGGAAAACAAAACGGTCAACGGATGTTCGAGTACGTACCACGCTCCGACGACGAATAAGCGAAACGGTTTTGGCGACAACAGCAGCAACCGCACTCCCGTCAATGGGAACAAAGATTCGGTCGTGGCGGCGTCGAATAAAGCTCGTCCGATCGACACCGCCAAGCCCGTATAACACTCGTTTTAAAAGTACACGTATATTCGAAGGAGAAAAACGGAGGGCGCTGAAAATTTTCTTATCGTTAACTCGAAATACCGTCCGTCCGTCCTCCCCGTTCTTTAGCGGCTGGCTCATTATTTTTTTTTTTTTTTTTCCCCCGCTTCGGCTAATATCTTTGAGCAATCGCGCGACTCTTCGTATCTTTACGGAGAGCGCGCGTGTGAGTAGCGAAATGGACGAGTGACTCGGTCGAAACGGGTATCTCTTTTCATAAATAGCAAGACAGTATCATGCCGGAAGTATTTGCGGAAAGACGAGGGAGTACCCGAAACGGAGCAAAGAGAGAGAGAGAGAGCGAGGGGAATATGTTGCAAACGATTGTGATACCGAAAGAAGACGAGATGAAAAAAAAAACGCGGAAAGTTTCACCACCGTGCGCGTCTCGTTCGAGAGACAACATTTCCGCTCCTTTCTCCATCGCTGTGTATATTTATTGTAGACTTTGATGTGCACGTTCGAAGCGAAACCGCGTCCCATCGTCGCGATTGAACGCTCCAAAAAAAAAAAAAACAAACATGTTTGCTTCGGCAAAATTTAGTCACGTCGTGGAAAGATACGTATCGGCAAACGCCCCCACCCCCCCCCCCCGCCTCTAACTTTCGAAAACGTATAAATCTTATTTTTGCTACCAATATCGCACCGAATTGCAAGAAAGCGACGAGGCGCGCGCGCGCCCTCGTCGTCCCGTGCTAAGGGGGGCCCCCCGCGACGCGGTTGAAAAATAATTTCATACATTCTCCAAAGACCCATTGTTCGTCACGAATCTCTGCAGCAGCGGGATCAACATTACGAATTATAATGTAGAATATTCGATCGAAGCGGATCCCTCGAGCGGGGTTAAAGAGGCTAATGAAAAAAAAAAAAAAAAAAACCCCGCGGCTCCTCTCAATCTTTAAATTTAGCCAAATTCGCGTGCACTCATCCAAGAGTGCGTACCTAAGAATTTAGAAAAATGTAAATAAGGCTATTTGAGCTCGACTGTGCGCATTAGATTTTAGACACCGGATTTTTTTTTTTTTTTTTTGCGACAAACACTGCGTGATATCCGATTTATGTGTACGATCAATCAAAAACATGATTTTTCCAGTTTTTTTTTTTTTCTCCAATCGGTACAACAAAGATTTCACTGTGATCAATGAGTTTCGGCGTTGCTGCCCCTCCCCCGCCCGTTTATTAATCAAAGTGCCTGCGACACGTTCAAACGCAAAAGAGAAAACGAAACAAGAGATACACGTGTAGATATATATTTTGAATGACTACGAAGAATGCAATAATATAAATTTATCATTCGATTGATCCGACTCGAGCCAAGATGATGTATATCGTTAAATAAAAAAAAAACACATGTCCCGTCTTTGTTTTTTTTCTCTTCATTTATAGCTTGCGTCGTAACTCGAGGGAAAAAATAAAGGTACATATTTGTATAAGAGGAAGTTAATCAAGTACCCAGGCTTTGTGGGTGCACGCGTTATCTATTTTTTTTTTTTTTCATTCGTCGCGTATTTACATTATAGATCGTATATATTACTAGAGTATATCGTATGCAAATCTGAGGAATACAATTGGGTTGCTTCTATCCGCGATATATCAAAATACAAATGTATTCGAACCGTTGATTGGAAAAAAAAGAAAGAAAAAAAAAATGAAAGGAGGCAACTGGATAGACATATCGGTTAGACTTTTAATCGTTTCAACGCGGGCTCGGATATGCGTGTATACGAAAGAAATCACAAGTTTAGGAAGAAATTGTACAAACGCAAAAGCGTTTACCGCCACGGCCTCACTCAGTGTTAAATGCTACACCTATCTCGTACAAGTAATTATGGAAGTATCGGGTAATCTTCGCGTTTCTGACTAAATACGGATTATCGCGTAGATCTCCTGTGTAGGCGCGAATTTTCGGTCAATTCTCTTGACCTCCCCCTCCCTCCCTCCCGCCCTTTCGTCGCACATGCATTCGTGCAAATTTGTAAGATAACGCTCGTTGAATCTACAAGTTGATGACAATAATGAGAGCAGCAACAACAAGTTGATTGCGTCGCGGCAACGACGATGGTTAACGTAATTGCGCGAGCGCCCGTATCTCTCTTATCTACCGATCGTTTTGGCTTGTTGGGCCTTGTAAAGTTTCAGTACTTTTTTCCCAGGTACCAAATTTTGGGCGAGACCCGGCCTCTTTTTTCGCTTTTGCAACTGATTGTTTTCCTGATCGATCTCTTGCTCCTCGTCGTCGCCACCGACGCCGCCGCCCCCGCCTTCGGCGCTGCCGTTGACGACGCTCGCTCTCGTTTGACCGGCGTAATTCGTCTGACAGATGAGTGTTTCCTCGGACGCGCGAGACGCCTCGGTATCACCGACCGAACGATGAAGATCCGAGTCGTGAGCGAAAGTACAATTGTGACCGAAGCGACACCGTCCTTTCCTGTAATTCCAGCATATCTTGCGGCCGTTTATCATTTTCGTATCGTCCAGGG
Source organism: Ophion ventricosus (assembly GCA_963932345.1). Lineage (NCBI taxonomy): Eukaryota > Metazoa > Arthropoda > Insecta > Hymenoptera > Ichneumonidae > Ophion > Ophion ventricosus. The sequence goes on along the minus strand of OZ010721.1, from coordinate 22,713,780 downwards.
TAGGCGTCATTTTGACGTGCTTCTCGAGTATGGCGCTCTTGGCTTTTTCCGCCTCTACGAATGGATTGGTAAAAACGGACGTTTTTGGGCCCGGCGCTCGAGCAAAATTTGGCCTCGGCAATGGAATTTTTGACTCGTCCTCCTCGACGTGCGAGTCTCCGCGGCAAGCCTTCCTCCTTTCGTCATTGTCGTCGTCGTCGTCGTCGGCGCCAATGTCAGCCACATCCTTTGAACTGACGGTCGAGCGATATCAGATTACAAAGAACAAGAAGAATCTTTACAAGAATGTTTGCGCAATCGTAGCTAGAATAATATTTGTGCTACACGCCCGTTCCACGAGCCAAACGTAAATATTTTTTTCGAAGCCATCGAAACCGCGAATCGCGACAAAAATAATGATTGACAAATAATTCGAGCAAATTTGGCAATCTCAAATTGCATCGGCGTGATAAAGAAAAAAACACACGAACGTACATGTTGTTGTCGTCGTCGTCGGTGTCGTCGTCGCGGTCGTCGCGGTCGTCGTTGTCCTTGTCGTCGTCGTGGTAGTCATCGTCGTCGTCGTCGTCGTCATCGTCATCGTCGTCATCGTCCTCCTCCTCCTCGTCGGAACGGACGTCTCGTTCGCTTTCCGAGCCTGAGGAAGTACCGTAATCGGCCACCAAGGAAGTCATTTTCGCCTTACAAATTATTCAACGAAACATGTAACAATTCTAATTCTAACATACGCGAAATGCGTCGCGCCACCATTAAAGTGTATCGTTATTGTGTTGTTGGTGGTGGTGGCTGGTGGCTGGGGCGCAGAATCGCTGGCATGGAGGCTAGAGTAGAAGTCCGAACTGTGTATCTCAAAAGTGACTACAAAAACGTGGGCAAACAGTGATGGCGCCACTATAGCTAAGATCTTCAGTAGTGTGTTACCATGGGGACGTAGAAAATATCTGGACCACGGTCTTAGATGCAGGTCTGGAAACTCTAATGCTGGCAGCCGCGATCAGGTGCGTCGTTTAGCGTGAGAAATTTCGGTCCTAGCGCCGCCACTAGTTGTCGCTGCGGTTCCGAAACCCGGACCATACATAACCTCAATACGGCGAGCAACGGAGTGAGCGGTTGAAAACGTAATCTCGCCAGACTAACTGGAATAGTTAGTTGAATTACTGGTACGAGGTGATTAATGATTTTAATCAATTATTCGCAATTTATTAGCACAATAAATTGAAATACAAAAAACCGAATTAGTATAGATCGATAGGTTGGATACGCTCCTACTATACTATTCACAGCGTATCGTTGGTGGCCACGTGTTCTACTCTTTTCTTTTCTTTGAGAATTACGGAGGAGTCGCACTGAGTCGTCCCTCTTGTTCTCGCCTTTGCCCAGTACTAACTGCCTGGTCTTCGTCGATCGAGCCCCTGGGCGATTTTCCCGCAACCCCTACAAGAGCATGCATTTTTGGGGAATCGTGTGTTTTCCTTATCTACTATTTTCCGTTCGGAGTTTCAGTGTGGGAAAGCGTCAAGCCCGACGCATTCCTCGACACTTTCCGTTGGCGATGGCGACAGTCAGACGCTCCGGAAACCGTATTTGCTGAAGGAAAATACATAGAAAAGATAGGACCCTCGTAAAGGGCCGCACTTAGGGCTCCAGCCGCTGATAAGGTCAGGCCATGCTGGCCGGGTTCCTCTCGCGAGGGCCAGAGATAGAGACGTCGACGGTTAGCGACTCGAACGAGGAGCGTTCGTCATTGCTAAGAAAATTGTCCTTCGGAACTCACTTTCACAAATCATTGCACGAATTATAGTAGCTTTCGACTTTTTGAATGTGCCATTTGTTTACACCACCATGTGAGCGTCAATGATTTTAATTTTTGTCGTACAAAAACGATATCTTTAGAATTATTATTTTTATTAACTCCCCTTTGCAATTATTTTTTATTATCACGAAAGCCCAATTCTAGAAGAAAAAACGAAGATTTTTTTTTCTTTAGAACCCAACTATCCGTATAAACATTCTAAAAATATTATTATTAAAAATATGACGGTCTCTTCTTCCCCAAAACACTCGTTCGAAGAAATATTTTCAGACAATTCGTAGGTATGGACATGGAAATGAGTTTGTGGGGTTTTTTTTTTGGTTCGTTCGCGAAGGAAAGTCACTTATTATTTCTTGAACATTTTCTTCGTACATTGTTGACATTGTTGTTGACAATTTTCTCAGCATCTTCCATACGGATCTCGTGAACTCGTTAAAAACATTAATGCGCATCGCGGAGTTAGCGAAATTCGAGGGATCAGCGAATCTCTACGCCGAGAATGTTTGTGTCGTCGATAAATATTTCGTCGTGTATTCGCACGGAAAAAATGTCGCGTACCGTCATCCTATCGCACGCACGCACCTGTCTTATTTTCGTTGTCGAACTTAATTCGTAGCGCGCACGTTTTGCTGCCGCTACCGTCCACTTTGATGAATACATCGTACGTTGATTGGCGTGACCGGGGGAGGGGCTATATCTCGACAAAACGCGGTATCATCCCTCCGTCCTCTCGGCCATCTCCGTGACTCATCCTCCTCCCTCGAGCTTGAAAACATTGTCCCGCTGTTGTACGTTTTAATCGGAAACGCAACGTCAGCCGAAAGGGCAGCTTAGGACGATAACGTCATACCCAAAAGTAGGATCGAAGAGACGGGAACGATTGGAACTTGTCCAGGTTGCTGGTTTTTTTTTTTCCCCATTGTTTCGAATAAATAAAACGGGTAGTATTGAAACGACTACCTCCCTCTCGCTGTCTCACTCTTTATTGTGTCGAGCAACTTATTCGATACATTGTCTCTTTGCGTATCTTGCGGTCAGCTCGAGCACGTATTTGCCGCTGAAAACAATAGAGCTGTAGAATTTCGTGTGAAAAATAATACAACTGCACCTGCTACGCTACCGTTCAATTTGCATTTCAATTTTGCCTCGCGTTCAACGAGGATGGAAAAAAGGCCCTTTGACGCGTTAATCTTACAAGGAGCCTCCTCTCCCCCCATTCCCTTGTGGTGGTGGTGGTGGTGGTGGTTGTTGTTGTTGTTGTTGTCGGTGGTGGTGGTGGTGGTGACGGTGGTGGTGTTTCGTGAGAAACGAGCATTGGCTAAACAGGCATGTATCACAAAGAGCGAAAACCATCGATAGATAGAAACAACGGTAGCCTAATAGTGGTAATAATGATAATTGTAATCAGAGTAAATAATTGTTCGATGATTGATGACACTAATGTACAGTAGTAACGTATATTCACCAAATTACCAAGCTCTTTTCTTTTTTCATTATAGCGCCTATGACAAGGGGCACGTGTGTTTTAGAGCCGCGCAATTTGGTATGCAAAATTTCCCTACAACACCATCAACGTGATTAGATACTAATCAGGCACAAAGATGAGGGAGTAGTTGCTTGTTCGACTCGATCGTCTTCTTCTTTTTTTTTCTTTCTTGCGCAAAAGTAGCAAATTCTTGCGCAAAAGTAGCAAGATGATAAAAGTTGTGTATTTCGGTATATAATATAGGTACACGCACACACACACGCACACACACAGAAGCATCCGTCGAGCGTTCGCGGCCGATCGTCGTGCCGTTCCTCGGAAGAATCGTATTCGCAATAAACTCTTTTATTCCGAGTCCCTATTTTCGGATGCAACTCGCTTGGTTACTCCCCCTCTCTCTCTCTCTCTCTCTCTCTCTTTCTCTCTCTCTCTCTCTCTTTCTCTCTCTCTCTCTCTCTCTCTCTCTCTGGTCAAAGTCGCCCTCGAATCGGCACGACGCTCGTCGGATCGGTTAATACGAAATATTTGCGAGCTCCTCGAGTCGATTATTTGTTCTTTCATTGCCTGGGTGAGATAAATATTGTTTCTCGGTCCAGCCACACGCTCACCGGGGACGAGAATCCAGCGTACCGTGTCCAGTGCGGTGTCGCGCGTCGCGACGCCAAACTCGATCGAGAAGAACAACGAGAAGTGATTCGTGGAGAAAACTGGACAGAGTAGCGAGTGCTCGATCACCGTTGACGGTAGGTCCAAACAATCGCCTGCCACACAAAGGCAAGGGACCGCCGAGGGTCCAACAGCGTAACGCGGAGCTGTGATTGGTTGAAACAATACGTACCACTCCGGGGAGGGAAGGGGGCGGGAGGGTGACTCGAACGCTCGCCGACGCCTCCTTCGTCTATCGCTTAGTCGTCAAAATCGTCGAAATTATGTGTTACGGCGACGAGGTGCCGAAACAAAAACTGAGCTCGAATCTCCGCGAAAGCAACACATGACATTTATCCGCGTTTGCACGGACTCGCGCGCTTCTCTCTCCCTTTCTCTCCTTAACACACGTTTCGAATTCTCTATGCTTCTGAGGAAGTATCCCTACCGCGTGTACAATCGAGAATCGACGTACGCGACAAACATTTTCGAAGTTATAATAATGCGTTGATTATAAAATATGTACGCGTCCTTGACAAATTCGTGGTCTTAGTTTTTCCGACCTCGGACGTTTCCCTCGCGCGTCGTTGCACGGAGGGAAAATAGAGAAGAGCGAAAAATGTCAAGGCACGAGTGTTACCGGATTTTTCTTTTTTTCGCAAATTTGGGTTGAGTACTTACCGCTCGCTCACGCGCGTGCGCGTCTCGCCGGATAGCGTACTCTTCGGTTCAAGCTTCTACCCTCGCGCGGCTTTTCACGGCTTGGACACCGATCTCGCGATTGCGGAACATATAAGCGACAAAGAGATTGTGCAAAGGCAGGGGGGGAGGGGAGGGAGGAGAGAAGCGCGCGACCGTAGCTTTACGTCGGTGTCGAGCCGCGGACGAGTAACTTTCAAATACGAATAAAATATTGTTTCGATTTAACCTTTTGGGTATGTGGGTGTGTGTGTGTGTGTGCGTGTAACGTATGAGTGACCATCTAACCCGAAGGGACAGACGAATTTCCATCGCGGCGGCCAAACCGCGAAACGGTTTATCGAGACGTCTCTCTCGTATGTTTTCTTCCGCGAGGTTCCTTTGCCGCGTGGCTTTAACGTCCGTTAAGCTCGAAACTGAGAGATCGCTCGGTAAAAAGTAGAAAAAAAAAACGAGAAGATTACGCCAGTGTCAAAATTTCATCGTGGATCCCAACTCTCTTTTACTCTTTCTATTATCTTTTGCGTGTCTTCTGGCAAAACAATGTACGCGTGTCAAATAAATTTGAAAAAAATTTGAAAGAAAACGCGTCGACGAATCTCTTTTGTCGCGGAGATGGACTACAATCGCTACGAGTACATTGAAATTAACGATAAACGCGATCGCGTATACGGGAAAGTGACGTAGCGAAACAAAAGAAAAAAAGAAAATGCATCCGCGTATCTATTCGTACGTGAGAGAACGTAGACGAAAATAGCGAAACCTCGCCGCCGTGTGGTGTGGCTTTTGTAAAAAGTTTAAACGATCAAGCGTGGTAGACGATATGCGAGCTTGACGGACATTGCCCTGCGACCTTTCGTACTCTCCTCTCCACAGTCTCGTATATGCATCGATACATACATATATATATGCAAGTATGATGCATACACGTATGTATATATAGGCATGTACTACACACACACACACACGCACACACACACACACGCACGCACGCACGCACACACACACACACACACATATAAATTACACAGTATAGCAATAAGAAGAAACATAAAATTTTTGCTAACTTCGTGTTAACTCGGTGCGAAGAGGATGCGTAGTCGTTCGATCCGACGGCGGCGGCGGGGGCCAAATTAAATCGTGCGCGCGATACGCGCGAAGCAGCGTCGTCCCGTCATCTCCGTTCGTTAGTTCGTCCGTCCGGCGTGGCGTTAGGGACGAGCCCATAGCACAAAGTGCAACGGTGGATTGGGCCCGTCCGACGGGGGCGATCATCTGAAGCGCGGATGCATCATCGGCGCTAGCATAGGTGCACCCGGGAAACCCATGGGCGTTGCGAACGCCGGATGCATCGCACCCGGTGGCAGAGCACCTATCATTCCTGTAAATTCACAACGTACTTGTCATTCATTGTCATCTTCGTCCGCGCAAGCTCTCTTTTCTCTCTATGCAATATTTATTACATTATGTACGCGTGTCAAGTCAATCTTCCCAATCGAAATTCAAATGCACGATTCCTAACGCATCGTATCCCCCTCCCCCCAACCCGCCTGTGCGCGTGCCTCGCGAATTCTCGTCCTCTCGCTTCTCTGTACACTCTTGCTCACAAATACTTACGTCACGCTCTTCTCTCGTACGTACGTCTCGGTGAGCCGAGACACACACAATATCTCTCTCACTCTCTCTCTCTCTCTCATTCCCATTCGTTCCACTCTCTCTCTCTCTCTCTCTCTTTCGTCGCGCGCGACTTTTGCTTCCAACTTTGTGCAAAACTATTATAATTCGAGCGCGGGTGACAGCCTCGTGGAAACGCGGATGTGTGTCTCTCTCTCTTTTTTTTTCTCGCTCGCTCTCTCCCTCTCTCGTGAATAATCACAAAGAGTCGCGCGAAGGAAACGACGAGCGAGGTCATTTTTTTTCTTTTCTTTTTCTTTCGTTTATCCCTCGCGATCCCACTGCGAGTTACAATCGACTCATCTTACCACCCCCTTAGCTAGGCCATTTTATGTTTGTTTTCCTTCTGGATTTTTTGTGATCGATCGGTCGTCTGAGAGAAATACACGAATAGCCCGTGCGCTTACGGCACTCGAACAAAAAGCGATATTACCAGGAAGTTCGGTACATGCAAAAATTGGTTTGGTTCTTGTGCAAAATCGTATGATAATCGTACAGTAGAGATAACATCGATATTACAATAATTCCACAGCAAACCGATATCAAAAGGTGCTACCACACACAAAATAATAGATAAAGAAAATAATAATAATAATAATAATAATAATTCAACTAACGAGGAACAGAGAGTTACGAGATTTTTCGTTCGGCTGTCACCCCGAAGCCGATCGCCGCATCTTGTCGTTCCTCGTTTTTTTTTTCTTTTTTTTCTATATTTTTTTTCTCTTCTCGTTGAAATAAACAAGAATCGTCGCTATAAAAATGTATCGCGTCACCAGGGCCGAAACGTCGTCGTACCGGTATCCTCGAGTTTCCACCAAAATTCTTTGGCTCTTTGATTTTGAGGCGAAAGGGAATAAAAAAAAAAAAATGCTTTCGGTGATCCGTTAGTTTTGGAGCGGACAAGGTATCGACACTGACGAGGCGACACGGAAATAAGCTTTACGTGATTCCTCTAGCCTTTTCATTCTCGATTATCAAGCATCTCGTGGATCACATCACATACCTCCTGTTATCCTCAAAATATCTTTACAAAGTACAACAGTATATTATATTGGGAGTACAAATTAATTCGGCCCGTTTTCGAGAGATGGCTCTGGCTGTTATGAATGTTTTCATAGTGACAGCTGATTTCGGTGGTTTCAGAGAGGTTAGACATCTGTCAATAACATTCAGTTTATATCGCTTTGAGTTCCATTGAAAACCTTGTTTTTTACTGTGTTGAATATGTCAAATTTTGTGTTAACTAAGCAGCATTTGCGGCAAGTTTTACTTTTCTGCTTTAATTGGAAGAAAAGTGCAGCCGAAGCGCATCGAATGCTTGTTGAAGTTTATGGTGATGATGCTCCAACTGATAAATCATGTAGGGAATGGTTTCGACGCTTTAAGAACGGTGATTTCAGCGTTGAAGACAAGCCTCGCCCTGGACAGCCAAATGAGCCAATGAGCTGCTACAACCTGGCGATTACATTACGGGCGATCGGTATAGACTACAATTGATTCGTTTGAGCCGTGCATTACGAGAAAAACGGCCGGAACACGAGCAAAGACATGACAAAATTATTCTTCTGCATGACAACGGATCGGCCTCGTGTCGCAAGAGTCGTAAAAAAAATATTTGGAAACGCTCAAATGGGATATTTTAGCCGCACCCGCCGTATTCTCCGGACATTGCTCCTTCTGATTACTGGTTGTTCCGACGGATGCAGCAGGATTTAGCAGCTCACCGGTTCACTTCTTTCGCAGAAATCGAAAATTGGCTCAAAACTTGGATCGCCTCAAAAGACGAGACTTTTTTTTCGAGATGGAATTCGAAAATTGCCCGAGAGGTGGGAAAAAGTAGTAGCCAGCGATGGACAATACTTTGATTAATCTATTCATACCTTTTATTTTTAAAATGGATTTTTTACCACAAAAAAAAACGGACCGAATTAATTTGTACTCCCAATAGTTAAATAAACATAATAGCAATAGTAGCGGTAGTGGTGGTGGTAGTAGTAGTAGTTGGGGGGGAAATGGAGCAGTAGGAGCAGTAGTAGTAGTAATAGTAGTATTAGTAAGTAGTATATACTTGGTAGATGAAATTACTTTTACTTACTGTCGTTTGGCTCGACTTGTTAATTTTTTTCATTTTGTTTTCTTCAATGTTTTTTTTTTCATTTTTTTTTTTTCAGACTATTCGTGTGTGTGTGCGTTTGTCTACGGAGGCGCGTGTGTGCTGCGTGCGCACGCGCGTTGAAACACACAAGCTAAAACTATACGGGGCAATACTCGTTTGGACTTTGGTTGCGACAACGCGCCTCGTTCTGTTCACAGTCATTGAAACGGTGGCAAATAATTTCGAGTCCGAAGAGCAACGATCGAGGGATGAAAAGAGGCGATCGAACGGGCGAGCGCCCTTTTCGTCGTCTCGCTCGTTCTTCTCCATTTAACGTTGGAAGGGCGAAAAAAAAAAAAGCTCGCGACTTGGATGAGATTGCTTCAGCGTATCGTTTGTTCAGACTGATGCTCGGCAAGAAAATTTCATGAACAGCGAATACCCAATGACGACGATTATGCGTGTACAGTTATGACGATAGATACGGACGGGGTGTAAGAGAAAAACCTGATAATAAAAGAGAAAAAGTTGAAAGAAAAAAAAAAAAAGAATCAAGTAAACGGAGAAGAAGGCGAATGGGAAAAAAAAAAAGACGAAAAAGTAACCAAAGAGAAGAAATAAATATAAGATTTTGAAGATATTAAGATAATTTAGGCCATGTCACCGCATGCTATTTGCTAAGGACCAACCTTGTTCGTACTTGCGAATAAAACACGTATTTATCGTAAACCGGAGTGTGTGCGAGGGGAAGACGGTTGATCTCGAACACTCAACGAGGAGCGATCGGACGCCCTGCAAACGCACCGTCGAACAAACACGTCGAACGTCGACAAAACAAAGTGATGAAAGAAAAAAAAAAAAAAAATTAAAAAATACCGTAAAACTTGTGTGAGAAACTCGTTTCCGTAAATGATTCGAACTAAAAAATGGATCGAGAAGGAGAGAGATTTGCGGCGAGGGTAATCCGTCCTCCCTCCCTCCCCTCTCTCTCTCTCTCTCTCTCATCCCCGTGGCTCGGACGATAGAAAGAGATAAAAGGAAGAAAAAAAATGGACGCATTCTCACAGATTTTTCACAGCGGGCACAAATGGGAACGTGCCAGACGCGAATATACATGTATATATTGTTTTTGTCTCTTGTTGCAAGAATAGAAAGAAGAGGCGGCTCGTAACGCGGATAATTCAACCCCCGAGGGGGGAGGAAATATTAACAAGCGGGTAACGCTCTGTGAATTTGTTACGAAAAGATACGCGTATTCGATCTCTCTCGCGAGGGCGGTAAAACGGAAAAAGAAAAAAGAAGAAAAAAAAACAAAAAAAAAACAAAGAAAAAGGTCTGCAAATCGGTCGCGGCTGCTCGAACAAGAGCGAATTTACGAAGGACGATTTTCCCGTAAGCCTGGCCATTTCGCATAGAAAGAAGAAAAAAAGTATGTTGCCCCGTTTCGTCTGTGGATTGTTTCATGATGAGAAGAGCGGCGGTGGACTTACCTGGTGGCAGGCCCATGGGGGGCGGTCGCATCATGTTACCTCCGTGGATGAGAGCAGGCGCGGCGAGTGTCATGGTCGGTCTCATGAGGGGTGCCATGAGAGCGACCGAACTAACGGGCATCGCAGCCCAGCCGAGGCCGGCACCATAACTGTCTGCGGTGGCCTCTGAAATCTCTGCTGTTGTTGCTGGAGAGCGCTCAGAGCGGCTTGCTGCCTCTGCTGTTGATCCTGAAATGCCGCTGCCGCCGCGTTCGCCGCGGCCTGTTGTTGCTGCTGCTGCTGTTGCTGCTGCTGCTGCTGCTGCTGCTGATGATGGTGATGATGGGCCTGTTGTTGGGCTTGATGTTGCTGTTGTTGTTGGTGCTGCTGCTGTTGCTGCTGCTGATGTTGCTGCGTTTGTTGTTGTTGCAATTGGGATTGCTGTTGAGTTTGTTGCTGCTGTTGCTGGTGTTGGTGCTGAAGCACAGCGACGGCCGCCGCCGTCACCGCCGCTTGCTGCGACAATGCTTCGGCGTGAGAATTTCGGCTTGCCGCCTCGTCGTTCGAGCGTCGCTGATATTTCGGCAATCTCGCCCGTATTTCTTCCTGCGAGCAATCGCAACACGTATTCGTTATAGGGAAGAAACGAGACGCGAGAGAGACAGAGAGAGAGAGAGAGAGGCGATATCGGCTCACCAGACTGAGATCCTCGGGCGGATGAACGATTTTACTCGCGGCTCCCGTAGTCGCTATGAGATTGACTTTGGCGTCGTTGGGTGTATCGGACACTGCGTTAGATTCGTTGGTCGCGCTACCGTACGCGGGGAAAGTTGGCTTTACCGGGCCTATCGAGCCGCCGCCGGCGCCCCCAGCGATCGAAGTTATCGGCTTGAAGTCGGCACCGAGAGGATTGACGTTCGCCGCGCTCGAGACAGCTGCACTCGGGAACAATGGCCGAGAGGGTTGCATGGATAACGGCGGTTGCATACCCGGCGGCATACCCGGCATTCCTTGCATCATAGCGTGATGACGAAACGTCGACCTTTTGCGGACGGAGAGAAAGAGCTAGAAATTAGCGAGCGACGTCTCGCGAGAGAAACCGAGCCAGAGGACGAAACGCGCTTACCCAGGTCCCATGTAAGGCGGGCCGACGTGACCGAGATGTCCCATCATGGAATGAACCGGCGGGCCGTACTGTCCCATCTGGGCCATACCCGGATGCGGTTGGGCGACCGCTGCGTTGGTCGGCACGGCGCCAGGCGCCGAACCCAACAGTCCCTCCGGCTTTGCTTTCTTTTGCGCGGGCTCGTCTTCGCCGGAACTCGGCGAGCCCGCTCTACCGCCGTTTCTCTGTCTCTCGTGTTCCTTGGCGTCGTTGGGCGGTATACCCTCCATTCCGTAAATTTCTATCTCGATATTGCTTCTATTGGGTAAAGAATTGGGTACTTTGTCTATGGCCTCCTTGTGCACCTGGAAAGACGCGTACATCAGTTTTACGTTACGCGCGTCGGTATCTCTTGTTCGGGTTAAAATGTTTGATTTTTCTACGCGACTTACCTGCATACAGTGTATACTCAGTCCGGGGCCCGTGTAGAGCTTTTTGTGACAGATGTGACACTTGAAGTGTTTGGCCTTCTGATGTTGTATAAGAATCTTTTCGTCGTCAAATTCTCGGTTGCAATACCTTCGGATCGGATAATCAAGGAAAATGAAAAAGAAGCGCTCTCTCGGCTGGGCAATTGAAACGGAGCAAGCCCGATTGGAAGGTGGCTTTTCGATCGAACGAATCGGACGATCGTTCCTGTTAGTCTCGCGCGCGCAATGATTTTCGTCGATGAAGAGACAGCGTGGAACGCGACGAATAAATCGGATAATGGCTCGAGGATAGGTCGCAGAGGAACGAGAAACTTGTCGCTTTAGAAAAATGAGATACGCGCGAGCGTAGAACGATCGTAAGCCAGCATTATTTCGATGATAATATATTCTTGAGTACAAGAGATAAGAAAAAAACAAACAAACAAAAAAAAAGGATACCAGCACCAGGGCTTGGACTGCTTCTTCTTCTTGCGTCCCATCTTACGAGTTGTTGCAATCCACTCGGAAACTCGATTCGATAACGAGCGAACGTAATACGGCGTGCTCCTAGTTTTCAGTCGTCTCTCCCCCCCGCCCCTGACCGCTCCAGGTCCCACTTGGTGAAAAAGGCTCGTATCGAGACTCGATCGCACGGCGTCTTTACAATTTCACCGTAGCGAAGCGTGTACGCGTTGACTCACGGCTGAGCTTTTACTCGCGCTCCGAGGGGACAGTAGTGCAAAACACGTAAAAACCGATAGTACAAAATGGCCAACGATTCCATCGTCGGAGAGGCCGGAAGTACAAGACGATGTCGCCCTCGGGCGGATGATGGAAAAATTAGATGATGCCGCCGCCAGCGCCGCCGCGCGAGTGATTCGTCAGCCGGCAATTTTTTGAAATATCAAACGGTACAAGTGGGAACTCGATGAATAATTGGTTGAAGAACGCGAGGCCACGCGAAGGAAGAGCGCGGATAATTCGCATTTATTTTCTCAATTAAAACTTTACCCGTGTTTGCTTCGAGCGCGTGCGCACACTCGAGACAATCGGCACTGCGTTACGATAATTTTTGGCGATGCACCCGTGTCCGCCGCTCCTTAGATTCGCCATATAAATAAAGAAGAAATCAATATACAGGGTGGACCATTTTACGTGACCATCCCAAATATCTTCGTTGCCTTTAGAGTGACGAACGTGTCAGGAGGTTATTTGATTGATTTCGAAGGGCTGATACTGTGGTGAACTTTTTTGTCAAGGTCATTGCGTTCTCAAGGTCATCAATGGTTTTTCAAATGGGAACATGTTTTTTTTTTTCGAGACGTTGTAGCTGATATTCAGACGAATCCAACGACCTTTGATATCATGAGCTTGAAATGATTTTTCACCAAAATAGACGTGTAAAAACGGGAAATCGTGATGGTATTGACAATAAGAATATCCGAATAATGTAATTGAATTTTTTGTGCAGAAAATTTATTGTAACAAATGTTCGAAGTGATGGCCATTGACCTCGACACATTTTTGAAGACATCGGATTAATGATTCTCTTGATCTTCGAATAGTTTCTGATGTGATAGCGGATCATGAACTACTGCAGCCAGAACGGCAATCTCTGCTTCTTCGTTTTAGTCCTTGCGACGTTTCCTTTTCAGTGGATTGACACTGCCCGTTTCACGGAATAAATGAATAATTCGATCGAAACATCGACGGGAAGGATGATTTCTGTCAGGATAACGTTGTGCATAAAGTTCCTGCGCTTGCACAGAGTTTCTGCCGGTCTCACCATTAATCAGAATCGTTTCCACTTTCTCTGCTTCACTGTACAATACCAATTTCGATACGGTTGTTACGTGTTACTTTGGATGGATACACTTGTCTACTGATTCTAATATTGGTAGATGGTAAACATTCTTCACTCTGCTACAGTTTTACTACGTTACAATGCCAGTATTTACAAACATCAGAAACATCTCCGACTATTGACATTATCGTATCCATTGGATAACCTACGCCGCTATCAAACCAGCAACTATTCGAAGGTCAAGAGAATCATTCATCCGACGTCTTCAAAAATGGGTCGAGGTTAATGGCCATCGCTTCGAACGTTTGTGGCATTAAATTTTCTGCACAAAAAATTCAATTACATTATTCGGATATTCTTATTGTCAATACCATCGCGATTTTCCGCTTTTACACGTGTATTGTGGTGAAAAATTATTTCAAGGTCATATCATAGGTCGTTGGATTCGTCTGAATATCAGCTACAACGTCTTAATAAAAAAAAATAACATGTTCCCATTTGAAAAACCATTGATGACCTTGAGAACGCAAAAACTTTGACCTTGACAAAAATTCCCTTGACCCTTCGAAAATCAATCAAATTACCTCCTGACATTTTTTTCGTCACTCCAAAGGCAACAGAGATATTTTGGATGGTCACGTTAAATGGTTCACCCTGTATATGTACGTATGTGTGTGGGTTACGGATAAAATCGCATCGCGTTTACTCCGAGATAGATGTATATTTTGCGTATTTTTAACGTGTCAAATAATTAGCGAGAGCAAAAATCCGTGTTGTAAAAAAAACAAACGTTTGCGGACTTCGGATCGGGAGACGAAGCGTACAGACGTTTTCGTCAGCTCGACGAGATTCGCCGATCGAGTGGAATATCGCTCTCGCTGTCGCTCGAACGATTCGCGCAATCGTAAGTCTCTCGATCGAAGTATGGAAAATCAAGCTCCATCTTGACCTCGAGCGTCTCTCTCGTTCGTTTATTTTCCTGCGACAAAACGGGGCACGACAGTTTGAGAATCGAAGATGAAAAGTGTCGAAGGAGCAGGCGGAGAGGGGCGGCGATGGCGGCGGGACGTACCTCTCGTCGACGCTGTTGCGGCGGCATTCGTCTCTTGCATCGATTCGCACGCGGAGTAAATTTTTCGGCAGCTACTCTCCGTATATCAAAGTCCTGATCGACTTTAGTGACCGTACGGAGTCTCTGCTGTTCCGACGTAACGTAGAGATCGTTGGGTTTGTGATAACTGTTGTGAGTTTCGTAGGCTCTTTTGCTGCAGAAGAGGGCCGAACAGACGGTGCACTTGATCAAATCTTCCGGCACCGCGTCTCTTTCCGCCTGCGAACCCATCTCACCGTAACATCGTCATATTTTTTTCCCTTTTCCTCCCTGGTCTACCGTAAACTCGTATCGCGTTGGGTCGTCGTACCTGCGTGTGAACTCTCTCCAGATGCTGCTGCAAATTGAATTTGACGACGTACTCGACGCCGCACAAGTGACAATAGTACACGCTGAGCGCGTCGTTCATCGAGTTGACCTTGATTTTGTTGCTCGGCGGCGGGGTTGGAATCGGTTGCAACATCCGTACGATTCTGCGGCAGGCCGCGACGCGACACTCGTGTTACACACACGCAAACAAACAAAAACGTATTACAACGACGAGGCGAGTCGTAGGCTCGAAAAAGGAACGCTACCTCTTGTGAACGGAACGACGATGAAATCCAAGCGCCTTCTCGTTGTAAAAGAGAACGTTGCACTCGTCGCATTTTTTGTGAGGCTCCGCGTCTGCTCGGCGCGGATCGTGAGTCGTCGCTGTGTGTTTGTCTCGATGAATCTGAAACGAGGCGACAAGAGCGGACGCGTCAGTACGCGACGATGAGAAGCCGGAGGGGGGAAAAGGGGCGCGCGCGCGCGCATCCGCGTTTCACCTTTAGGGGGAATTGTTTGCCGCAGAATGAGCAATAGAATTTTGGCGAGTCGGGATGCATCTTGAATCTGTGCCTGATGGTCTCGGTTATCGAGGCGAAG
Organism: Ophion ventricosus; assembly: GCA_963932345.1. NCBI lineage: Eukaryota > Metazoa > Arthropoda > Insecta > Hymenoptera > Ichneumonidae > Ophion > Ophion ventricosus. The sequence goes on along the minus strand of OZ010721.1, from coordinate 22,698,497 downwards.
AGCTCGTCGCAAACGTCACACTCGCATTCCGCTTTCGGCTCGATCGTTGTCGTCGTTTCCGCTCTTCCGTTCTTGTCTATTTCGTTATTCGCGTGTTTCCTGTCGAAGAAGAAACGGGATTATACGTCGGATCGGACGAGAGGAGTACGCGGCGACGCGATAGGAAATAACCTGAAATGTTGGCGAAGAGCTTCTTTGCTCTCGAGCTCCGCGTCGCAGAGGACGCATTTGTGTTCCGTCTCGGATCGGGGGGAAAGAGTAGCTCTGCGTCCGTCCAAACTCGGCGAGGTTTTCCGGCTGGAATCTAGGCGCGCCGGGCCGCTGCCTTCGTCGTTCGCGCGCTCGAGATGAGCGGAGCGAACGTGAGATCGGAGCGCCGCTCGGTCACGGCAGACAAAGTCGCATTCTCGGCACTTTTGTCGGCGCGTCGGCGCGTCCTCCCCCTCGTGGCTAACGATACGTTCGTCGCCGCGTATCTGAGGAAGAAAGCTGCGCTTTAGACGCAGATCCGAGAAAAACAAAAGCTCGCCGAGCTCGGGTCGTATACTCGCCTCTAGCGGCAATTGTTTGCCGCGATAGGAACGGCGTAATTCGGACGAGTCCGGATGAGCCTTCGATATGTGCTTTGCCGTATCGGTGGAAGATTCAAATATCTTTCCGCACGCGTCGCGCGCGCAATCTGCAGAAGCTACGACGGGCTCGACGCGTCCACAATTGTCGATCTCGTTGTTGGCGTGTCGCCGTCTGTTTCTCACAGCGTATTTTTCGTCAGAAGCGAATACGCGTCAAGGAATAAGAAAGCTCCGGGTAGAATCGTGAGCGTCCTACCTGAAATGTTCCCGAAGGGCTTCCTTGCTCTCGTGTTTGGCGTTGCAGAGGACACACTTGTGCCGCGCCACATCTTTCTCGGACATTTTCGTTGTCCCGATTTATGTTTTCTTCCGCCTTGGACACGTCGTTCTTCCTCTTTTCGATCTATATCACGCGAAAAAGTCATACACGATAACGACAAGAATCTCCTTTATCAACAATATACCGGAGCAACGACACCAGCACCTTCTCTTATCGCTGCGAAAATCCCAATTCGAGCCTCGCTTTCAAACGTTGCGATTTCGTCGCACGAGTCTCAATTCGAATATCTCCTTGCGTGTGACGCGTGTCGCTTATCGAGACGAGAAAATTCTTCGAAAAATGAAATTCTCGAAACAAGAAAGATCAAACGCTCGAAAAATCAACTCGTAGCCATCTTGATTCTTCCGCTCGAGCGTGGCTCTATCTACGGGTAAACTCCTCGAATCGAATGAGAGATATCTCGTTTACCGGTATCGCGCGATTAAGGAGGTTGATCTGCTATCGCGTAATAATGAGACTGCTGAAATTTATTGAAGACATTTGCGAACAGTTATTACGACTCCGTGCAAAATTTTAAGTCATTCGTCTGCATAATTGTTGAGCAATTAATTATTGAAGTTGGGCTCTTGTGCACGTGCGACATAGCAAAAGCTATATGATAATTCTCATACGACTCTTGCAACATAATGAAAATGATGAAAATTGAATACGAATAGGCGGAAGATATTCTGGACATATTTATGAATTTCAATGAAGAGTGAAGCTTTTCTTCTGCCCCGTTATCGAGATATTTTCGAAACAAAATAGAAAATTGTTGCAGATTTGCGTAAAACGATAAAGCGCGCTACGATACGTGGCAACGTTGCTGTCAAATCGGCCATCTTGAATAGGCGCCACAATTTGAAACGCGCAAAGGTATTGCTTCCTCGTTATAAATTTCTTACCACGATTTCATAAAGATTATTATTATCCATAAAGAGTATATTTAAATATTTTTTATCACTATTGTTATTTTTGTTCCTTATGATAACAACAAAGTTATTTTTCATGTCTTTCTTCGTGTTCGATATTCTTTATCCATAATTCCTCGTGACAGAAGCTCCAATGCATGTGTTCTCACATAACCTTCAAATCAATTATGCGTCGTCACTCGACTGCGAATTCATTTTTTGCCTCAATTACAACTTTTTTCGCTGTTTTTCATTTTGTACTTGCTTCAACCGTAAATTATACTGTTTTTACTTCGGATTTTTCCTTTCCATCTATTCATTTTCGTCGAACACAAAAGTTACATTCGCGAAGGAAGTTTGACAGATGAGCGCTCACTTATGTGGCGTTCGTGTCTGAGTTCAGTGCTAGCAATTACTGAGAACTAAAAATTACGCGTTTGACCGCATTTCAACTTGGTTAATAACGTATTCGCGATATCAACAAAGAAAAAACGATTAATAAGATTTCTAAACAGTCAATTATATGCATTCCACGAATTAGCTGAAATTTGTTCATTCAACGTAATCGAAAATTTGATCATTCGGGGTTGGCAGCCGTGTTTAAGCATAGGCGTTCCCCTCTTATCGCCTGCCCCGCAAAGATCCTGAGCACCCACCTTAAACATTTAAGGGGAGATATACACCTAGGAGCCGGAAAAAAAGGTCATTTTTGTGAATTTTTTCAAGGAAAACTATTTGAAATTTCGGATTGGGGTTTTAATTATCTAAAAGTATATACATTCAAAAATATGTTTAATTTTCATTATTTAAAAATATCAAAAATATACAAGGATATTGTATGATCCTTGGAGCGTCGTAAAAAAAATCTGCGTATACGGTACCCACTGGCGTTTCTTCAAAAATCATCTGAAAAAAAAAACCAAAAAGATTATTAAATTAGATACTATAATCTGGTACTTGTCATAGCCGATTTTGACAATATCGATTTATGACAAAATGGCGGACGTTTGAACATAGTGATTTTTGGGCCAAAAATTAGTTATTATTTTGCCTATAAAACAAAAACTAAGTAACGGAAAAAAAAAATCCTATGACAAGTACTAGATAATGGTGTATGGAATAATCACAAAAAATCTCAAGGCAATCGGTTCATTGGTTTTCGAGAAATTTTGGGTACCGATTTGAAAAACGTGGTTTTGAGAAAAACGCGTTTGAAAATTTGGGAATGAATAAATCATGAAATTTGTCAACTTAAATGGAATCATCGATACCAGGCCCATAGTGTAGGTCTTCTACGGTCGACGGAATGTTCATAGCTTCTAAATTTTGTTGTCGGCGCCGTATTCGACCTTCTTTTGTCTGTTCTTGCGCTTGCAGCTCGGCTTTCGCTATGCGAGTTTCGTCTTCTTGCGCAGCGTACAAGTGCGCTCCTGATCCAACCGATATTCCTAACACGTTCATAACTTCCAATAATGAGGTGACACCATTGTTGAACGTGCGTGTTGCAAGAAATACAGCAATGTTAACGATTTTGGCCCCGCTGTTCATCGTTTCTGGAGCGATCTTCCAAATAAGTTGGTTGAAGCTCTCATTGCCGTTTTGGGTATATCCGCCAACACAGCGTTCTAACAATTTGTCATTGCTGAGGTCTTCGTATATTGGTTTGATGACATCTAACAACATTTTTTGGCAATGCGGCTCGGCGCCGCAAAACACGTTTCACTTTCTCGGCTGTAACTGGCTTATTTATCGAAATATTAACTTGCCGTTTTCACCAGATATTCTGGAGACCTCATACTTCAAGAAAATGAAAGAAAAAAAATCGATTTTTTCGACCATCTAGGTGTAAATCTCCCCTTAAGCGCCTACGTCTTTTCTCTTTTCGCAGTGAGGGCCAGCTTGACGACGAATTTTATCGAATTACCGTGAAAAGATGCTTGATCCGAAGACGAGTTTGCAATGCCCATAATTTCCGTTAAATAAAGTATTCTCTGCGTATGAAATCTTTATATATCTATATATATATATATTTCAACGTATTTCATAACTATCGGTATATCCGTATAATACGTGAATTATTTTAGAAAATTTGACATCTCTATTCGTATGTTTTTTGGAAGAAAAAAAAAAAAGACCCGCAGTCGCGTCCTTATATACTTAGCCTGTACGGAAGAACCATGGACTTTTGATATAAAAAAAAAAAAAAATAGTCACGTAGATACATAGAAGAAATATCGCGTCGATCGAGTGCCAGCAGCGTCATAATCACGCGTAACAATATAATGGACAACTGATATCGTGACCGGGGCAAGAAAAGATCTTCCGTCGCGACAACGAAGGATTAAAGCTCAATTAATAGTCGATATAATAATGAATTTAAGGCAATTGCTGATAGCGCGGTGAGTGTGAGCGCGCGAGAAGATCCGTGACACCTTGAGCCGCGAGCTCCGTCAGAGTTCGCTCGAGATAAGTCTTGTCGGGATATCCGTGTCCGGTGTCGGAAGGTCCGAGCTCAGTTTTGTGATGAATCTCGTTCCACGTAACGACGTCCTCGCGACCGGTCGTAACCGAGCGTCCGACCGTGAATACGAGACGTCGCTCGAAAGCTATTTGCAAAAGTCTTAAAACACGACGACCGTGATCGTTGTCCGGTAGATAACAGACGCGAGGAAATCCAACCGCGTAGTACGTCTGTCCCGGATTGGGATGCTCCGATCCTTGAATACCCGAGGGAATGCTATAGAAATAGAAAACGATTTAGTATCGCGCCCACGAACGTGGATAGAAGGAACATTCTCGCGCTTACTCGTAAGTTATTTGTATGGTGTTGGTGCGCGGAAAGCCCGGCAGAGCCCTCGGTATTCTCGTCCAATTCATAGTGCCGGCCGGCTGATTGCCACGCTTCTCACCGTATATCAGACGACAAACGGGACACTGTATGTACATGGGTTGTCGCTGGGAGCTGAGCATCGCGTTTAAACAGGCCAAGTGGAGCCTGTGTCGGCAACGGGTCAATTCGACCGTCAGAGGCTCCGGTGTTCCGAGGCACACCGGACAAGAGTCCGCGTCGTCGCTCTCGACGACTTTAACGTATTGCGACAAAAGATCCGACGAGGCTGCGGCCTCTAGGCCTGCAAAGAAGATATTCGTCAAAGGACAACTATAATCGAGGTGTACGCAGGGTTTGCGCTATTAAGCGCGATAAAGTCGTCTCGTGAAACCGACCGGCGACGCCGTCCTTGAAAACCTCGTCGCTTCCGACGCTGCTGTCCAAAAGATCAACGGGATTCTCGTGACTTAGATAGGTCGATACGGTATCGACGCTGGGCCTACGTCCGCCGCTGCTCTTGGTGCTGCTCGAATCCAGCGCAGTCTCCCAATTCGTTTTTATTATCTCGTCGCAATCCGCGGAGGAGCGCGTTTCGTTGCCAACGCTCGTATTAGCTCCCAGGCTCGCGTGTTTACCACCAAATATATTGTTCAGTATGACCCGTGCTATGTTGGAAGTGGCGTTTTCGTTACTCGCTTTGTTCTGCCGAAAGAAACGAGAAGCGAAAGATGAGCCACGACTTTGATTCGACAATGTTTTTCGTCCTCACCTTTTTTCCATTAACGCTCGACTTTTTCCCGTTCCCCCCGCCACCGCCGCCCCCGCTGTTGCCGCTCTTCTTGTACGTTTGCTTGATACTCGGATTAACGAAGAACGGAGCGGCGTAAGCGAACGCCTTGGGACAATTGTAATCGCGTACGACGCTCGAACCGAGTTCTTCAAGGGCAACTTTGACTAGAGGATAAGGCGCCTGCTGAACCCGACGAATCGGTCTCACGTAGCCCGTGCAGCGGCGCACCTGAGTCAAGTTGCAAAAGTTCACGATGTAAGGAAAGCCCAGATGAGTCTTGGAAACGTCGATTGTTTTGTCACCCTGTAAGAGCAATATTCTCGACGTTAGAAATATCTTGGCGAAGTTACGCGCAAGTACGTACGAGCGAGCTAAATAAATAAACAACCGTCGCCCAGGCTTCTTCGACGAGGCACTGCACCTCCATGTCGTAAGTGTGCCAGTCGTCCGTGTCGCCGGCCCACTCCCACTTGGCGCCTTTGCCGGCGGGCGAGCGCGGCGAATAAAATTTTCTTCTCACCGCGCGAATCTCTTCCCCGTCGTCGCTGCACTGCGTCTTTGTCTTTAGATTTATGTAATACCTGACAAAGATTTGGGGAAAAAAAGAAACATTTATTTGTCGAGCGATCGGATGTTTCGCTACGCGTTTGCCACGAACGCGCTTCGCTCGCTTTTCTCTCAGAGATAACCAAAGAACGGATAGATCCGCGTCACCTGTCCAAGTTGGGGTCGGCGTCGTTGAGAAAGACGCGAGTCAACTTTTTGCAATGCGCCCTCTCGAGATGCTGCGACACGGCGGGACTGTACGGTCTCCATCTACCCTGGCGATTTTCCCATTCCCAAACGACGACCGCGTGACCGTGCTCTTGCGCGTTGGTCGTGGATGTCGCGATTGCCACCGGTGTGCCCGTCGATGTCATCATCGTCGTCGTCATTGTCGTCTTTACGATCGTTCTCGCTGTCGTCGATACAACGCGCCCGCGGACCTTGCCTGCGGGAGCAATATTACACGCGCTGCGATAAGATCCTCGGCAAGCGTGTCAACATTTTTCGAAGAGCCTGGAAAGTAGGAACGAGCAGGTAACGCGATACGTGTGCGATACGCTTTTTTTTTTTCTTCCCACGCACCGTGCGCGATACACTCCCGCTGCTCCGGGCATATGAACGAATTTATTTTCAACAGCCCAGCAGTCGGAACGAGGCAAACGTCTCGATCAACTTGTTTCTTGTAGCGTTATTTGCCGCGATAACCTCTACCGTGAGACAAACACTCGTCGTTTCGCTCAAATCGAACCTCTTTCTTTTTTTTTTTCTATTAAAATACAAAGCTACGGAATAAAAAAAAAGCTCCAACTTATACGTACACGTACAGGCCATGTACGATGCGAAGCCATCGAAAACGATTCTTCTTCCAGCACTGCGGTGTGGATTCGGTCAGGGCCGTATCAGCTTGGATAGCTTTTTGGTAGCATCCGTCTCGGCTAGGGGCGACGGATTCCTCGCTGAGTCTACCAATCACGGTCTTAGCAACGAATTCAGACGTATATAGAAGTGTAGTCCGTAAGTATATTATGTGCCGACTTTATTGGGGGCATGCCCCCCCCAGCGTTAGTTCTCGACTAGCGGCGCTGACGGCAGTTTTCATTCTCGCTCTCGCTTCCTCTCGTAGGCTTGAAAGCTGGGGACATAACGGCGTCCTGCTTACTCTTAAAGATGTTATGCGCTGGGGGTATCATTGCGTCCTGCATTGAAGATGCATCGATACATACCTGTCGACGTATTGCCGCGGTAGGGCGCCTGCGCGAGTCACACGCGCCCTGTGTCGTCAAGGGGGAGCCAGTAGTCGTAGGACGATTAACAACAACGGCGGTGTGGGGGGGGGGGGGGGGTAACGTATCGTCTGATTCGATAGCGCCGTTCCTTCGCCGATTGTGAAATACTAAACGCGACAGCGATGCTACGAAAGTCTACTTACAATAGCGCTCGAACACGCCCGTAGTTGTACGCGATGATAGTTGTACGCGATTCATCGGCGATCACGGTACGTCGTCGCCGCTTCTCCGTTTGACGTTAAAATCGTTCTTTTTTTGTTTTTTCTCTCTTTTTTTTTTTTTTTCATTGTTTCTTCTCTTACCACCGAGTTTGCCTAGTTTCTCTCAGTTTCTCTCGCTATTCGCGCCTATAGAGGGAGGTGCGATACGTCGATAAAATAAATTCTTTCGATCGAACGTTACAAGGCTGAAGAGTGAGTGCGCGTGTGTTTTCGTGCGCTGATCGATCGCGCACATCTGAAATATCGTTTCATCGAGAGCCCTGTTGATTCGGCCAAGAAAATACAAAAACAAATTGTCTACGAGGAAAAATGTACGTTTGGCGGATGAATATCTGACGAGAGGAATTTGATAGGCGGTGCTCGCGGAGCTAACCCGTTGGGAAATATGTGGAGCCCGACTCACGTTCAGGTGACAGGTAGGTAATTTTTCATCGGTTAAACTTCTAGCGTACGATGACGATTGCGCGATTCGAACGATGTAACGTTTCTACTGGAATAAAGTCGCGGAGAATTGTCGGCACGGTCGGCGTTTTTTTTTTTTTCCCCGAAAGCGACCGTAATATATTCACGCGTTTGGATGAGAAACGTCAGACGACAGGTTTGCTCGTTGTAAAATTCCGTGCGGAGAGAGAGAGAGGGGGGAGAGAGAGAGAGAGAGGGGGGGGCGAGAGGGAGAGAGAGAGAGAAAGAGAGAGAGAGAGTATTACTATCCGTAAATGTGGGTAGGTAGGTCAGGTGAGTCAATGTACCGTAAGCCCATTCGTTCCTCTCGTATGCACGAAAAGAAAGAAAAAAAAAACGTCTATACGACGCGAGAATACCTGCACACGCGCGCGTATATACATAAATAACATGCACGGCAGTCGAAGCATTTTTGTACAACAATCACGCGAAAAATCACGAACGGTTGAGACGTCGGTGGCCTGAAAAATAAAACTTGTCAAAACATTGAAAAAAAAAAAAAAAAATCATCCAAATTCTACTCAATGCTACATCCATACGAAATCACCTTCTTCTTTTTTTGTTTTCCAATTCAAGAATTTCGCGAATTATTTCCGCGCAACGTTGCGCTTCTTGATTCCATTTTGTACACACAGTTATACGTGAAATCCCGCTACTCCAAAACGCGAAGACGTTCATTTTAGTCTGTTTTTTTTTTCTTTTAGCACTTTCAACACGAGCCAAACTCGTTGTTTTTTTTTTTTTGCCGTCGATTGTATTCACGGATACGATAGTTTGCGGTCCGTTTGCTGTAAGGGCGTACCTTTGAAAGATCCAAGTGGCGCGACAAAAAAAATATAAGTAGACCAGTCAATAAGCACGAAAGTAAAAACTTTTAGGTGCAAATACGCAAAATTGATATAAGTGTAATTGGACGACGCTGAATCGAATGGCGATAATAATTTTGCAATCAACCCCTCCCCGAGAAATTGTTTAAAAACGTTAAAAAAATGTTTCAAACCCGTTTAATTCGGAACCTAATGAGTTTATCGCAAAATATGCCAAACAAAAGTTGTTCGGAACATAAAAATACGTAAAAAAGTATTGAACGTACATCTTCGTAACTTCAAAAATAAGGGAGAAAATAGAACGAAAAAGCATTTAATTTGGAGGCGAAAATTTCGTAGTTTCAAAAAATAAAAAATAAAAATTTGTATATATCTCGGGTTTTTTTTTGTTACATATTGCTTTAGTAAGAGTTAATCTAACTTTCTAGAGATTTTTTATATTTTTATTTATTGTATGAGTATTGAAAAATGACGATTGAACATTGACAAATTGCTGGTTGAGGATCACTGTCAGAAAGAGACGAAGTGACGTTCGCACTCATAGGCGAGGTTCTTTCTATCGTTCCGTGCATGCGTCTTAAGGCGGGCAATCACTTTAGGAGACCGAAAATTAGATGATTTTTTGGATTTTTTTTTATTGTGAAAAAAAAAACAAACGGAAATTTCCGCAACTCTGACAATAATTTATTCATATTTTCATACATATCTGGTAATTTTTTCCAATTATTTCATGCATTAATTAAGGTGTAATCCGCTGTGTCCCTTGGCGTGTCCTCATCGCTCGTTGTCGATTTGCGGGAATTGTGCAGCTCGCAATTCGCATCTGAAATAATCCAACAAATTTTTATACATTCTTGAGATATTTTTTAAGAACATGAACCTAAATTAAAAAAAAAAAAATCGAGAATTGAATGTTGAAACGTGTTTGAAAAAAAAAATTGATCGATTTTTAGCATTTTTTGTCCCGGCATTTTGCAATAATAAATATGTTTTAAACAATCTAATCTTTCCAACTTTAGGTTCATGTTTTAATAAATTATATTATGTAAAAGTGTTCCAGATTTGAAGATTATCCATCGATTAGTTTTTGAGCTATGATTTCCGCAAACCAAAAAAATGTCGTTTCGAGAAAAACACGTTTACCAGGTGTACAAGTATGAAATGCGGATTTTTGTTTTTCTAAAAAAAAAACACGTTAAATTCGGAAGAACGATAAAAAGTGCTTTATTCAAAGTATGCTCCATCGCTTGTTGTACATTTTTCCCATCTTTCGGGCAATTTGTGAATACCACGCCAGTAAAAATCTTCCCCTTTTGCTGCGAATCATTCATCGAGCCATTTTTTCACATCTTCGTACGAACCAAAGCGCCGCTCAGCAAGTGCGTGACCCATCGATGCAAACAAGTGGCAATCGGAAGGAGCCAAGTCTGGTGAGTAAGCCTTGCATGGGGTAGAACTTCCCAGCTGAGTGCGTTCCAACGTGTCGCGAACCGGTTTTGCCGTATGCGATGGAGCATTGTCATATGAAGAAAAATGACTTTGTGTTGCCTCTTTCGGTATTCTGGCCTTTTTTCAAGCAGCGAACGCTTCAAATCGGTCAATTGTTGCTGGTAACGTTTAGTATTAACCGTTTTCCCAGGTTTTAACAGCTCATATTTTTTTGGCTGTTTTCCATGTTCCTTGTCTGCAACATCGAAGTCACCACTGCAGTCGCACAACGAGTATACGTCTTTTTTTTTTTTTCACCAGCGCCTAGTAGGCGTGCGTTATTTGCCGGTAAACACCGTTGAATCTGCGCGAGACGATCTTGTCGTACGTGAGAAGAAAACGGATCGACGATTTTCCCCTCCTCGAACAACTTTCGAAAACTAACGAGCGTTTTTTCTTTCTTCTTACCTCTAAGTTTTTTCGTTTTTTTTTTTTTTTTCGTTCCCCAAGAAGAATGTCATTATAATAATCGATCGAATGCAAAAGGAAACAATTATAAATTAAAGAGATAATGAAAATCTTTGGAAAAAAAAATGAAATATAGAACCGAAGAAAGTTAACGTTGTATTTCAACGATGCAGAGTTCGTCATCTTGCGACGAGATGAGGAGGTAGCTAGGCGCATAAAAAAGATCGGCGGCGACATGAGGGACGCGTATGCAACGCGCGGTACCTTTTGGTCTCTCTCTCTCTCTCTCTCTCTCTCTCTCTCTCTCTCTCTCTCTCTCTCTCTCTCTCTCTCTCTCTCTCTCTCTCTCTCTCTCTCTCTCTCTCTCTCCCCCTCTCTCCGTCTTTCTCTCGCTCTCGCTCTGTCGAGCTGCATCGAAAGAACGCGACGAACTTAATTTCTGACGAGTCGAGACTGGAGTAGCCAATGCTGTCGCGGGAATTAAAACGTCCCGTAGAGATCGCGTGGGACACGCTGCCTCTTCTTTTACCTTGCAATAAGAATTTCGATCTTCTTTCTACAGCTCGGCATAAATTGAGTCGTTAACAACAACAAAAAATGTTCGTTTTTTTTTTTTAATTTATAATTGGTCTTTTGTTATAATTGAACAAAATGTCAAGAGGGTTTTTCTTTGAAATAATTCTAAAGATAATTATCAATTGTTTTTATATCACGATAATTCAAATTGTATATTGAAGAAGGAAATTTGTTTACATATTCATTTTTAATTAACAACAATTTTTTTAGAATTTTTTTAGAATCTTTTTCTTGCTTTGAGACAGCCGCAGCAATGATTGATAAATTGGGAAAAAAAAAAATCTAGAAAATTCGTTGACGCGAAAAAAATAAAATCCATCTGGATTGGAGGGCCTAGGAGCAGGCCCCCGATCTACGGTTTCAAATATTACGATGAGACGATGCAGCGTGCGAGTATAGCCTGCGACGATGAGAGTACGCTCGTCGGCAATTGCGTGTCAAATATAAACGTGTCGACTGAAATAGTTCTCGTTAAGAAAGCCAGGCTTCCGCGAGTATACGCGCTCTTGCAGTTTTCACGAGATTCTATGCAACGTGCGCTATTGCTGCAAACATTTCGCTGCAAACATTGCTGTAAACTATACGCGAGAAAAAAAAAATCAACCGAGCTATGAATGTACAAGGTCTCCTATGACCTCAAATACGGAGTGTCAAAAAATGTCGCCTTTCTTTTTTATTGAGAAAGATACAATAAATAGAATACAATAAATAGAATATTTTCGACATACGTTGAAAATATCTTTGCCTCGCGTCTTGTTCGCACTCTCCCTCGGACCCCCCCCCCCCCCCCCCCCCCCCGCCCCCCGCCGATCCCCCTCTCGTTTCTACGGTAATAATTAAAAAAAAAGGAGAAAAAAAAGAAGATTTCTCGTTTCCGACTAAACGGCCTTTCGTATTCGCGCTCGAGGGAAGGAGCGCCCGGTATAAACGCGGCCGAGAGAGTAAACGCAAGTTTTAATGCACGGGAGAGAGGATGCGCGATTTCCCGTGACGTGCACACTTGCTATAAAGCTCCTTGCAGCAAACTCTTCCCTCGATTCGTTTAGACACGAGAAGTATTAACCGAGGGTGAGGGAGAACGTTCCTATGCCACGGTGTCTTATGTACAGGTCTTGCAACGAAGCTAAATTTTCGAGGTTGGGCTAGGCACTCTCAGCTGCTGTGGTTTTTATTCCGATTTCTACCGCTTGGTGCGCCCGACGGCAAACGCAAGTAGTGTGCGGCGGAATAGAGAAACAGTTCTTCTGTCTCTTTTCATCTTGACCGCAACACACGCGCCTTTCGCCCTAACTTTAACGACCGTGAGCTGCATAATATACGAAAGCAATGCAAAATAACGTGTCGATTCGAAAGAAAGATGAATATTTTTTCTAGAAAAAGTGAAAACTTTTTGAATACATTGAGGGGCCAGTCCACTTTGGAGCCACGAAAAAAAAGGCTATTTTCGCGATTTTTTTTTTTGAGGATTTTATAAAAGATATGAATATAAAAGTTGTTGGGCTTGATAAATAAAGTCTTGAAATACATTAAAAAAAAAATGTATTCATTTTTATTCATTTTTAAGTACAAAAACTATAGTTTAACGTAACGCCTGAAAAATAGGTGGGCTAGGTAGCTCCATCACAACTCGGCAACGGCTTGTCTGAAACAAAAAAAATCAAAGTCCATTAGATTCAGTATGACACCAGCTACAAAATGACCCTCGGATATAAAGTTTTATCAAAAAATAAAAAAATGGCAGATGAAAAACGAAAAAAGTAAAAAAAAAAACGCGTTTTTTTCGCAGTTTTTCGCAACAAAAAAAAGAGTAAAAATCAAAATTTTTAAACCATCGAGGGTCATCTTCTTGCGAATCATGTTTACAATATGTGGTTGAAATTTCAAGAGAATCGGTTTATCAGTTTTAGAGATACGACGGAGCTAGATTTTGAAAACGTTGTTTCGAGAAAAACGCTTTTGAAGTTTATACTATGAAAAACTCTTACCTAAACTCAATCGGCAATTCCTGCACCGTACAAAATCCCTTCTGATTGCTCATCATCGTCGATTTCTTCAAGTCTCGCTTGCTTTCGTTTGGTTCTGGTCTCTTTTGAGCACTCAGAAGTGCGCGGCGGTTTGCCGAGCGAACACGCTCGTCATCGCGATTGTCGGCGAATACCGATGGCGATCGGGCCGAGTTTCACGCCCATTATTTCCATTATTTTAAGCACCGGACGAAATTCTTCATTAAAGACACACGCGGAAACTTTGCAGGCAATGTCTACGATTTTTTTTTTGCCGTTTAACATGTGTTTGGGTGCTCCATATTCCATACGCAGTTGTTAAAACTTTCATTATTGTTTTGCGTATATGGCCACCTAAACACCTTTCGAGCAATTCTGTTTTGGTGAGATCCTCGTAAATAGGTTTTAAAACTTCCTGTACGTCCTCAGAAAGAGCAGGAGGATGTTTGTAATGTTTTTCTCTCGTCGTCGCACACTACTTGCATTAGCCTTCGCGCACCAAGCGGTAGAAATCGGAATAAGAACGAGAGCTGCTTAGCGTGCCTACCCCACTACCGTCGTTGTCAGCGGACCTGTATGTAAGACCGCGTCCTATACGCAACACACGCACACAGTTTTGTAAATAGTTATCCCCCCTCCTCCTCCTCCTCCTCCTCCTCTCCCCTCCCTCCCCCCAGAAAAGTCCACGACAAAAATTGTAGCAATGGTTTTTTTATAAAAAATTTTTTTTTTACCGTAGCAAACATATACAAAAAAGAAAGGATATAATATTCAACCACAAAAACAGACCAACGATCTGAAGTTTAAAATACAAGCTATGTAAACTGATTTTTGGTTAGAAACGTCACTCGACGACAATCCAAAATTATATTGAATGCCGATACTGTTCAAGTTCTTATAAGGTAGTTTATTACTTACAAATGTATACTGAGAAATAATGAAAAATAAACCACCTTTGTCAAACCAAAACCAAAACACACACACACACACACACACACACACACATATGTTCGAAACGAGATCAACTTCGTACTCGCTGTAAATTCAAGCAATAAATCTTTCAAACGCTTTATCCAATATACATTTTTCTATATTCGTGTCTTTAGAAGATATGAATTACGGGCAAAAAATTTCGTGTAAGAATACTTTTTATTTACGACATATTTCGAAAAGACTGTATTTCTGTTTTCTTTTCTTTTCAGTTCAGAGAGCCAGGGGATTGTTGACGAAAGGAAAGAACAGTGAGTAACACGTGCTTTGTTCGATCGTAAGAGATATTATTGTCGTAATATGTCGAGAAAGCAAAAGTCTGCCAAAGAGCGCCGACTCTCACAGCCGTGAAAACACCTTTCGTACAATAGGCTCAGTGCGTATCGTTTTTCGCCTACCGCGTGCGCCCATCTCTCGGGAAAATGGTGACAATGTGTAGATGCCCAGATGGACTGGGCTTCCTGTTTTTGTAGGACATAACGTAGTAGTAGGATTTAGTATGATTATTTAATAAAAGTTGGCAGGTTATTACGAAAATAAGCTTGGCGTGCATACAATATGGCTTCCAAAGTATTGACCTTAATTTTTGTTCGTGAAAAGTCCGTGTCGAAAGGTAATTGCACCAACTTAATAATGAAAATTAAAGTTTAAAGTAGAAGTAAAACGAAGAATTTTTTTGTTTAACTTACATAGAATCGTTGATTCCAGCTCCGTGAAGCAAAGATCCTGCTGCGCAGCTGCGATGTTCAGGGCATCCTTTTGTTCATGCCTGAGACGAATTCTTGCTTCTCGAGTCCCAGTCTCAGCATTTTTTCTCAGCTATGAGTATGCGATGTTCATCCTCTTTTCGCGCGTACTCGTGGCTATTTCGGCCAAGTTTTATGTCCATCCAGTGCAAAAAAAAAGTAACAGAGCTGAGATCCCTTCGTTGAAAGTACAAGCGGCAACTGATGCAGCAATTTCAATTATTTTGGTACCAGCAGGAAGTATCTTTGGAGTGATTTTCTAAATTAAGGGGAGATATACACCTAGGAGCCGGAAGAAAAGGTCATTTTTAAGAATTTTTTCAAGGAAAACTATTTGAAATTTCGGATTGGGGTTTTAATTATCTAAAAGTATATACATTCAAAAATATGTTTAATTTTCTTTATTTAAAAATATCAAAAATATACAAGGATATTGTATGATCCTTGGAGCGTCGTAAAAAAAAATCTGCGTATACGGTACCCACTGGCGTTTCTTCAAAAATCATCTGAAAAAAAAAACCAAAAAGATTATTAAATTAGATACTATAATCTGGTACTTGTCATAGCCGATTTTGACAATATCGATTTATGACAAAATGGCGGACGTTTGAACATAGTGATTTTTGGGCCAAAAATTAGTTATTATTTTGCCTATAAAACAAAAACTAAGTAACGAAAAAAAAAATCCTACGACAAGTACTAGATAATGGTGTATAGAATAATCACAAAAAACCTCAAGGCAATCGGTTCATTGGTTTTCGAGAAATTTTGGGTACCGATTTGAAAAACGTGGTTTTGAGAAAAACGCGTTTGAAAATTTGGGAATGAATAAATCATGAAATTTGTCAACTTACATGGAATCATCGATACCAGGCCCATAGTGTAGGTCTTCTACGGTCGACGGAATGTTCATAGCTTCTAAATTTTGTTGTCGGCGCCGTATTCGACCTTCTTTTGTCTGTTCTTGGGCTTGCAGCTCGGCTTTCGCTACGCGAGTTTCGTCTTCTTGCGCAGCGTACAAGTGCGCTCCTGATCCAACCGATATTCCTAACACGTTCATAACTTCCAATAATGAGGTGACACCATTGTTGAACGTGCGTGTTGCAAGAAATACAGCAATGTTAACGATTTTGGCCCCGCTGTTCATCGTTTTTGGAGCTATCTTCCAAATAAGTTGGTTGAAGCTCGCATTGCAGTTTTCGGTATATCCGCCAACACAGCGTTCTAACAATTTGTCACTGCTGAGGTCTTCGTATATTGGTTTGATGACATCTAACACCATTTTTTGGCAATGCGGCTCGGCGCCGCAAAACACGTTTCACTTTCTCGGCTGTAACTGGCTTATTTATCGAAATATTAACTTGCCGTTTTCACCAGATATTCTGGAGACCTCAAACTTCAAGAAAATGCAACAAAAAAAATCGATTTTTTTCAACCATCTAGGTTTATATCACCCCTTAACTGCTTCAGACTCTCATTATTATTTTGCGTAAAGCCACCAACAACACCGCTCTAGAAGCGCATCTTTGCTAAGCTCCTCATAAATAGGCTTGATAGTTGACATATCTCGATATACCTGCGTCGCTCCCGGCTGGTCTTTGGGAATTCTCCCCGTTGGGGAGAATTCCCAAAGGCTCTCTCTCCTAGACTTTTACTCCGATTGACTTAAAACTTTGGCAGAATATTCTAGACATATTGTACTATTAGATAATCAAATTTAAAAAAAATCGATTTTTTGAAATGTTCAAACCCACGTAAACTCTTAATACCATGGTATTCCCAAAATCAAGAACAAGTGTCGTTTTTTTTTTGGCGTTTTGTTATTGATTTTAAAGTAATGAACTACTTCTTTTGTTTTGCACCCAGTGAATTGAACTTTTATTTGTGTGTTGCGTCGTATATTTGAATTCCCGAGCTAACATCGAACACCTGACACTGTTTGGGCATCTACTAAGTTTTCAATTTAGTTTTCAGAGAGCGGCGCCACATGAGTTGCGCAGTGAGCGTAAAATCAATGACGAACGAGTTTTTTAAATCAACCAAAACGCCCAACTTATTTTGTTCGTCGTAGTTATTTGTGATTTTTTCTCATTAGACTTTGCTCATTGACGGGATCTGTGCTCATTCAACTGTGCCCCTTTGGTAAATGTACAAATCAGCGGGAGGTGGGGGCGGGAGGGAGGGAGGGGGCGTTGGCAACGTACGCAGTGTTACGCGATGCCGTAACACATTGGCACGCATAATATCGCGACGAATCATTCCGCCGGTTGAGCAGATATCACATTTCACAATGGAAAGAAAAGAAGAAGCAAAAAAAAAAAAGCGGCAACAAAGGATGACTCGCTACTCGGCGAATACGCAGAAAGCATTTGTAACACGTGACACGTTTCATTCTTGCTCATTTGAATGAGTCGATCGCGCCACGCAAAGATGACGAAATGTATCAGGTGTGTGAATTAATTTTTACAGTTGTTTTTTGTTTCCATACTTGCGGTTTATTAAAAAAATAGACAAAACCGTGTTTAATTCGGGTAATATCCCACGTTGCTTTCTACAACCTTCTGCCACCGATCTGCTAGCATACAGACACCATCACGATAGAAGCTGGCTGGTTTCGAGGCGATAAAGTCATCGGCGAATTTCCTAATATCTTCGACTTCTCGGAAGTGGCTCCCTCTTAAGCTGTGCGCCATTGGCCGAAATTGGTGATAGTCGGATGGGGCCAAGTCCGGTGAATATGCCGGATGAGGAAGAACTTCCCAGCCAAGGTTTAAAATAGTTGTTTGGGTCGTACGAGCAACGTGAGGTCGAGCGTTATCATGCAGAAGAATGACTTTTCGCCTTCCGTGTCCTGTGAATGGCCTTTTTTGCTCGATTGCTTCGCTTAAACGATTTAATTGGTCACTATATCGTTCTGCAGTGATCGTCTGACCCGGTTCTAGAAGTTCATAATAAAGAACACCCTTGATGTCCCACCAGATACACAAAAGCATTTTTTTGACGTTCATTTGCGGTTTGGGAGTTGATGTTGTTGGTTCTCCAGGGTCCAACCATGATTTTTTCCGCTTGGGATTCTCACAAAGGATCCATTTTTCATCCCCCGTCACGATTTTCCAGAGAAAGTTCTTCCTTCGTTGTTTGCTAAGCAACCAAAGACACGTGTTCATCCGTTGTCCGAGATTATATTCGGTGAGTTCATGTGGGATCCATTTCCCGAGCTTCTGAATTTTTCCCATCGCGTGTAACCTCTTGGCAACGGTTGATCGATCAACTTCTAGTTGGGCCGCAGGTTCTTCTTGTGTCTGTGAAGAATTTTGAACCAGTAAAGTTTCCAAATCGTCGTCCGAAAATTTTTCAGGCTGTCCGGTACGCGCACGGTCACTGAGTTCGAAATCATTGTTTCTAAAACGTTTAAACCAATAATTGCATGTTTCGTATGACACAATACTCTTCCCGAACACAGAACAAATTCACTCCCACGCTTTGGTGGCACTTTTTCCTTGTTGGAATTCGTAAAGGATGCAGTGGCGAGTGTGCAGCTTATCGGTTGCCATTGTTCTTGCTACTTTATTTGAAGCTTATGATGCTCGCCCAATAAATTCATACAGCGTCTTGAACAGGGCTATGTCAATCCATTAAAATCCCAAAAGGACGTTGAAGTATTTCAACTTGAAGGAGGATTCCCAGCCTGCGAGAAAAATCTGTAAAAATTAATTCACACACCTAATATATACCGTTGGAAGGAATCGCGAATATCGTTTTGAAATTTTCAAGTTGTATTCTCAAGATATTTTGCTAACGATTTATGAAATTAAAAAAAAACTGATTTTTTAAAGCATCTAAAGTGCTTGCCCGCCTTAATTATCACAAAAGATCAATTCTAAATTTAAAAAAAATCGACCATTTTTTTCTTTCAACAACTCAATTGCGGTGCACAGAGAGCAACGATTGCTTCGTAACGATCGCACTTGGGAAGGAAAAGTATCAAACTTCGGTGAAGGAAAAGGCAAGCGAAAGCGTCGAGTGGCACGAGGAATGCGAGCTTCAAATACCGCAGCAGGGCAACACCGCGGAAATCGTCCTTACCGCGTTGCACCGAAATTTCTTGGGCGTCGACGAGTTTCTTGGCACCGTGAGCATACCCCTTGCGAGCTTCGACGTCTACGAGAGGCCTAGGAACAGATGGTAATTGTACCTGTGTTGTTATTATTATCGCGACTGTGATCGAGAAACGGCACAATCATCCTCGCTTTAACTTTATTTCCACGAAAGACACGCCACGTGGCTATTTATTCGGGGCCAAAAGATTAGTCCCGCTAAAGGAAAAGAAATTAAAAAAATGAAAATCCCGCAGGTACACGCTCGGCCACAAGCCCGGCAAAGAGAACACCAAAGAGCGGGGCGAGCTTGAAGTCAAGATCGGCTTTATCGTGAAAGCCGGAAGTCTGACGGATCTGACGAGAAAGGAGAGGCACAAGAGTTCCCTCGGACAATTGTCGACGGCCGCACAATCGATCGGCGGAAGTTTGCTCAGCATTGGGAGTCTCGAGAAGCGCAAGGGTCTGAAAAAATTTGCAAAATCAATCGGCAATCGGGTCAAGGGCAAGAGCAAGAGCAAACTCAACGAGGAGGAGCTCGACGAGAGGGAGGAACATAGAACGGTGAGGCCCTCGAGACAGGAACCCGGACAGGCGGATCCTGGTGTCATCAGCGAGGACGAGGACGAATTTACGGTAAGCGCCGTGGAAGAATGGCGCGTCTCAGACTATGCGGGTGAGATACAAATTTTTTTTTTTTTTTTATCGTTTCAGTTTGACGACTTGTCCCACAAGAGCTCGGCCTCTTCGTTGAACGCACCGAGCGTCGGCGCTCCCATTACGACGGGAGTATCCAATTACAGTCCAATTATCTCGCCAAAGACGAACGTCAAGTCGTCATCGTCGTTGTCGTCTTCGCCGACGCCGCAGCCCCAGCAGCCGCCACCGCCTCCGCTCCCGCCGCTGCGCGCAACGAACGAACCGTTCGTCGCGAGCCTTTCGGCTCCGACCAACGCCGCACCCAACAAACCGCCGCGCTTCTCCTCGAGCAGTCCGAACGGGAGGAAAAACGATGAGGAGGACGAGTGGGGTCGCAAGTTGTACGGCAAACAGCCCAATAGCATCTTAAAGAGGTATCGTGAGTCTGATGAATTTCTTTATTCGGCGACGTTTGTCAAATTTTTCGTATCGTTACAATCCCCGGTGTGTCGACACAGATGGGACAATAACAAATCGAGTCCAAAGATAATCGTCGACGAGCCGAGAAACGAGCGTCAAGCGTCGCCCGTAGGAGCGGCCTCGCCCACCTCCCGATTGCGGGACGAACCACCGAGTCCGGCGCCACGGGAAATAATACATCTCAAACGGCACAAGGACGATAAATCATCGGCCAAAGAGAAAAGTCCGAAGGACGAGAGACCGATTTTACGAGAAAAGAGTCCGAAAGAGGAAAAATCCTCGAAAAAGGACAAGAAGAAGGACCAAAGAATCAAGGACACGAACGAGGATGGACGAGATCCGTCGTCCGAGAGAATAATTATCGGCGGCGAGGACGCGATGAAGAATACGATGAGCACCGATTATAATCGACTGCCCCACGAGGTTCTCGCGCAGTTCGAGGGAAAATCTCGCGAGGTCAGAATCCTTACAGTCCTCCTTTTGTAAAAATAAAGACTTTTTTTTTTTTTGACAATTTACTTTGCGCAGGATCTCATCGAACTGACTCTTCAGCTGCAAACGGAAGTGACCGACAAGAAGAAACGTCTGGCCGATCTCGAGGAATACATAGACGCTCTTCTGCTTCGCGTTATCGAGTGTTCGCCACGACTGTTGCAGAATCCATATCAGTCGCGACGCCTCTCGTCCCCGGGACGTCAGTGCTGAGACACGGTGCGAGCGCGCCGCCGCAACCCGATCAAAGAGTTAACAAAACAAAAAAAAGAAGAATCCCTGCCGACTAGTATTTTCCACTCGATATTACCGACAAAATCAACCAATTCTACCCTCTAATCTTCGTTATATATATATATTTTTTGTTTGTTTGTTTTATTTATACAAGTTGAACGAAATCATTGACGAGAGCGAAAACTGACCGATCACGCGAGCAAATAACAGAGCCGATAAACAGATTGGGCAAAATTCAAATATACTCCTGTGTCTTCCCAGAGTGAGAGAGCGATTGGGATCGTTGGTGTTTCGTAGAAGAAAAAGAAAACTAATAATATACGCGGTACATCTCCGTCCAACTTGTCCGATTTTCCAAAGAAGATCACGACGCTTCTGTTTATTACCGTTATTAATGTTATTGTCATTTTTTTTTTTTTTACACCGTTAACAAAGGTTGATGTCAAACGTGTGTAGAAAAGAAAAAACCCGTGCCGCCATCGCCGACCACGATCGCGCTGATAAAAGCGATTTTCTGCGGCCAAAGCGTGCACGGTAATCAAGTGCCCGGATTAAAATACGTGTGTGTGTGTGTGTGTGTGTGCCTTATGCACTAATCGTGCATTCATTTACGAATATCGATACACATATAAATATATTATACGCATTGTTAATTATTTACTATTCACTATTGCCAAATAGAAGGTTGTTGAGAAAGGCGATACAGGAGATATGCAGCGCGTACGTTGACACGAGTATCTTGTCCAATATTTTTGCGGGTTCGTATATGATCGAGACTTTTAAAACTCGAACAAAAGTACCGCTGTTTTTTTTTATATACAAATATACCAAGCGAGAGCAGCTGTAGCCAATTTATTTCTGTAACAAGAACACAGCTTTAAAAAAAAAAAACAGATTTCGTCGATTCGTCATTTAATGAAACCGGAATCAATCCGTTCCGACCATGTTTGGCCCTTTAAGGATGTACGATCATGGGGTCGAATCCAATTTTCGGGTATGAAATTTTTATATGATGTTGACGAATACATTGTGTACCATTTGGAAAAAATTAAGCTATTTTACCGTTCAGTTTTTTTTCGTAATAAAATTGCAAAGTCGAGTACTTCGAGCTAGTGAAGCACGTCGTCTTATGGAGACGGTCGACCGGAAGTGCGGTGATTACGGTTTTGCTGCTTACGTATCCAACTAAGGTCGTTGGAAAACTGTAAATTGATAAATTAGATATAACAGATATTGTAAACAAATCGAAAATTCGAACTTCACGGTGTAGTTCCAAGCACTACATTTTAAAACGGTTTCAACTTCCGGTTGAATATTATCATAATGACGAAATAGTACCCATAGACTTGCCAACGTCGGGCGTAAAGGCCCCTCACACTACTCGTTCGAAGTTCTTCGCCGAAGTACTCGCCGAAGCTCTAGCCGAGTACGAGGAGCGTCAGCACATTACTCCCTCAACTTCGCGAGAACTCCGTCGCTTAAGGGGCCAGTCCACTTTGGAGCCACGAAAAAGGCTATTTTCGCGATTTTTTTTTTTTAGGATTTTATAAAAGATATGAATATAAAAGTTGTTAGGCTTGATAAATAAAGTCTTGAAATACATTAAAAAAAATTTTATTCATTTTTATTCATTTTTAAGTACAAAAACTATAGTTTAACGTAACGCCTGAAAAATAGGTGGGCTAGGTAGCTCCATCACAACTCGGCAACGGCTTGTCTGAAACAAAAAAATCAAAGTCCATTAGATTCAGTATGACACCAGCTACAAAATGACCCTCGGATATAAAGTTTTATCAAAAAATAAAAAAAAATAGCAGATGAAAAACGAAGAGTAAAAAAAAACGCGTTTTTTTCGCAGTTTTTCGCAAAAAAAAAAAGAGTAAAAATCAAAATTTTAAAACCATCGAGGGTCATCTTGTTGCGAATCGGGTTTACAATATATGGTTCAGATTTCAAGAGAATCGGTTTATTAGTTTTAGAGATACGACGGAGCTAGATTTTGAAAACGTTGTTTCGAGAAAAACGCGTTTGAAGTTTATACTATGAAAAACTCTTACCTAAACTCAATCGGCAATTCCTGCACCGTACAAAATCCCTTCTGATTGCTCATAATCGTCGATTTTTTCAAGTCTTGCTTGCTTTCGTTTGGTTCTGGTCTCTTTTGAGCACTCAGAACTGCGCGGCGGTTTGCAGAGCGAACACGCTCAGGTAGATGAAATGAGGTCCTGACGTTCAGGTAAAAAAAAAAAATACTTCGAGAGCTCGGATTTTCATAAAATTTTGACACAATATTTCTGAATGTATGTACTTTTGAAAAAAGTATAAAAAAAATCGATTTTTTGAAATTTTCAAAGTGGACTGGCCCCTTAACTTCGCGACAACTCGTGCTCGCGACTTCGGCCCTTTGGACTGGGCCCAAAATACCGACACCGATCGGAAGTCGCCCGAAGCGAATCGAAGCGAGGCGAAGAAGCACGAAGCGCCTCTCTACCACGGTCTTACATACAGGTCTGGAAACTCCGTCGGATGGGGGGGATCGCTTACTGACGAAAATTTTTTAATGCACTGGCCGCTAGGAGCGCTGTTATCTTAAAAGAGTTGGTACGAAGTGTGGTACGGGGGCAGACGGAGGTATTGAAAAAAGACAGAGCTAATCGCCGCAATACTCTGCATCTGCCTGTCTCCGTAACACCTCATTTCAGTTATTGGTTCTGCAGTATATATATATATATTGGTGGTATATCTACCAATATAGCTAATTATAATGAATAAAATTAAGCGGTGAACCAACCCAACAAGCCGCCAAATCTAATTAAACCCCAAGCGTGGCTAAAACTTAAATATTAGAAAACTGTCTTATTCATGTAAAGATAATCGTAGTCGCACGGATAGGGTGCTGAGCTACCGTTTTGAAGGAGCCGAGTTCGATCCCCGAAGAGTGGGCTTTTTTTTTGCATTTGCATAGGTTTCTGGTTATGTATTAATTATTTATACACATTGTATTGTTTTTGTATGTCATTATTTTCTTTCTCTCAAATAAAAATTCTAATTAATTTTTAAATAAATGTTTTTATTTTTTTATCGGTTTTTTGGTCGTTGGTAAAGGTTTCGAACTATGGGTAAATAACAAAATGATGAAATCATTTATACCACGTCGCATTTTATTATTACAACACGCGAAATAACGAAGGCTTCGATAATTCAATTCTGCTTCCAGTTTTGCACCCCGGCACAACACAGATTCTCGGCATTTTTTCACTTTCGATAAGTCAATAGCACAGGAAATCCACTAATGAGTCGGCTTTTGTTTACAAAATTATTTTTGGTGGTTATGTTCAACTGGGGGCAAGATTTCAGCGCCGCGTAGTGTCAATTCTCAACGAATATTTTCGTCCGTAAGCGGCCTACCCCCACCATGCGAATTCTGGCAGAGTTTCCAGACCTGTATGTAAGACCGTGGTCTGGAAACTCTAATGCTGGCAGCCGCGATCGGGTGCGTCGTTTAGCGTGGCAAATTTCGGTCCTGGCGCCGCCACTAGTTGTCGCTGCGGTTCCGAAACCCGGACACACATAACCTCAATACGGCGAGCAACGGAGTTAGCGGTTGAAAACGTGTGTCGCTGAGTCCGCTGATAACTGTTGTTTTTTCTGCGTTTTGGACACAGCACCGTTGACAACCGAAACACTTGCAACAATTTAAAAAAAAACATGAAGGGGCAACATAAAAAAGTTTGAAAGGATTCATTCTGCTTACCTCGATATGAAAAAATGCACGTACATAAATGAAAAATACAGAATTTTTTGCATTTGTATTTTTATTAAATTGCATAAAAAATACGTGAATGAGGAATGGAAGAAAAGAAAATTGAGCCTAGAGGCTTTGAATCTACAACGCGAGTATGAGGGGAGTACGGAACCACTCCGTCAAAGCTCACGTGCAATGCGACAGCTTCAGAATCGTATGTGCTTATTACGCTCGCTTGGATTTAGAAAGTTTACGATTTGATTACGATTAGGATATTTTTTTATTGTATTAATCGAAACTGGCAGGGCTAATGCCTTTTCCTGGCCGTTTTAAAAGTGTTTCGAACTCGTAATAAATATCCGCGTAACGAACACGAAGGTGGGACAGAGATAGAGAAATAGAAGCATGGCCGACTAGTGCTGTCTCTGTCTGACCCACGCGGCTGCGCGCCGCAGCGGGTATTCCGATCGTGACGAACCTAGTGGCGACTAGTGAACTACCAACTCTCTTCAGTAAGCTACCTACCCCTTCCACTGGACTTTCCAGGACCTGTATGTAAGACCGTGGACGCGACTCAACGCGCTTCCGAAAAAGTTCAATAGAGGCGCCACTTGGCTTTTTTTTTGTCATCTGCAAAAAGGGGCCAGAGGATGAAAAAGGAAAAACAAGGCGGCACATAAACACGCGCTATCGTAACCAACGAGACGGAAACGTCCATTGTCAAATAATGGCAGGCCGAACGAATTATCGCGTAAAACTCGATTTATCAAAGTATTATCACGACGCCAGGCGTTTCAGTTGGATTTACGTAAACAGTACGAATATTTGGTTCATAAGTCATCTCAAGCGTCACATCAAAGATATTTTCGACATCGCGGAACCATTTCATCTTCTCTTGAATGGCAATGAATATTTGCCGCCTGCCGAGGATGTGCGCGTACTCGAAGAAAACGAAATAATAGTGTACGTATATCGTCATCTGTTTAACGATATTTATTGTTTTCTTGCCGGTGGCTCGGAGAAAAGAATTTGTCGAGAAATATTTATGCGCAGGGTTGAGCGAGGTTCCGGTCTGGGTGACGGCGGTACCAACGGCGGAACGTCGACAATGTCCCTGCCGGTGTCCGACATGGAGAACGGCTTTGTAAAATCAAGTACGACGACGGACAAGACGGATCCTTGCGTGCGCGAAAGAAAGCCGCTCGACGGGGAGCTAATTTTCAACGGTTCGGCGGTCGGTGCGTTTGCGCCGGTACTCGTGGAATTTTTAAACTCGACATTCAAGTACTCGCGTTCGCTACTCGTCTGATTGTTTGTTCAGGCGTCGCGGACGTCACGAGATATCACAGCATGATGGACGTAACGGGAACGGAGAGCGGTTCGGAGAACGGCAAGCGAAACGACGACGCTTCCGTCGACTCGAGCATACTGGAGCCTTACAACGTACCGCAGTCGCACAAGCGCAAGCGAACGCGTCGAAAGAAAACGAAGCAAAGCGAGGAGAGACAGCAGTCGCCGGTGCTCGGCGGTAGCGACATACGTCGCGAACATACGCGTCACGAGAAACCGAAAGTCGTCGGCTCGTACGCCTTGCCGAGCGGAACGCACATTCGCTTCGACAATGCGGATGACGTAGAGGCGAAAACGAACAATGGTAGGAGCGACGATATGAGAAGCGAATCGGGGGCGAATCACGCGTCGTTGTTCAAGAGCCCACGAGCCGAGGGTCTCACGAGGCTTTTGTCGCTGGGCAATTGTTCGTCGCCGATCGCTTTCGCCAACAAAAGAGCCAAGTACGAAAACGGTTCATCGATGGAACGGAGCTCCGCCGCGGCTGGCAGCGTCGACGATCCCGCCAATGGCCAAGAGCACGACGAATACGCCGACTTGAAACCGCATGAATATCCGTCTCTCGAAACCACGACGGACATCGGCGACGTAATTGCTTTCAAAGTACTGCTTTTTTGAAAAAACAAAAAAAAAAAAACAAACCCGTTTCCACTTCTTATTTTTCACACGTATCCGGTTGATTGAAAGGACGATGTTTCGTTCGGTTTTCAGGTGTTACGCATCGGCAGCGAATACACGCCCGAAGTATCCGACTACGTCGTTGCTAAAACTTTGGCTCGATGTCCCGAGAATAACTCGTACACCTTCAAAATTCTCAGTAAGCTTTTTTTTTTTACCTCTAACGTGCGTGCGTGCGAGTTTTGCTCGGACGCGAGCGACGATTAATCGGGCTTTTCTCTCAATTGCAGAAGGACGATCGGAGATCGAGGGTCCATCGGGAAAATTCTCACTGCCGGATAACGAGGCTCAAATCGCCGAGAGCGACACGGCCGAATTTAATTTTTCTCAGCTCATAGAGCCACGACTGATCGAACGAACACAAGTATCGCGATAGTTTTTTGTTTTTCTTCTTCTCGAAGCTCGTCCCTGTACGTCTTGCAACATTTTTCGTGTGTCTCGTGATTTATCCGTAAAATTTTACAATATAACTCACGGCAACCACTTTGTCCACACATGCACCTTTGTAGCTCCACATATCGGACTCGCTACGGGGTCGCGGCAAAGTTTTTACGTATCCGTAAGTGTCTTTCCGCCGATCGTATATTCGATCGAATAAAAAAAAAAAAGCAGAACAAAAAAAAACAGCGAAGCCAACTTTTTTTTCTCTCGAACGGACGTGGCTTTTGCAAAATGAGTGGTTACGAATCGCAGTGGGTGGAAAGTTTGTTTCTCGGGGATAATCGTCGCGTCGTCTGCCCATCGTAGAGAAACTCACCTCGCGGAAGCGATTCGATTTAATCAGTAAGACGACCGCCTGTGTATTCAACAAAGGCCAAATTATAGACTGTATTCGATCGTACCGGTTGTGTCGGCGTAAACTTTAAACAATACATTCGGAAGTGGCTGTTTATCCGTAACGCGTCTCAATCGATAAAGCCACATCACCCTCCCGGGACGAATAAAAAAAAAAAAGCGCGATTGAAATCCTAGCCGTTTCTATTCTCGTATCGCGTAATAACAGGCGTACATTAACAGTTGGCTACGATTTCCCGGCTTCGAGAAAAAACTGCAAGGCATTAATCATACATACGCGCGCAACGTCTTGGCCTGTACGCTTGTCCCTAGCTGGACATTTTTTTCCGCCACTTTAGAAAAAGAACAAGTTTTTTTTTTTTTTATCAAAGTCCGTGAGATCGCTCGAGAACACAGCGAGAGGGAAGCTCTCTGAAAAAAATGATCGACGTTGATATCCAAGTGAGAAATATAAGAGTAGCGCGACGTTTTACTTTCTTTCGAATCTACTCGCGTCCGGCACCTTTTTCCAACAATGTCGATGAAAATGCACAATTTCGTCACGCCAATGTACGAATGTTTGGCGATAGCTCCACCCCCGTCGTCGGTCGACGATGCGAGAGAGAGAGAGAAAGAGAGAGAGAGCATCGATACGCGACGAACATTCGCATCTCTGATAATTATTTGCGGCGAATCATCCAGTTAACGAGTGTATCGAAAGAAGAGTAACGAGCGCGATGAGGAATAGGGGAAAGGTGTACGAGATGATTGCCTTGAGGGAAAATGCTCATAATTTCAATGATATTCATCATAATTAACCCTAGAACGGTAACCTGGGGTGAAAAACCACCCCGGGCGAGTTTAAATCTCGCGCCCTTTCTCCCTTCCTCACGTTTACGACTGACTTCTTTTAAATTCCCAGACTAGTGCCTCGTGACTTCTTTTAAATTCCCAGACTTCAATTCCCGGAATAGACTTTTTCGAAAATCGAGTAAAACTAACCATCCTGTCTCAAAACTGTATTTTTTCACTTTATAATGCCGTTGGATTTATTCAATTTCGTTAACAATCAACGGAGATATTGCAAAATCAATAAAAAAAAAGTCATTTTTACGAATTTTTCATGTTTTTCACCCTTTTACCTCATTTTTTACTAACTTTTCCTACTTCAAGCGGAATCACCGTAGGCCTACGTGATTCTGCATTAAAAAACGAAAAGAATGAGCCCAAGTTGAACCCTTTTCGTGAAATTTTACCGCAGATATGAATTTTTTAAAATTGGGGTGGTTTATCACCCCAGGTTACGATAATAGGTCAAAAAAAAAATAAGGTTACCATTCTAGGGTTAAGATCTGGTCGGGTTCTACTGCTAAAGAAGTACTTCTAAAGGCTCTACTGCTAAAACTGTACTGCTAAACGGGCTCTACTGCTAAAAAAGCTCCAATGCTAAAACTGTACCGCTAAAAGGCTCCACTGCTAAAACTGGACTGCTAAAATTAACTTCTGACAGAGGGCTCATACAAGTCCCACTGATGGAGGTTATACTGTACTTTTTGCGTTTTTTTGACGATTTTTTCGAATTTTTCTGAGAAAACTTACCTGAAGACACCTCTGAATTCGGTGCTGAGGAATGGGTTCACCTTCTTCTCAACCTGTCATCTAACATTCACTACTCATTTTCATGTAATTTTCCCTTTGTTTTCAATGTTCTATCAATTTTTCAATGATTTTCAATGATTTCCAATAAAACTTTTCAAAAACATACCCTTTTGCGCTTTAGCAGTTTCAATGATTTTCAAGAAAACTTTTCCAAAACATACCTCTTTGCGTTTTAGCAGTTGACACTCTTTAGCAGTGCTGCTTTTAGCACTAGAGTCTATTTAGCAGTCCAGTTTTAGCACTAGAGCCCATTTAGCACTAGAGCTTTTAGCAGTAGAGCTTTTAGCAGTACGGTTTTAGCAGTAGAACCCGTTTAGTAGTAGAATTTTTAGCAGTTCTTTTTTTAGCAGTAGAACAGTAGAGCCTCCGAAAGCGTTTACAACTGGCATATTCGAAGTATTCAATTTATGAGGGTTTCAATAAAAAGATTTCCTTTTTTTTAAACCTTACATAAGGATCATCTCGGGCATCCCGGTGTCCAAGATGATCCTCCGGAGCATCTTGCCCCTATATTGGGATTTTTCTTTTATTTTGGAGATATTAGGTAAATATAGATAAATATTGCTTTGTGTTTACACCGTTATATATATTTTTTTTTACTTTAATGTTTTTCCTAAGGTACACGCTGTTCGCGTTTGTTACCTTATTTTTTCCTCCACTGTGAGACTTTTTCTTTCCTCCTTTTCCTCCCTCCTTGCGGCCGCAGCCGGCTTCCCCCTCTGTATCATATTCATCATGACATTTCTGTCATGGGTATAGGGAAACTGCGGATTACAGCTGGTCATCAAAGTTCGCCCTCCCCGTCGTGGAACTAGTCTTATTTCGTCGCGAAATGCCGAAGAAAAACATTTTCACGACGAAACGTACGCGACTGGGATTCGAACCCGGGACCTCCCGGTCCGCAGGTTTGGTGGCAAGCACGCTAACCACTAGACCATTGCACCGGTCTATATATATATATATATATATATATATATATATATCCCTATGCCTTAAAAAGGGTTAAAGTCAACCTTACCTAAGATCAACAGCTCACACTTAAAATTTTTTTTCCGTCAAAACAAGTGCATTGCCTCACATCGCCATCGTGAATTCACGAACGCGGGGGCGTGAGGCGACGGAGGTGGTGCCGAGCGCTATGTTTTACCAAAGAATATTACTAAATAGCGTTATTAGTTTCGTCTCGATTGAAAATGATCATTTTACCCCAATGGGGATCAACTCGTGCACCATTTTCCCTATTTCGAAGGAAAGTTGCGCGTACGGTTGAATTGAAGCTAGGCGATGTTTGTTATTTCGACGCAGGAGGGAAAAAAAGAATTCGCGGAGGCGGCGAGGATTCTTGCGTGGAACCGATGGCTTCTCACGAGTCTTGGTATCTGGCCTGAGGAACCGAGTGAAATTCGCTTCGGCGTTAACTTCGGCTACTTCGTTTATCACATGACAATGGAATATTTGGATCTGTGGCTCTGCATCGACAATCTCGAGGGCGTTATTATGAATCTTACGGAGAACATGGCCTTCTCACAGATCCTCGTACGTATGACGATGCTTCGACGCTACAGACGATCATTGGGCACCGTTATCGCCGAGATTGGCAAGGACTTTGATCCGCGCCGATACAAAAGCATCGAGGAGACACGAGCCTTCGTTGATTATAATCGCCGTGCGAAGCTCTTCGTTAAGCTTCTCTCGGCTTTTGTAGTTCTGACAGCCTCGTCCTATTTCGTGAAACCTCTTACGGCTGTGCAGCCGCCAACGGTACAAGCAGGTTCGTAAGTAAAAAAAAAAAGCAGCCATCGCGTGTAAACTCCAACTCAACCCAAACAAACCCAAACAAACCCAAACAAACTCAAACAAACCCAAACAAACCCAAACAAACCCAAACAAACTCCAACTCAATGCGTTGTGTCAACGTTTCGTTTGTCTCTCGTCGCAGATACGCACGGAAATTCGAGCAACGCAAGCATTGCCGTTTCTTACGTACTGCCCTATCGATTTCACGTATTTTACGAGATCCAAGACAGCCAAACTTACGTACTGACTTACGCGTCTCAATTGCCGTTTGTTTTCGTGAGCGGACTAGGCCAGAGCGCCGCTGACTGTCTCATGGTCACTCTTGTTTTTCATCTTTGCGGCCAAATGTCCGTTCTCGCGATGCGCGTTTCGAAAATAAATACCGAGCCGAACTTGTGCGACGAGGAGCTTCGCAGTATCGTCGAGTATCACAAAAGACTGCTACGGTCGGTGGGCGATGTTTTTTTGTTTTGTTTTGTTTGTTTGTTTTTCTCGATCTTATCGCGGCACTCGGGCTCTCCACGTATGACGATCGTTCGATTTCGCAGGATGGGGACTATCGTGCGAGAAGCTTTCAGCGAGACACTTCTCGGACATTTGATCGGCGCAACTTCCCTCGTCTGCATTTTGGGCTTTCAACTTTTGACGGTTGGTTCGTCGTGGAATTTTTTTTATTTTTTTTTTTTGGCCAAAGAACGAATAATATTGTCTTTCGAACGCGATCCTCTCCAAACGTAAAAATTATCGAATTTTCAGAATTTCGCAAAAGGCCAGAACGCCGATTTGATGACATTCGTAACGTTCGCTTTTCTCGTTCTGCTCGTTTTGTACGCTCACTGTACGGTCGGGGAAAGTCTCATCACGGAAGTACTCTCGATTGTTATTCTCGAAACGTCGCGGACGCGTGTCACGCTTCTCCCAAAAGTCCTAACTCCATATATATATATATATGTATATATGATTTTTTTCTTCTTTTTTTTCTCAGAGTCTGAACGTTTGCAACGCGTTCTACGATTGCCAATGGTACAAAATGCCACCGAAAAAAGCACGAGTAATAATAATCTGTATGGCGAGATCGCAAAAGCCGCTCTGCCTGACCGCTGGAAAATTTGGCATATTTTGCCTCAGCACGTTGACCGAGGTAACGTCATACACACCCGCACACACACACACACACACACACATTCGTGTCTCCCCGTACAGTTGACTCACGAAACGCGTTTAGGTTGATTCACACTGTACGGCACGGAGCGTCACGTAACGGCAACGGCACGTACCGGCACCGACATGACAATTTTACGCGTATGTACAGATTGCACCGGCAGGCATCCGTCAGTTAACATTCAACGGTCGCCATGAATCCATCGTGGTGCGACGATGAACTGGCTCTTATACAGTGTTGGGCAAAATTTAATTGCTAATGTACCAGGTGTACAAGTATGAAATGCGGATTTCAGACAACAGATGGTGCACCAATGCAGTATGTGCTATAAAGATTTGACACTGCGCCATTTTGTTGTGTCATCAACAAGTGTCAGACGCGCACGAGTGATAAATTGGAAAAGTGTGTGCATAGTGTTGTGTTGTTGTGTTCGATATGTCGAAATTTATACCGAACAAAGAGGATTCGCGGACAGTATTAATTTTTTGTTTTCATTTGAAGAAAACTGCTGCTGAATCATACCGATTACTTCGAGATGCTTATGGTGAACATGCTCCATCGCAAGATACGTGTGAACGATGCTTTCGGCGTTTCAAAAGTGGTGACTTCGATGTTGCAGACAAGGAACATGGAAAACCGCCAAAAAAAAATTCGAAGATGTGGAATTGCAAGCATTGTTGGACGAAGATGATTCGCAAACACAAAAACAACTCGCCGAGCAATTGGGCGTTAGTCAACAAGCTGTTTCCAATCGGCTACGAGAGATGGGAAAGATTCAGAAGACCGGTAGATGGGTATCGCATGAGTTGAACGACAGGCAAATGGAAAAGCGCAAAAACACATGTGACATTTTGCTCGCTCGGTACAAAAGGAAGTCGTTTTTGCATCGTATAGTTACAGGGGACGAAAAGTGGATTTATTTTGAGAATCCCAAGCGCAAAAAATCATGGGTAGACCCAGGCGCACCATCCACATCGATCGCAAGACCGAATCGCTTTGGCAGAAAGACGATGCTCTGTGTTTGGTGGGACCAGAGGGGCGTGGTCTATTATGAGCTGTTAAAACCTGGGGAAACGGTTAATACTAAACGTTACCAACAACAATTGACCGATTTGAACCGTTCGCTGCTTGAAAAAAGGCCAGAATACCGAAAGAGGCAACACAAAGTCATTTTTCTTCATGAAAATGCTCCATCACATACGGCGAAACCGGTTCGCGACACGTTGGAACGCACTCAGCTGGGAAGTTCTACCCCATGCGGCTTACTCACCAGACTTGGCTCCTTCCGATTACCACTTGTTTGCATCGACGGGTCAAGCACTTGCTGAGCAGCGCTTTGGTTCGTACGAAGATGTGAAAAAATGGCTCGATGAATGGTTCGCAGCAAAAGGGGAAGATTTTTACTGGCGTTGTATTCACAAATTGCCCGAAAGATGGGAAAAATGTATAACAAACGATTGAGCATACTTCGAATAAAGCACTTTTTATCATTCTTCCGAATTTAAGGTGTTTTTTTTTTAGAAAAAAAATTCGCATTTCATACTTGTACACCTGGTAACTAAAGATTAACAATTAATTAATTGTTAATCGCGACTATAACAATTAACAATTAATCAATTGTTAATCGTGACTTTCCACAATTAGAAACTAATCAATTTTCATTATATTTCGTGTATTTGATTAAAAGCTAACAATTAAAACTGATTATTGTATAGGGCGCGGAGTGGCGTTAGAACAAATATGTGGGAGCGAGAGGTGAGAACACTGTGAGCTGCGTAAGCCTAACAAAACCCAAACAAACACATCGTATCTGATATCTGAAAAGTTAAATAGGTTAATTGTTAGTTTTAATTGTTTCTTAGAACAATTTAAAAAAAGTTAATTGCAATTGTTTTAATTGCGAGTTGCAATCAACATAGATTAATCCAAAGAAATTAATTGCAACCTGCAATTAATGTTAATTGCAATTACTTTTTCAGTAAATCAATGAACTGATTGAAAATTCAATTGATTAACGCCCAACACTGCTTTTATAGCCATACTTCTAGACGAAGACGAAACCAAAAAATTGAAAAAAACACTTAAACGAATATGGGTACACCCAATATTAAAGAAAAGAAAGCCAGATGGAGAACATTGGACTTTATTTAAAGATTTATTAAAAAATTTAACAAGTTTTACCAATATTTTCGAATACCGAAGTCTACATTTTACGATTAATTAAAATTGTGGCTCATTACATACAATGCTTCCCACGATTTCACGCTTTCAATTAATTTTTCCTAATCCATTTTTGCTGCGCTCGGTCAGTCTTCTACCGTTCTCTAATTCAAACTGGCGGACAAGCAACGACACGT
Source organism: Ophion ventricosus (assembly GCA_963932345.1). NCBI lineage: Eukaryota > Metazoa > Arthropoda > Insecta > Hymenoptera > Ichneumonidae > Ophion > Ophion ventricosus. The sequence goes on along the minus strand of OZ010721.1, from coordinate 22,664,058 downwards.
ACCGTAACGGATCGTCAAAACATTCCTTGCGAGAATGTCGACCGGAGCCGTTCCGCGATGTTGCCGCAACGTGTAAGTCGTTGCCGGGTTAGTATGTGTTACACTCCCATTGAAACTCATGCTACAAAGTTTTGTCGTACCGGTGCCGGTACGTGCTATTTGCCGTTACGTCTCGGTCCGTGCCGTATAGTGGTTAATCAACCATTACTCGTTCTTCTCACCGATATAACCGATATAACCGATCTACGCACGTACACACAGGTCCTCAAAACTGCAATGGGTTATCTTTCGGTGTTGCGAACTCTCCTGTAACGTGAATTTCGATCAGTTCCACCGAGTCCCGGATCTCATCGAGAAAAAGAAGAAGCCTTTTGAGCCAATGCAACGCAATTATCGAAATATATACGAGTGTACCGTTAAATTTCATGGAAGCGTTGTGCGATGGTTCATTGTAAATTCCACCACGTTGGTATTGGCGAGAAAAATTACTTTGAAAAGGTAAGGAGGAGGAGAGAGAGACAGTGAGAGAGAGAGAGAGAGAGAAAGAGAGAGAGAGAGATTTGATTTGATTTATTTATTATGTCTTGGTAAAAAAAACCTTGAGGCAATAGGAAACATAGCAGTATAATAAAATACAATAAATCATAATTAAGCGAAGTGTTAAAACTAACGACTGGAATTAATACTAGTACAACTAACAATGTTGTGCCTAAGTAATAGTAATGGTTAAGTACACAATATGTGTACTGATTTAATAGTAGCAATAGTTATTATATTGATGATAATGATAAAATACGCGGTAGGTATAGGTTTAGATACGCGGTAGGTATAGGTATACGGGTATAGATGCGCACTAGTATACACAATGGGTAGATATTGGGTGAAGTAAAAAGTTCTGAGCGTTTCCCGCTAAATGTCTTTAGTGTGTCATATCTCACGATGGGTCGTACTATACGGTGATTTGAAGGTGACATTACGCTTCAAAAAAAAGTTCTTTGACAGTTTTGTGTTTGGTGAAGCCAGTAGTGTGTTACAGCGTTCCAAAATGGAGGTAAAAAAAAGAGAAAACTTCGATACATTCTTCAGTATCACCACGACGAAGGTGAAAAGGCGGAGCAGGCGGCCAAAAAAAATTTGTGCTGTTTATAGACCCAATACAGTATCGAACGCAACAGCAAAGCGGTGGTTCCAACAATTCCGTTCTGGTAATACGGACGTCGAAGACGAGGCACGCTCTGGTAGGCCAATCGTCGAAAATGTCGATAAAATCATGGAAATCGTCGATTCGGATCGGCATGTGAGCACTTATTCCATTGCCCAGGAACTGAAGATTAGCCAGAAAACCGTTTGGATACATTTGCATAAGGCTGGTCTCAAGAAGAAGCTCGATGTATGGGTGCCACACGAATTGACGCAAAACAAACTTCGTTCTTTTGCGATTATTTCGTATACACAAAGATTTTTTTATCACGCTTCTTCTTCCTGGGCAAACAAATGAGCATACAGGCGCCGTTTGAATACCATCAGAGACGAAGATCAAGTTATCTCGTTTGGTAAAGAGTGCCAACAAAAATATGAAGCCGGACAACACGAAGGAATTCTGGAAAGTATAGAAGTCCGATGTGTAGGAATGTGAAAAGTACTAAGTATTCTTCGAACAGATCGTTCCGTGGTACGTGATCGGGGAAAAAGTTCTAAAAGATACGACGGTGCATTTTGATGGAAAATTATTGTACACATTAGCTCCCGCGAAATATAGTCGCCTTGATCTTACGGTCAACCAGTCTAACCTCCTTCGATACGGCATCGAGATCAAGAGCGAGAGAGAGAGAGAGAGAGAGAGAGATAGAGAGAGAGAGAGAGAGAGAGTGTACATCGACTTCCGGCGAGCCTTCCGGAAATGCGCCATCCAACGAGGAGGATAACAGTAGTGCAGCTTCGTCGCGAGTCGGACCAAGGATTTTTCCCGCTCGATAATGTGTAGACGATTATTGGCAAGCGACCCCCCCCCCTCATCGCGATAAAGAAACGACCGACACGTTGCGACTCTCAGCGCGTTTAAGGTACGACGCGACAATCGAGTAGCGAATGTAGCAAAAGAGTCTCAGTCTGGCCGTGCACGCCTTCGACTACTAGTCGTTGTCATCGTCATCGTTGTCCTCGTCGTCCTCGTCGTCGCCACCACCGCGCGTGCATACCAATTACTCTCGGAACGTTATTTTCTTAACCGTTTCTATCGCGCGTACCTACACGTAGCTATTTCGATGGGAAAAAAGAGAAAAAAAAAACGAGTCCCCAAGTGATGGGGTCGTAGGATTCGGATAGCGGAAAAATATACGAGTAGCGCGCGTAGGTGTGCGTGCGTTGAGTCGGCTTCGGTACCGTTTCCTCGAGAGACGAGCGTGTCGAGCGAGACTTTTTCCGGACGATCGACACGAGCGTGAAAGAGGTGAGTATCGGACAACCGCATTGCGCGATTTAAGGTAGTATGTGCACGAACCTCCTTATTAGGAAAAAAAATTGATTTTTTTTTGTATGCTGTAGTATAGACATACAGAATGACGTCCGCGAAAACGCAGCATGCCTTACCGGCTAGATACAATAGTAATTAATTCACGAAATCAATGCATTTAACCCATACCATATGGGGAATCCGTGCGGATCGAGCTTAGAGACGAAAATAATAGTAGTTCGCGAATAGATATGAGCTATAAGAAAAAGCGATAAATAACAAGAAAACTGTCGCGGTTACGTATGGTTGCATACAAAAAATATAGGTTACGGGATATTTCGAGCAGATATTATCGATTGAATCGACTAATTTTTGCGTTCGCTAGCCGTGTCTGTCATGGCGGGAGAGATTGCGTAGATTTGGCAAAACCACACGCCGTCAGCTGTGTTCGTATCCGGGATGCCGAATCGAGCCGGTCAATTTCAATGCAACGACAAAAGTTGTAGATTCTTTACGCGAGAACTTTTGCTCATTAATGATAAATAATTATGGATTGAATATTATATAATGAAGTTTTTATCATTCTTTTTTATCTTCGCGGGTGTTTTTTGTACTCCATATTGTATGTAAGACCGAAGTTACATACGCACATTGCACACACACTACACGCATGCTTACACACACGGGCGGCATAAACAAACTTTTGACATTGATCGGAAGCGGCTGAGGACAGCGTTGCCACGAATATTGCCAGAATTATGAAATAGCGGACGGTGAGACAACTCAAGTCAAATCTGATTGCTATTTTAATACTTTACTTTTCATAATATAATGCACACAGTTATCACATACACTTCTCAAATAATTATTTTCCGTATCATATTTATTATTGTACCTAAATGTATTATATTTTGCATTTTTCAGATTCGAAAATTGATAGATATTTTGTTGACTAGTCAATCCGCTAGTACTACCTTAATAATTGGCCGTTTCGCCCTCGAGCATCTTTTGTTTTTCCAAGCGCTGCTAGCAGCCACCCCGCGTGGAAAA
>OZ010721.1:22633575-22660356 GCA_963932345.1 Ophion ventricosus | reverse complement strand
GTCGCGACGAGTTCGCGGGAAATGAAAGGAAAGCCGCTGCTTCCCCTCCCCCGCTCCTACCGCCCCCCCCCCCCCCAGCCTTCCCTCCCCCTGGAAATCCCCGCGGTACAATCGTAATTCGTCTCGTCTCTCGTCGCGATCGCGTGCTCCGAGAGCTCGATACACACGGCGAATTTCAAAGACCCGCGTGTATATCGCGACGAAGAAACGCGGTGCGGGACGTATCCGTGGAGGCGCGCAACGCTCAAATTTCAATATTCACTCTTGATCGCGTCGAGTCGGACGACCCGTTGTTCTATCCGATTAGGGGCGACCGGTGAGGGGGGAGACAGAGGGAAATAGCACTCCGATTTAATTCCGCGTCGTTAGCGTGCTGCGGGTTGAAAAAAAAAAAAAAAAAAAAAAAAAACACAGCGGTATCCATCACCCGGGACACACTTGTAACCCGCATATATATTCAATTTAGATCTACATTCTCGACGATATCGCTCGTCGAGCAATCCAAGCACGTGCGCAACCTAAATCTAAAATCGAGCAAACATTGGCGAAAGAAGGAAAAGACAAGGGACATTTTTCTTTGGCCCGTTGTCGCGCGTACACCGGGCAGGCTCTCGGTAATTTTTATCCATCGGAGAAGAAGAAAATATCGGAAAGTAGCGGAGGGGGGGGGGCGGGAGGGAAGGCGCGGATCGATCCGCGATAAAAGAGCACGGAAGCGGAGGTGGTCTCGATCGAAGAGAAAAAGCGCGTTCAAGCGATTTGAAATCGCGCACCCCCCTGGCGTAACTACACGTATAATCGCTACAACACACGATCGCTGATCGCAGCGGGTAGATTGGTAAGAAAGGTCGATAGCCCGGGTTAGGCGCGCCGAGTTTCTTCGAGCATTGCCGGCCCACCCGCAAAATCCTCTCGGACTTTTCGCACCCGCACGGAGAGAATTTGAGTGTTAAAAATTACCGTGGAGTAACGGTAACCGGATGACAAGCCTTGAAACTTCGCTTATTATTACTGAGTAAAGCACAGATTTTCACGAAAATAAAATGAAAATTTCTTCTTCAGATAGAAAATTTTATCAGATTTTCTACTAAATTTTCACGTGTAACAAAATACGCAAAAGTTAAATTTAAAAAATATATATCAGCGAAATTTTACTGTGCATTTTATTATTTTATGCCTTTCAAAAATGTCTATAAAAAAGTATCGTCTTTGTAACGAGTTATTTAAGATTTATTATAAAATTCAATGAGTGTTATAGGAAAATGTATTGTGCTCTCGGTAAAAATTATCGTGCGCGCTATACCCTTCTTGTGTAGTAAAATTTTACCTACGTATTTGAAATTTTCTGTAACGCGAGTTAAAAACAAAAACTTGTCGCATACGAATTATTATGCTTTTCTCACTTGTCACCACAGTGAAATATATCACGGTAATTTTTTACCGTGAAATTCACGAAAAAAATTACTTTTTAATTCTCTCCGTGCGCGCGTTCGTCACGCCCTGAGACACTTTTTCGACTTTTTGGACGAAAAAAAAATATGAAAAAAAGGAGAAACTCCGCATTTTTACCGAGTAGGAAAAATAAGCGGTTCACAATCGTGCGCACTCGAAGATACGTCGTTCCGAAATAGGGAGGCTTGGTACAAGCGTCACGCGGCGGGACTACTGGTGCGACGAGAAAGGAATCGCCCCGTCGTGACGAAACTTGGATCAAATTTCCCGTTTTCCCCGCAAGCGAATTTTTTTCGTGGCACACGTTAATTTTGTTTTTTTTTTTTTTAATAATTCTTTGCGACCTGAAATTGACTGTTTTTTTTTCTTTAGGCCAGCCAAAACCAAATATACATCACTGTTCAACACACAAAATTTTGGATTTTACGGAGCTACGAAACTCCGAGAAAGCGCGTGTGGCTCACAGTGCCCCGTGACACATCGTGGCCCGCTCTCTCCTACGTTATTGTTTTCTTTTGAATTCGAAAAAAAAAAAAAACGGGGCAAGCATGCGAGTGGGCAATCTGCAGAGGGTGTGTCTCTTATTGGCGGCCGTCCACGTGTTGGGAAAAAAGATCGCGAACGCGGAAACGTTCACCCTCGGCTATATAACGGGATCGAAGCGACGTCCGGGGGATTTGGAGTATCAGCGACCGGGTTTTCGGATATCCGGAGCCCTCACGCTCGCCGTCGAGGAGGTCAGTTTTCCATCCTACCTTTGTTTGTTTGTTGTTTTTTTTTCTTTTTTTTTTTTTTTTCGTTTCGCGAGAGAAAAAAAGAAGTAACAGAGCGGTTGAAATAAAAGACGATCTCTCGTGGGTTGCTCGGTAAGGTGAACGCGGGGGAGCTTGGAAAGCGCGGTCACAAACTCGATTTCACGGTGGCGGAAACATACGGCGAGGAAGAGACGAGTATACTCGTGACTGCCGAGCTATGGACGAAAAACGTCAGTGCTTACATCGGGCCTCAGGAGACTTGCGTCCACGAGGGAAGAATGGCGGCGGCTTTCAATATTCCCATGATATCTTACGTAAGCCGAATAAAATATTAGGTGTGTGTGAATTAATTTTTACAGTTTTTTTTCTCTCCATAGTTGCGGTTTATTAAAAAATAGACAAAACCGTGTTTAATCCGGGTAATATCCCTCGTTGCTCTCTACAAACTTCTGCCACCGATCTGGTAGCATACCGATACCATCACGATAGAAGCTGGCTGGTTTCGAGGCGATAGAGTCAACGACGAATTTCCTAATATCTTCGACTTCTCGGAAGTGGCTCCCTCTTGAGCCGTGCGCCATTGACCGAAATAGGTGATAGTCGGATGGGGCCAAGTCCGGTGAATATGCCGGATGAGGAAGAACTTTCCAGACCAGGTTTAAAATAATTGTTTGGGTCGTACGAGGAACGCGAGGTCGAGCGTTATCATGCAGGAGAATGACTTTTCGCCTTCCGTGTCCTGTGAATGGCCTTTTTTGCTCAATTGCTTCGCTCAAACGATTCAATTGGTCACTATATCGTTATGCAGTGATCTCGTCTGACCCGGTTCTAGAAGTTCATAATAAAGAACACCCTTTGTGTCCCACCAGATACACAAAAGCATTTTTTTGACGTTCATTTGCGGTTTGGGAGTTGATGTTGTTGGTTCTCCAGGGTCCATCCATGATTTTTTCCACTTGGGATTCTCACAAAGGATCCATTTTTCATCCCCCGTCAGGATTTTCCAGAGAAAGTTCTTCCTTCGTTGTTTGCTAAGCAACCAAAGACACGTGTTCATCCGTTGTCCGAGATTATATTCGGTAAGTTCACGTGGGATCCATTTCCCGAGCTTCTGAATTTTTCCCATCGCGTGTAACCTCTTGGCAACGGTTGATCGATCAACTCCTAGTTGGGCCGCAAGTTCTTCTTGTGTCTGTGAAGAATTTTGGACCAGTAAAGTTTTCAAATCGTCGTCCGAAAATTCTTCAGGCTGTCCAGGTACGCGCACGGTCACTGAGTTCGAAATCATTGTTTCTAAAACGTTTAAACCAATAATTGCATGTTTCGTATGACACAATCCCGAGCAGAAATTTATTCAGGGTGAAATCCGGACCGGATCAGGCTGCCACAATAGCAAATCCGGGCCGGATCAGGCAAATTTAGTCCGGCCCTGATCAGGGATGTAACGCTTTTGCAAATTCAGGTCCGGATCAGGCACCGTATCAGGCTCTGATCAGGCGCTTTATCAGGCCCGGATCAGGCACCTTACCAGGCTCGGATTAGGCACTATATCTGGCTCGTATCAAGCAACTTATCTGGCTCGGATCAGGTGCCTCATCCAGCCTGAGACATGCGTGTCATCTGGCTCAATCATTTGATTAATTTTTTGTTTAAAAATAGATCAACATTTATTAAATTATTATCGCAGTTACACGTTATCAAGTTTACCAACGTTATTAAAAATATGAAACATATGAAAACATTTTTTTAAAGTTTAAGTTTTTATTTTACTTGAATTGATCGTTTAGTTTTTGTTCCGGTTTTGGCGATGACCGTCCCAATCTTTCCGGCCCAATCTGTCCGGCGCAAATCATGCGTGCCTGATCAGGGCGCCTTATTGATACCTGATAAGGCTTCTATCCGGCGCAAATCTGGCGTGCCTGATCAGGGCGCCTTATTGATCCCTGCTCAGGCCCCTGTCTGGCGCAAATCAGGCGTGCCTGATCAGGGCGCCTTATTGATCCCTGCTCAGGCCCCTGTCTGGCTCAAATCAGACGTACCTAATCAGGGCGCCTTATTGATCCCTGATCCGGCCCTGATGGATCCTCAGGCAGCCTGATTAGATTTCTCCTCGGGATACTCTTCCCGAACAACAGAACAAATTGACTCCCACGCTTTGGTGGCACTTTTTCCTTGGTGAAATTCGTAAAGGATACAGTGGCGAATGTGCAGCTTATCGGTTGCCATTGTTTTTGCTGCTTTATTTTAAGCTTATGATGCTCGCCCAATAAATTCATACAGCGTCATAAACAGTTCTATGTCAATACTTTAAAATCCTAAAAGGACGTTGAAATATTTCAACTTGAAAGAGGATTGCCAGCCTGCTAGAAAAATCTGTAAAAATTAATTCACACACCCAATATATCTACTCGTCGCGCCGCGTGAAAGAGTTTTTTTTTGTTTTCCTGTACGTTCGTTGTTTACGTAAGCAGTTTTGCACGCATCACGAGACATCGAGAAAGGACGAATTCCCGACGTTCGCGAGGACCAGACCACCCGACACTCAAATATCCAAGTCGGTCGTCGCTGTTTTGCGCAAATTCAACTGGACGAGGGTAAAAATGTGTGCTGCGGCGGGGGGAGGGGAGAGAGCGGGGACGCGCGTCCGCTCCGGTACGATCTTTGAAGAAATTGCTCTCGTATTTTTGTTTTTTTTTTTTTGTTTTCCTTCAGGTGACGTTCATGTACATGAATTCGAGTCGTTACGAATTCAACAACAAAATGTCGAGCATCGCCTCGACGATCTTGACGTCTCTGAGATCGGCGGGCGTGATCGTTAATTATTTGCGCTGCTGGACCGAGCCGTATCACGCGACGCACATGAACAATCCTTTCCACGAGCTCATCGGCACGAGTTATCGCGAAACCCGCAGTGAGTATAATACGATTGACGTTTAAGGCTCGGCACGGCCGCGCGAGAATCCGCCGCAAAATTCCTCATCCGTTGAAACATCGTGCACAAGCTCGTTCGTTCGTTTCTCTTCTCTTCCTTACTCGTGAATCGTGAGAAAAGAAAGAGAAAAATCGATAGATATTATAACAAAGTGCAACTATTTCATGGCATTGAAAGTGTTGTCAGACTTTTCGGGTGATAAAAAAAGGTACATGCAAATAACAACTCTAACTCTCTGACTCTCGCACTTTCTTCTCACATTCTCACTCTCTCACTATGCATCGATCCATTCATTCATCCAACCCACAGAAACAAACAGACCCGAACAAACAAACTCGAACAAACTCAAACAAACCCAAACAAATCCAAACATAGCCAAATAAACCCAAACAAACCCAAACCAATCTAAACCAAGGCAACCCAAACGAACCCAAATCCAAACCAAGGCAACCCAAACGAACCCAAATCAAACCAAGCAGACCCAAACAAAACCAAACAAACCCAAACCAAACAAACCCAAACGAAACCAAACAAACCCAAACCAATCCAAACAAACCCAAACCAAACCAAACAAACCCAAACCGAACAAACTGAAACCAAACTAAACAAACCCAAGCCAAACCAAACCAAGCAAACCCAAACCAAACCAAACAAACACAAACCAAATCAAGCAAAACCAAACCAAACCAAACAAACCCAAACCAAACAAACCCAAACCAAACAAACCCAAACCAAACAAACCCAAACCAAACCAAACAAACCCAAACCAAACCAAACAAACCCAAACCGAACAAACTGAAGCCAAACTAAACAAATCCAAACCAAACAAACCCAAACCAAACCAAACAAACCCAAACCAAACCAAGCAAACCCAAACCAAACCAAACACACACAAACCAAATCAAGCAAACCCAAACCAAGCCAAACAAACCCAAACAAACCCAAACAAACCCAAACAAACCCAAACAAAGCTAAACAAATCCAAACAAACCCAACCCAAACCAAACCAAACCAAACAAACAAGCAAACCCAAACAAACCCAAACCAAATAAACAAACAAACTCAAACAAACCCCAACAAAGGCAACCCAAACAAACCCAAACCAAACCAAACAAACCTAACAAACCTAACCCAAGCAAACCCAACCCAATCAGACCCAGCCCCAAACAAACGCCCAACCCAAATAAACCCAAACAAAGCCAAACATATCCAAAAAAAAGCCAAAACAAATCCAAATCCTCGGAGTAACGAATAGCCGGAAGCAAAAGACGAATAGAGAGCGCGATCGCTCACTTTTCTCTCGTTATACTTCTCGTATGGGTGCACGAGCCGACACAATTTTGCGACGCGTTGATTTTTTTTTTTTTTTTTTTTTTTCACATCGCACGCTCCAACAGAAAATGCAAACAGTTCACGAGAGTGTCAGCTTGGCCGGAAACGGGCCCTATCTCGAGGAGAATAAATTTCCGCGGCAACGCCGTCTCTCTGCCGCTATACTCGTTTGACTCGCTTGTACTCGTTTGTTGTGCTTGCAGTATACGTGATACTGGGCAATTATTACGAGCACATGGGACTGCTGGTGGCGCTTGAGAAGAGAAAGCTCTTCGACAAAGGTATAGACAGGGCCCTTTTATATCTCCACTTTTCAATAATAATGCGCAAACGAGGCTATTTTTCATCGATCGTGAAGGCAAACGATTGAATTATAATTTGAGAGAGGGTTTGGAAGAGGGAAAAAAAAAAACATAAAAAATAATAAAAAATAAACCCAAAACGGTCCTCGAACGCTCGTAGAAGGTCTCGAGCTCAAGAAAGTATTTGTCGTTTGACGAAAAGGGGAGTACTGGGTGGTCGGTGTGGACATCGAGCAATACGACGAGAGCCAGCCCGACAAGTATCTGCGAGGTCTGTGGCAGAAACAGACGGATCGTTCGATCCTCAAAGCGTACAAAAGTTACTTCGGCATCGTCGCTTCGGCGCCCGTACGTTTTCCAAATTTTACCAGACTCGTGAATCGCTATCGCCAGAAGCCACCGTTCAATTATCGCAATCCACTGGCGAACGTCGGTGGCGTCGTTCAGGTGAGACTACATGGAAACATACATCGTTCGCGAATCCTCCTCTTTTTTCCGTATCTTTTTTTTTTTTTTTTCTTCTTCATATTGTTGCAAGGCAGATAGTGCCCGAGACCGCGTATCTGTACGACGCGGTACATCTTTACGAACGGGCACTTCTTATCGCTCTCGAGAAAAATAAGGATCCCCGAAACGGGACGGAAATGATTGCAACACTTCGCGGAGTCCGGTACAAAAGTGCGATGGGGCGAGTACAATAATCGATTCGACGCGTATTCTTTGAATTTCTTTATGTTTTTTTTTTCTTTCTTTTTTCTTTTTTTCATTGAATCAATGGTTGACAGGTATATGGTGTACATGGACGAAAACGGTGACGCCGAGGGCAATTACACTCTCGTGGCACTGGACGACGGTCCTGACAAACTTCCCGGACTCTATCCGATCGCTTACTTCGTAGGAAAGGAGGAAAACACCAATTTACCGGTGCGACGATTCTCTCGTTTTTTTTTTATATCTTCGTTTTTTAGTCTCGCTGAAACGAAAGTGATTTTTTTTTTCTTTTTTTTTTTTCCCAGAAATTACGATTAACGAGAGAAATTTCGTGGATCGGTGACGGACCACCGCTCGCCGAACCTTACTGCGGCTATCACGGGGAAAAGTGCGACTGTAAGTTTTTTCTTCGTCCCGCATCTCTTCTCGAAAGAACGCGGTATGATGCGTAATTCTTCTTTTTTTTTTTATCGCTGTTTCAATGCCCGCGCGTTGACGCTTTGATATTTCTTGCCGCTGTAAAAGTAAGATAGTTCCGTCAAAAAAAAAAAGATAATGAAATTTAACGAACGGCGTTTCGAAGGAAACAAATTCACCTTTGTTTTGCTTTTTTCGAAATATTTTTTATGATTTTTTTTTCACCCGCTATACACTTTTGTACGTGACCTTTTGTCGGCTATTTTTCGACTATCGAGAATTGGGCGCATAACTTATAGAATTTTTTTTTCTTCACATTTTCATCCATGATAAACTTGAAAGGGGTTGCTAGAAGCTCCATTTTCGTTTTTTATTAAGTTTCGTAGGATTTTTTTTCGCAAAGTTATTTCATTCTTGGCAAAAAAAGACAAATTTTGGTAAATGCAACATAACTCAAGAACTATAGGGTTTTAAGGGAAAATGTCAAAGAGGTAAAAAGTTGTCTAAGTTTATATTGGATCGCCTGGAATTTTTTCAGATTTTTTCTTTAGGATTTTTTTTTACTATTTTCGCTCGAAGGTCTCTTGAGTAGGATAGCTTAACTCGAAAAGTATGGCGTTTAGGATGAAATATCAAAAGGAGAAACTTTTTTAATGTTCTACTCGGAATTAGCTTGAATTTTTACAGAATTTTTAAAAAAAAATTTCTTGACATTTTTTTGGCCGAAACTCCGGTAATCAATTGCTTGGACGATTCTCCGAGTTTCAACCAAAAAAAAAAATTGCGAAAAAAATTCTGAAAAAAATTCAAGCGAATTCAAAATACAAAATAAAAAAAATTTCTCTTTTTGGAATTTCGTCCTAAACGCCATACTTTTTGAGTTAAGTCATCCTACTCATCAGAGTTTCGAGAGACAATAGTAAAAAAAAATCTCAAAGGAAAATTCTGACAAAATTCTATGCGATCCAGTATGAACTTACGCAACTTTTTTCATCTTTGACATTCTCCCCTTGAACTTGAAGTTCTTGAGTTGCGTCGCGTTTTCCAAAATTTGTCTTTTTTTAGCCAAAAAAGAAATAACTTTACGAAAAAAAAATCGCACGAAACTTTTTAAATAACGAAAATGGATCTTCCGCTACCCCTGTCAAGTTTATGATGGAAAAAAAAGGGAAAAAAAATTTCCATGAGTTATGGAAATTCTCGATGGTCAAAAAATGGCTGCTAAAAACGGTTACGTACAAAAGTGCGTACCGGGTCGAAAAAAAAAAAGAAACATAAAACATATTAGATGAAGTAAAAAGTTCTGAGCGTTTTTTCGCTTTATTTCGACGATGAAATTAATACAGTTAGGATTATCCGATTTAGATCAAATATGCGCCGTTTTGTTCGATAACTTTTGTCCATTTTGAAGGCTATTTTATAATTCCGCGATTGAAGAAGTCCTCGTCCCTATTGGTAAAAAACTTGACCAGCTCATTTTCACAAGCCTCTCTTGAGGCCAGTCTTGTACCATCAAGAAAATGTTGCAAATGCTTGAAAAGGTGATAATCGCTTGGTGCCAGGTCTGGACTATACGGCGGGTGCGATAGAACCTCCCATTCAAGCTCTCGGAGCTTCTGGCGCGTCGTTAAAGACGTGTGCGGCCTGGCGTTGTCTTGATGGAACACAACACCCTTCCTATTGGCCAATTCTGGCCGCTTCTGGTCGATCGCCTGCTTCAATCTGGTCAGTTGTTGACAGTAGAGGTCCGAATTGGGTGTTTGGCCCGATGGGAGCAGCTCATAGTGGATGATTCCCTTCCAATCCCACCAAACACACAGCAAAACCTTCTTGGCCGTTAATCCGGGCTTGGCGATCGTTTGGGCCGGCTCACCGCGATTGGACCACGATCTTTTTCGGCTCTTGTTCTCGTATGTGACCCATTTGTCATCGCCAGTCACGATCCGCTTCAAAAATGGGACGATTTCGTTACGTTTCAGCAAAGAATCGCAGGCATCAATTCGGTCCAAAAGGTTCTTTTGCGTCAATTCGTGTGGCACCCATACATCGAGCTTCTTCTTGAGACCAGCCTTATGCAAATGCTTCCAAGCGGTTTTCTGGCTAATCTTCAGTTCCTGGGCAATGGAATAAGTGCTCACATGCCGGTCCGACTCGACGATTTCCATGATTTTATCGACATTTTCGACGATTGGCCTACCAGAGCGTGCCTCATCTTCCACGTCCATATTACCAGAACGTAATCGTTGGAACCACCGCTTTGCTGTTGCATTCGATTCTGTATTGGGTCCATAAACAGCACAAATTTTTTTGGCCGCCTGCTCCGCCTTTTCACCTGTGTTCGTAGTGGTACTGAAGAATGTATCGAATTTTCTCTTTTTTTTTACCTTCATTTTGGAACGCTGTAACACACAACTGGCTTCACCAAACACAAAACTGTCAAAGAACTTTTTTCGAAGCGTAATGTCACCTTTAAATCGCCGTATAGTATGACCCGATGCGATGTATACATCGTGAGATATGTCTCACTAAAGACATCTAGCGGAAAACCCTCAGAACTTTTTACTTCACCCAATATTTCGAAAAAACAAAACAAAGCTGAACTTCGTTCCCTCCAAAACGCAGTTCGTTAGATTTAATTATCGTTTTTTTTTTTTTGTTTGACGAAGCTATCTAACTTTTAGTGCGTCAAGAAATATCGACTGCGGTGTGTCCAAACTTTTGAGCGTTAGTGTATACGTTGTCGAACTGATTTTTCTTCCGCTACGATTGAGCGCACACCGGCGAGATCGTGGGTGGAATCGTCGGTGGACTCTTGCTCGTTCTCGCGGCAATTTTCCTCGCCCTCTACAGAAATTGGCGTTACGAGCAGGAATTGGATTCTCTGCTTTGGAAAGTCAATTACAAGGACATAGAGATGAGAGGTCCGAAGATCGATGGGAACAGCGGTAAGAACGGAACGAGGGAAAACAACGGGCGGGACGGTGCAAAGGTTCGAGCTTTGCTCTTTGTAAAAAAAAATATACCTCGTTTTTCGTCGTTGCTTAATTTCGATCGATCGAAACCCACGCAGCCGATCCCGGTAAGAACGAGTCAAGTATCACTGAGCTCGAATCCCGACGCGGACTTTCGCTATTCGATGATTTACACCGACATAGGATTTTACAAGGGACGAACATTCGCGGTGAAGAAAATTCGAAAAAAATCCATCGAAATAACGCGAGAAATGAAGAAGGAGCTAAAAATTGTACGTATCGTTCGCGCGACTCGATTCTTTTTTCACGTTTTTTTTTGTTCTCAGATAGATGCCGCCGAGAATTGTTTCTATCTACTTTAACGAGGTGAATGATCGTAGATGCGCGATTTGAGACACGACAACTTGAACGCGTTCATCGGTGCCTGTACCGAGCCGCCAAATATTTGTATCGTAGTGGAATATTGCGCTCGAGGAAGTCTCAAGGTAATTTGTCGATAAATTGCCTTCGACATCTGGCGAAACGACGCGTTCATATATAGAGGGTGGACAATTTAACGTGACCATTCCAAATATCTCCGTTGCCTTTAGAGTGACGAAAAAAGTGTCAGGCGGTAATTTGATTGATTTCGAAGGGCTGATACAGTGGTGAAACATTCATTTTTGCCAAGGTCATAGCTTTTGCATTCTCAAGGTCATTAATGGTTTTTCAAATGGGAACATTAATTTTTTTTTATTAAGACGTTGTAGCTGATATTCGGACGAATCCACCGACCTATGATTTTTCACCAAAATACACGTGTAAAAATGGGAAATCGTGATGGTATTGACAATACCAGGTGTACAAGTATGAAATGCGGATTTCAGACAACAGATGGTGTACCAATGCAGTTTGTGCTATAAAGATTTGACACTGCGTCATTTTGTTGTGTCATGAACAAATGTCAGACGCGCACGAGTGATAAATTGGAAAAGTGTGTGCATAGTGTTGTGTTGTTGTGTTCAATATGTCGAAATTTATACCGAACAAAGAGCATTCGCGGACAGTATTAATTTTTTTGTTTTCATTTGAAGAAAACTGCTGCTGAATCATACCGATTACTTCGAGAAGCTTATGGTGAACATGCTCCATCGCAAGATACGTGTGAACGATGCTTTCGGCGTTTCAAAAGTGGTGACTTCGACGTTGCAGACAAGGAACATGGAAAACCGCCAAAAAAATACGAAGATGTGGAATTGCAAGCATTGTTGGACGAAGATGATTCGCAAACACAAAAACAACTCGCCGAGCAATTGGGCGTTAGTCAACAAGCTGTTTCCAATCAGCTACGAGAGATGGGAAAGATCCAGAAGACCGGTAAGATGGGTACCACATGAGTTGAACGACAGGCAAATGGAAAAGCGCAAAAACACATGTGACATTTTGCTCGCTCGGTACAAAAGGAAGTCGTTTTTGCATCGTATAGTTACAGGGGATGAAAAGTGGATTGATTTTGAGAATCCCAAGCGCAAAAAATCATGGGTAGACCCAGGCGCACCATCCACATCGACCGCAAGACCGAATCGCTTTGGCAGAAAGACGATGCTCTGTGTTTGGTGGGACCAGAGGTGCGTGGTCTATTATGAGCTGTTAAAACCTGGGGAAACGGTTAATACTAAACGTTACCAACAACAATTGACCGATTTCAACCGTTCGCTGCTTGAAAAAAGGCCAGAATACCGAAAGAGGCAACACAAAATCATTTTTCTTCATGACTATGCTCCATCACATACGGCAAAACCGGTTCGCGACACGTTGGAAGCACTCAGCTGGGAAGTTCTACCCCATACGGCTTACTCACCAGACTTGGCTCCTTCCGATTACCACTTGTTTGCATCGATGGGTCACGCACTTGCTGAGCAGCGCTTTGGTTCGTACGAAGATGTGAAAAAATGGCTCGGAGAATGGTTCGCAGAAAAAGGGGAAGATTTTTTACTGGCGTAGTATTCACAAATTGCCCGAAAGATGGGAATATTGTAACATTTGTTAAAATTAATTTCCTGCACAAAAAAGTCAATTACATTATTCGGATATTCTTATTGTCAATACCATCACGATTTCCCGTTTTACACGTGTATTTTGGTGAAAAATCATTTCAAGGTCATGATATCATAGGTCGTTGGATTCGTCTGAATATCAGCTACAAAGTCTTAATTAAAAAAAAACATGTTCCCATTTGAAAAACTATTGATGACCTTGAGAACGCAATGACCTTGACAAAAATTTTCACCACTGTATCAGCCCTTCGAAATCAATCACATTACCTCTTGACACGTTCGTCACTCTAAAGGCAACGGAGTTATTTGGGGTGGTCACGTTAAATGGTCCATCCTGTATATATATATACATATATATATATATTTTCTTTCTTTCGCGCAAACGGGCGAAAAAGGATATTTTGGAAAACGAGGACATGAAGCTGGACAATATGTTCATGGCTTCATTGGTCGGAGATATCATTCGAGTGAGCGTACCAAAGATCCATTCTCCATTGAGTCTTACGTGTATTTTCATTGTTCCTTTATCGATTTCGCTCTGTATTTCCCAGGGAATGATCTATCTTCACGATTCGATCGTCAAGTATCACGGCTCTTTGCGATCGTCAAATTGTCTCGTCGACTCTCGTTGGGTCGTAAAGCTCGCTGATTTCGGCTTGCGAGAGTTCAAACGAGATGCCGAATACGAGCCCGACAAAATCATGAAAAAGTCTCAAGGTATTCTCTCTCTCTCTCTCTCTCTCTCTCTCTCTCTCTCTCATTATTTACACAATTATACACCGAATTGGCTCTCCGATTCTCTCTCTCTCTCTCTTTCTCTCTTTCTCTCGCTCTCTCTCTCTCTCCCTCTCTCTCTCTTTCCACCGCAGCTCTCTTGTACACAGCACCGGAATTTCTGAGCTCGAGAAAACTCGGAGAAGGCACCTTCCGTGATTATCAAAAGGGCGACGTCTACTCCTTTTCCATAGTACTTTACGAGCTTTATGGTCGCCACGGACCGTTCGGCTTTACGGAATTGAGCGTTTCCGATATATTGAAGAAAATCACGAGTCCGCAGCCGGGCGAAGCTCCCTTCAGGTATCGAATTTTTCCGTGTCTTTTTCTGTTTGCCCATGCCCCGCTCTCTCTCTCTCTCTCTCTCTCTCTCTCTCTCTCTCTCTCTCTCTCTCTCTCTCTCTCTCTCTCTCTCTCTCTCTCTCTCTCTTTTCTTCTTCTTTCTATTCTCCATGTTTATTAACGTCATCAAGCAAAATTTGCATCACAGCCAACACATCATTTTTGCCCAACGACACACAGATTTACTTGAGTTACTTCCCATCTGAGTTAGAGACAAGTATTGCGAATATCACACAGGACGCTGCTGTAATCAGCGATTATGCCACAGATAACGGGCTCAAGGGGGTACGTGGGTTTCGAAGCCCAAAAAAAAAAAACATATTTTCTCTACTTTTTTTTAAATATAATATATAAATTATTTTATTCAAAATGTTAAGCACATAAAAGAGCAACATTTCGCCAATATTTAAAAAAAATTTCATCCAAAAATTTGGGAAATTCAGCCGGTGGGACGTGGTTTCCGGAGACCCCTAAAAAAAAAGTGTTCTCGTGGTGGTCAGGATAACTCATGATATCTGAAATTAAATTTATCTGAAATTATCTGAAATTAAATTATCTGAAATTAAATTTGGATTCGTCTGAATATCCCAGATCTCAGAGACCCTGAGAACGCAAAAACTATGACCTTGACAAAAATGAATTTTTCACCACTGTATCAGCCCTTCGAAATCAATCAAATTACCTCCTAACATTTTTTTCGTCACTCTAAAGGCAACGGAGATATTTGAGGTGGTCACGTTAAATGGTCCACCCTGTAATAATTTGAACTTCATTACATTAGATTTAATTATACAATATTATAATTTGAAAAATATTAGATATTAGAATGAAAAGTATGCTATGTCATAACCAAGGTCATAAGCTATCTACATGTTAAATTTCATTAAAATCGATCAAGCCGTTTTGGCGTGTATGGTGTAACAAACAGACAGACAGACAGACAGAAAGTCAGATTTATAATATTAGTTAGGATAATGAATTATCGTTATGTTATATTTATATTATTAAGGGGCCAGTCCACTTTGGAGCCACGAAAAAAAGGCTATTTTCGCGATTTTTTTTGAGGATTTTATAAAAGATATGAATATAAAAGTTGTTGAGCTTGATAAATAAAGTCTTGAAATACATTTAAAAAAAATTTTAATTCATTTTTATTCATTTTTAAGTACAATAACTATAGTTTAACGTATCGCCTCAAAAATAGGTGGGCTAGGTAGCTCCATCACAACTCGGCAACGGCTTGTCTGAAACAAAAAAATCAATGTCCATTAGATTCAGTATGACACCAGCTACAAAATGACCCTCGGATATAAAGTTTTATCAAAAAATAAAAAAATGGCAGATGAAAAACGAAAAAAGTAAAAAAAAAACGCGTTTTTTTCGCAGTTTTTCGCAAAAAAAAAAAGAGTAAAAATCAAAATTTTAAAACCATCGAGGGTCATCTTGTTGCGAATCATGTTTACAATATGTGGTTGAAATTTCAAGAGAATCGGTTTATTAGTTTTAGAGATACGACGGAGCTAGATTTTGAAAACGTTGTTTCGAGAAAAACGCGTTTGAAGTTTATACTATGAAAAACTCTTACCTAAACTCAATCGGCAATTCCTGCACCGTACAAAATCCCTTCTGATTGCTCATCATCGTCGATTTCTTCAAGTCTTGCTTGCTTTCGTTTGGTTCTGGTCTCTTTTGAGCACTCAGAACTGCGCGGCGGTTTGCAGAGCGAACACGCTCGTCATCGCGATTGTCGGCGAATCCGATGGCGATCGGGCCGAGTTTGACTTAGAGAGCTCGGATTTTCATAAAATTTTGACACAATATTTCGGAATGTATGTACTTTCGAGAACAGTAAAAAAAAAAATCGATTTTTTGAAATTTTCAAAGTGGACTGGCCCCTCAATCATTATTGTCGTATATCTTTACCTCTTTTGTATTATTACCACTATTGCATACTATCATAGTTATATTCTATTTCGCATTTTTGTAAACATTATTGTTATTAACTTTTATCTGTTAATTTGTCCCAATGATTGTTACCAGGGCATCAAATATGCGATCAATCGATCAATCAATCAATCTTCAATTTTACAGGCCACCGCTCGAACAATTGGACAACTGTTTCGACTTTGTTCGCGACTGCTTGGTCGACTGTTGGTCCGAGGATGCGGAATCGCGTCCGGACTTTCGAGCGATAAGAAACCGTCTGCGAGCGTTGAGAAAGGGAATGTGAGTAGTTGATATTTTAGCCTCGAGAGAGGTAAACAAAAGAGAGCGAGAGAGAGAGAGAGAGAGAGCTAGATAGAGAGAGTGAGAGAGAGAGAAAAAACGTTGGCGAGTTAACGCGATTCGTCGTCAGGAGAGCCAATATTTTCGACAATATGATCGCGATTATGGAAAAGTACGCCAACAATTTGGAGGCACTGGTGGACGAGCGTACGGATCAACTGACGGAGGAGAAGAAAAAAACTGGTGATTCGTTAAGTTTTTTTTTTTCTTCGACGATACATTTTCTCTTGTCTTCATCTCGATAATTGTAAAACTAGCTTCATATGATATTTCGCAGAGGCCCTACTGTACGAGATGCTACCGCGATACGTGGCGGAACAATTGAAGCGCGGTCGCAAGGTCGAGGCCGAGGGTTTCGATTCCGTTACCATCTACTTCAGTGACATTGTCGGATTTACGGCAATGTCCGCCGAGAGTTCGCCCCTTCAGGTGCGTCGACATAATGACCACAAAACTAACCCAAACAGGATCGAGATAATGACCCAAAACTAACCCAAACAGGATCGAGATAATGACGAATGTTGAAAATTAACAGGTTGTCGATTTTCTCAATGATCTCTACACCTGCTTCGACGAGACAATACAGAATTACGACGTTTACAAGATCGAGACGATCGGTGACGCCTACATGGTCGTAAGTTGATTATACAGCCCCGTGTATACGTGTATATCGCGGGGCTCGTTGAAAAAATTACACCCGTCTGTACGTAGGAATTTGGATTTTTTCGTTTGAGGTGAGCGGATTGCCAATTAAAAATGGAATAAATCATGCCGGGGAAATCGCGAGCATGTCACTGTGCCTACTCGAGGCGATAAAACGATTCACGATACGTCACAGGCCATACGAAAAGTTGCAACTACGGATCGGCATACATTCGGGCCCCGTGTGCGCCGGTGTCGTCGGCTCGAAAATGCCGCGTTACTGTCTCTTCGGTGATACCGTTAACACGGCCAGCAGGATGGAATCAACGGGAGCTCGTGAGGCTGCTTTCTTTCTTTCTTTTTTTTTTTTTTTCTTCCGTCCAGACGGCGAATAACGTCTAAACAGCTCGAAATCCCTTGGCAAAAACTCATGTAGTAGTAAGAAGTTTCATTTGCATCGTCTTTTCGGCTTTTTACAAAGCTTGTTTTAACAAGCTTTTTACAAAGCTTGTTAAAACAAGCTTTGTAAAAAGCCGAAAAGACGATGCAAATGAAACTTCTTACTACTATATGAGTTTTTGCCAAGGGATTTCGAGCTGTTTAGACGATTGATGCATAACATTTTAATGTTATACATCAATCTCTCTCTTACCATTAATCTCATAACTCCTTCTTTAAGGGGCCAGTCCACTTTGGAGTCACGAAAAAAAGGCTATTTTCGCGATTTTTTTTTTGAGGATTTTATAAAAGATATGAATATAAAAGTTGTTGGGCTTGATAAATGAAGTCTTGAAATACATTGAAAAAAAAAATTTTAATTCATTTTTATTCATTTTTAAGTACAAAAACTATAGTTTAACGTAACGCCTGAAAAATAGGTGGGCTAGGTAGCTCCATCACAACTCGGCAACGGCTTGTCTGAAACAAAAAAATCAAAGTCCATTAGATTCAGTATGATACCAGCTCCAAAATGACCCTCGGATATAAAGTTTTATCAAAAAATAAAAAAAAGGCAGATGAAAAACGAAAAAAGTAAAAAAAAAAATGCGTTTTTTTCGCAGCATTCGGCAACAAAAAAAAGAGTAAAAATCAAAATTTTAAAACCATCGAGGGTCATCGCGTTGCGAGTCATGTTTACAATATGTGGTTCAAATTTCAAGAGAATCGGTTTATTAGTTTTAGAGATACGATGGAGCTAGATTTTGAAAACGTTGTTTCGAGAAAAACGCGTTTGACGTTTATACTATGAAAAACTCTTACCTAAACTCAATCGGCAATTCCTGCACCGTACAAAATCCCTTCTGATTGCTCATCATCGTCGATTTCTTCAAGTCTTGCTTGCTTTCGTTTGGTTCTGGTATCTTTTGAGCACTCAGAACTGCGCGGCGGTTTGCAGAGCGAACACGCTCGTCATCGCGATTGTCGGCGAATCCGATGGCGATCGGGCCGAGTTTGACTTAGAGAGCTCTGATTTTCATAAAATTTTGACACAATATTTCTGAATGTATGTACTTTCAAAAACAGCAAAAAAAAATCGATTTTTTGAAATTTTCAAAGTGGACTGACCCCTTAATTATCTCGAATTTTCGTCACATTGTGACTTCTCGCTCTTCTTTACGACCACTTCTCCTTTCTTACATTCTCTTTGTATTTAACGAAAAAATTACATACATTTATATCTATCTCCCCTCTCAGCATCCCTATTAATTTATCTTTTATTCCCTTCTCATACCTTTCCCCCCTATACGCACTTCTCTATATACAGTACTGGACAAAAAAAAGCACGCACTAGTCGAAATTTCTCACCGCACTAAAATTTACATAGTGGACTGAAAAATAAAGGTAATTGAATTTCCCAAGTGGCGTTTTAAAGAGGACAAGTTTACCTTTATTTTGATTTTTTTAAAAAATTCTCTACGATTTTTTTCGCCCCCGTGCCCACTTTTAAACGTGGCCATTTTTCGGCTATTTTTTGACCGTCGAAAATTAACTGCAAAGTTTGTGGAAAAAATTTTCCTCGGTTTTTTCCATGGGAAACTTAAAAAGAATATCAAAACCGACATTTTTATTTTTTAGAAAGTCTCGTACGAATTTTTTTCGCCCTATTATTGCATTTTTAGCTAAAAAAGACATGTGTTAGAAAAAATGGCGTCATCGAAGAACTATAGGGTTTTAGGGGAAATGTCAAGAGGGTAAAAAGTTACACGGGTTTACACTGGAGTGGCTAGAATTTTTTCAGAATTTTTCTTGGACATTTTTTAAAAGCATTTTTAGTTGGAAATTTGGAGTGGAGAGGCTCCACTTGGGAATTATCTCACTCCTCTACGGATAATTTGTTTATAACACCAGTTAGCGATTCGAATTGGATTTAACCGATAGAACTATTTACAGAATAGGTTAAAGATGTATAATTTTCTTAATTTCAACTCTGGCATGGTCAAACTTGCGAAATTCGATGAGATGCTATGATATATTTTGCGAAGTTAGCATCTCATTTTTTTCAAAATGCGGTTTCGACAGTAAATTCGCCGGAACTATTATTAAAACTTATCAAGAACTGAAGAACTATGCGGGATGCCACATTATCTGAAGTTTATTTGTGAGATGCCAACAATTGAGATGCTAACTTCACACCCGTCTCTTTTCCATGCTCCCCACACTGCATTTGAGGCTTTTTGGGGCTCTTCCCGTCATTTTTCTCCCATGCGATTTTACTGCGTTCTCAGTTGAAAACCAGTATCCTAGGTACCGAAATTCATTGACTATTTCCATCCTTTCCCCATTTACTTTCCACTCCTCTCCATTTTACAACCGTCCTCCATTCCTAAATATCATAATTTTTGTTTTTTCTCTTGGCATTTACCTCCGTAGAGTTTTCTTACCCCCATTTTCCTAAATCTTTTAACACGCTGCTCAAACCCGATTAAGGCGGGATCCTGAATTAGCCGGTTCGAAAAATCGATATTTTGAGGAATTTTTTTCGGGTAAAAAAAAAAGCAAGTTTAGCGAAATTTTCAGATTATTTTATTACATGTCTGAACGTAAGAAAACAATTTTTTTTAAAGAAAAATATCAACAGGCAACCGATTTTTATGCACATTCGTGCCACTGCTGTTTCCATGCGGCGTGACAAATGGAGCTCGTAATTTTCATCTGAAACAAAAAAACCAAAAACTATTTTAATCGTGACATATTTTTCTTCTATATGAACTAAAAAAAACGATTTTTTTTTTGAAATTTGAATGTTTTTTCGGGTTTGAAGTAGAAAATGTGCTTTTTGTGAAAAAAAAAAATTATTTCAACTTGCTAAAAAAATTGTTAAGATTTTTTTTTCGACAATGTTTTTCGTTCAAATAGAAAAGAAAACGATACTGAAGCGAACAAGCTTTGGTTTGTTTCGATTGGACTTCTAGTTTTTTTTTTGTAATCAGGTACGCCAAAGTAGAAAAATCGTAAAAACGAAAACTCGAGAAAACGGGCGCCCTAACTGCCCGAGCGCCCGTATACCTGCTCGACACTCCACTACGTTCAGTGCCGTATCTTTGGAAATATTTCGAATTGGGCTATAAAACTTTGTCTAGACATTCTTAGATACATCAGGAATAGATTTAAACAATAAAAAAAAAATCGATTTTTTGGACCTTCTAATTCAGGATCCGACCTTAATCTTCCGCTTCTATTGCAACATCGTCCGTATATTTTACTGCATATATTTCCCCTTTTCCAATCACCGTTCCTCCCTCCTTTTTTTCCTCATCTTGCCTCCATATCGTCAATATAAAAATCAAACAATAACTCGCTCAGCGCACACCCTTGCCATGTACTTCTTCTCATGTTCTTCTTCTTGTTCTCTTTTTTTCTTCTTTTCCGCGTTGCCGCGAGAGCAGCCCTCAAGATTCATTGCAGCGGCGAGACCAAGTCTCTGCTGGACGAACTCGGTGGTTTTCGGCTGATCGAACGAGGCCGTGTCCCGATCAAGGGCAAAGGCGAACGATTGACATATTGGCTGATCGGTGAGAGCGGAGAATCGAGAGACTCGAGGGAACGTTTCGTCATCAGGCGAAACGATCAACGTTGTATATCGAGCGGGAACAAGTGTGCTGCGATCAACGACGAGCCACGTAGCTCATTGAAGAACAAAACATTGACGCGGGCTACGTTTCTTCGATGCTCGAGCGAATCACCGAAGCGTCTCAGATTCGCGAGTTCCGATCAGTTGGCTCGGAAGAACGACAACGTCGCCGTCGCCACCGCCGCCACCGCGACGACGACGACGACCAAGAGCGAGGGTCTCGAGGAAGACACCGCCGCCGCCGCCGACGTCGCTATCATCGTCCCGTCGAATCTCAAGCGTATCGAGAACGCAAAATTGTCCACAAGCAATTCTTGTCCCTGCGTCGAAAAGATATGCAGCTTCGAGTTGCGAGGTGGTGAAAATGGCCGAGAATATTTCGATTCGTCGATCGAGACGGCATTTACGAAAAATCCCTTCGGCGAGTTTCCCTCTGAAGGACGAAACAATTGGACAACGAGTTGGTACGGATCAGCGCCGAGCAGTCCACGCCGTCATCGTCAAAACTTTCACGATCAGCGTCAACGCCCGGCTGCGGCACGCTCGACCGAAGAGATCGATGGATGGGACGTTACGCCACTAATAGAATCATCGATCAATCGCCTCGTCGATTGATCCTTTCGCGCTTCTCGCTTGCTTCTTCTTTCTCTCTTCCCAACAGCACCGTATCTATAATTTGTTCGTATCGAAATTTGTTTTACGTTACGATTTATCGAGAACTATGCGCGCTGCTCGTTGAAAAGAAGAGTGTAATAAAACAAAAAACAAAAAAAAAAATACGGACTATATTTTCAACGATCGAACACGGATCACACTGGAGAATAGCCAATCCGAAAATCCTTCACTGGGCCGATTCGGTCTTATCAACGCGGCATACACGCGCTCGTTGAATAACGCAGCGATTTCGAGTTTTATGCGCGCCCCGTTTACAAAAGAAACGAGGGACGGGGGGAGGGGGGGGGGGGCGGGGGCGCTTGTCTTATCTATCTCGAGTAAACACGCTGAGCGGATCTCGTACCACTCGAACGGAGGAATAAAAAACGAGACACACTGTAAGATTATTACGCGCCATCGCGACTCTCATCCTCGCGAACTCCAGCAACATCTTTCATCGACGAGAATTATTTTTTTGTTTTGTTCTTCCGCTCCGTAAGGTAAAAACGGCCCAGCTAATGACACTTCAACCCTTTGAAGCATAGTGACATACTGGTATGTCACCTACTTCCACTCTGTTTTTCTTGAATAAAAAAATTTTTTAGCCCATAACGACGAATGTAAATGCATATTTAGGATGTTAGGAGATCAATTGTTACTAAAATATCACTATTACCCGAGCAGAAATCTAATCAGGCTGCCTGAGGATCCATCAGGGCCGGATCAGGGACCAATAAGGCGCCCTAATGAGGCGCCCTGATCAGGCAGGCCTGATTTGTACCAGACAGGGGCCTGAGCAGGGATCAATAAGGCGCCCTGATCAGGCACGCCTGATTTGCGCCGGACAGGGGCCTGAGCAGGGATCAATAAGGCGCCCTGATCAGGCACGCCTGATTTGCGCCAGACAGGGGCCTGAGCAGGGATCAATAAGGCGCCCTGATCAGGCACGCCTGATTTGCGCCGGATAGAAGCCTTATCAGGTATCAATAAGGCGCCCTGATCAGGCACGCATGATTTGCGCCGGAAAGATTGGGCCGGAAAGATTGGGACGGTCATCGCCAAAACCGGAACAAAAACTAAACGATCAAGTCAAGTAAAATAAAAACTTAAACTTTAAAAAAATGTTTTCATATGTTTCATATTTTTAATAACGTTAGTAAACTTGATAACGTGTAACTGCGATAATAATTTAATAAATGTTGATCGATTTTTAAACAAAAAATTAATCAAATGATTGAGCCAGATGACACGCATGTCTCAGGCAGGATGAGGCACCTGATCCGGGCCAGATAAGTTGCTTGATCCGAGCCAGATATAGTGCCTAATCCGAGCCTGGTAAGGTGCCTGATCCGGGCCTGATAAAGCGCCTGATCAGAGCCTGATAAGGTGCCTGATCCGGACCTGAATTTGCAAAAGCGTTACATCCCTGATCAGGGCCGGACTAAATTTGCCTGATCCGGCCCGGATTTGCTATTGTGGCAGCCTGATCCGGTCCGGATTTCACCCTGAACAAATTTCTGCTCGGGTAAGGGCTTACGTTGCACTCAGTGGATGTTGATCATCACTGCAGTACAAAAAAAAACACGTTTTTTGGACAATAAGTGTAATTGTGCCTAATCTAGCAGGTAAACCATACACAAAAAATGAATTCAGAGACGTTTTTTGGCTCGCTGATTACGAATTCGAGCTCAAAATCCAGAAAATCAAAATTTTTAAATTATAAGCTCAGATTGGTATCAGTGACCAAGCCAGATTTGTGTTTCATTATTCTATATTGGAAGAGCCATTTTTATTGTTCAATTTTGAACTTAGATTCGAATTCAACGACTCAAAAAACCCCTGCATACGGAGTTTCATCTTCATCAAGCTACTTTGAGCATTTTGGTCCGTCGTATTGGATCCGCCATCTTGAGTTTCCAAATTTTGAGTGCAGATTCGTAATCAGCTATCCCGAAAACCCCCGAGTACCAACTTTTGTTTTCATCAAACAATTTTTGCATTTGTGGTCCGCCATATTGGATCGGCCATCTTGAATTTTCAAATTTTGAGTGCAGATTTGTAATCAGCGACCCCGAAAACCCCCGAGTACAAAGTTTTGAGCTGATTGCACGTAAGGAAAAATGTATGCTTCAAAAGGGTTAAGAGCGGTGGCGTCGGATTTCCGCTATTTATTCAGTCGTGATATAGCCAAACGGAAAACTAAAGCTTTTCAAACACGTGCATTAAAGTCCTCAGTACGTAATTCACCTATTGTAAAAGTGAAACTATTAAGATTTATTAATAAAATCATTGTTTTAATAGCGCTTCTCTGCTGCCGGGCTTTCTGACACTGGAGAAACACCAATGTCGTAGTTTGTGACCCCTGGCGTGTAGCGATTCCATGACACTCGTGGCGCAATTTATGACCCCCCGCGCGGGACCACTTTCCGACACTCCCGAATATCCCCATTAAAACGGGTTAAATTGCAACAAGTATATGGAATATCACGGAAACACGTTAGGTACAAACCACACGAACTATATTTAATTAGTGCACGACTATTTTATTTTCTTTACACAAGAATATGAGATGTATAGAAAATAAGAAACAAAAAAATAGTGTATCAAAGATTATTCTTCAATTCTTATTCTTTTTATCAATATTCACAATGTATTGTTTGGGTTTGTTTGGGTTCTTTTTATCAATATTCACAATGTATTGTTAAAATATGTACTATAAAAATTAAACAATAAAAAACAAACACAGCAGCGTTAGGTTAGAAAATAGTTTACGTATTACATTTCGACAAATGATAATCGTTCAATTGTTGTACATTGTTTTTTCTCTTTTTTTTCCGTTCATAAAAACTAATATCTTTTTCTTTAATTTATTATTTCACGGCGAATCAGAATAACTAAGGAACGCGAATTGTTCGACGCAACAGGTGATAAATCGAGGCTCAACAACAGCGGCGTAACCCTCAATTATGCGACGCACTTATTGACACCGTAAATTTAAATAAATACCTAACCAAAAGTCAAATTATTTCTTAACTCGTCAATAGTCTAGTTCCTGCTGAAGATGTTGACATAATTTTTTATATCTTTTTATACTTACATGACGAACAAAATTCACGATATGTCGCTTGTCGTGCCTAGCGGGTATCGTCTAGTACTGCCACTGTGGAGCCCTTCAGACGCGTGTCGGACTATTCTCTAGTCAGTATCCATTCTAAGAATTTCATGTAAAAAAGTGTATTTCTCCAATAATTAAGGGGCCAGTCCACTTTGGAGCCACGAAAAAAAGGCTATTTTCGCGATTTTTTTTTTTTTTGAGGATTTTATAAAAGATATGAATATAAAAGTTGTTGGGCTTGATGAATAAAGTCTTGAAATACATAAAAAAAAAATTTTAATTCATTTTTATTCATTTTTAAGTACAAAAACTATAGTTTAACGTAACGCCTGAAAAATAGGTGGGCTAGGTAGCTCCATCACAACTCGGCAACGGCTTGTCTGAAACAAAAAAATCAAAGTCCATTAGATTCAGTATGACACCAGCTACAAAATGACCCTCGGATATAAAGTTTTATCAAAAAATAAAAAAAATGGCAGATGAAAAACGAAAAAAGTAAAAAAAAAACGCGTTTTTTTTCGCAGTTTTTCGCAACAAAAAAAAAGAGTAAAAATCAAAATTTTAAAACCATCGAGGGTCATCTTGTTGCGAATCATGTTTACAATATGTGGTTCAAGTTTCAAGAGAATCGGTTTATTAGTTTTAGAGATACGATGGAGCTAGATTTTGAAAACGTTGTTTCGAGAAAAACGCGTTTGACGTTTATACTATGAAAAACTCTTACCTAAACACAATCGGCAATTCCTGCACCGTACAAAATCCCTTCTGATTGCTCATCATCGTCGATTTCTTCAAGTCTTGCTTGCTTTCGTTTGGTTCTGGTATCTTTTGAGCACTCAGAACTGCGCGGCGGTTTGCAGAGCGAACACGCTCGTCATCGCGATTGTCGGCGAATCCGATGGCGATCGGGCCGAGTTTGACGCCCATTATTTTCATTATTTTAAGCACCGGACGAAATCCTTCATCAAAGACACACGCGGAAACTTTGCAGGCAATGTCTACGATTTTTTTGCCGTTTAGCATGTGTTTAGGTGCCATATTCCATACGCAATTGTTAAAACTTTCATTATTGTTTTGCGTATGTCCACCTAAACACCTTTCGAGCAGTTCTGTTTTGGTGAGATCCTCGTAAATAGGTTTTAAAACTTCCTGCACTTCCTCAGAAAGAGCAGGAGGATGTTTGTAATGTTGCTCAAGTGCCTTAGCTTTGAGGTCGGCCAAGCGCGCTATACGCTCAGGTAGACGAAATGAGGTCCTGACGTTCAGGTAAAAAAAAAAAATACTTAGAGAGCTCGGATTTTCATAAAATTTTCACACAATATTTCTGAATGTATGTACTTTCGAAAACAGTAAAAAAAAAAATCGATTTTTTGAAATTTTCAAAGTGGACTGGCCCCCTTAAAAGTGAAAAACTCTCTTTAATTAGTCGGTAATTGGAATGTTATTCGACAAAAATTGTATTTGTGGCAGTCAAAATTATACCGTCGGTGTCACAATCTGGGACAGTGTCAGTTAACTGGTCCGTTTACCTTACGAGCTCGAATCTTTTTCTCCGTATTATATGCTTACGTGTTAAAACGAGAAGCGCCCAGAGAACTACCAAATGACGATTATGCCGATTCACAATACACGCATGTCGCGATGTGCAAGACGATGGGACCCATCGGCCGCGTACCCGAGAGACACACGTTCCGAAATCGTTCTCTAGTACGACGTTTACCGAGGGCAGCTCCTCCTCCCACCACACGCACACCGCCCCCTCTCTCACTCTTCTCGCTCTCTCTCGCTCTCTCTCTCTCTCTCTCTCTCTCTCTCTCTCTATCTCTCTCACTCTTGCATTTGTTACGATAATACACGATACAAATATTATCCGCTGACGAAGAAAAGGTATGCTTACACGCGGCTGAACAAGACGGTGTGTGTGGGGGGCCGGGGGGTGCGGAGACTGGGCGCAATTGCGATAGTGCTGCGCTCTCCGCGGCGATAT
>OZ010721.1:22618153-22633375 GCA_963932345.1 Ophion ventricosus | reverse complement strand
TTCGATAAAAGCGAAAACGCAAGCCAGGCGGCTGAAAATGTGAATAGTGTTTATGGTCCTGATACTGAATTTTGGTTTCGTCGATTCCGTTCCGGTAATTTTCATGTCAAAGATGCACCACGCTCTGGAAGGCCAATTGTCGAAAATGTCGATAAAATAATGGAAATCGTCGAGTCCGACCGTCATGTAAGCACTGTTTCGATTACCCAGGAGCTAAACATTGCACAAAAAACCGTTTGGAACCACTTGAATAAGGCTGGATACAAAAAGAAGCTCGATGTATGGGTGCCACACGAGTTAACGCAAAAAAACCTCATGGACCGAATTTCCATCTGCGAATCGCTGCTGAATCGCAAGAAAATCGACCCATTTCTGAAGCGGATGGTGACCGGTGATGAAAAGTGGGTCACTTACGACAACGTCAAGCGAAAACGGTCGTGGTCGAATCGCGGTGACCCGGCGCAAACGGTGCCCAAGCCAGAATTGACGGTCAGGAAGATTTTACTGTGTGTTTGGTGGGAATGGCAGGGAATCATCTACTATGAGCTGCTCCCCTACGGCCAAACTCTTAATTCGGACCTGTACTGTCAACAATTGGACCGTCCGAAGGAGAAGCAATCGCTCCAGAAGCGGCCAGCTTTTGGCCAATAGGAGAGGAATTGTGTTCCATCGGGACAACGCCAGGCCACACACATCGATAGTGACTCGCCAGAAGCTCCGGGAGTTTGGTTGGTTGGGAGGTTCTTATGCATCCACCTAATAGTCCGGATCTGGCACCAAGTGATTACCACCTGTTCCTGTCTATGGCGGAAAGATTTTGCTTGGTGAAAAATTCGCCTCAAGAGAAGCTTGTGAAAAATCGGCTCGGTCCCACTTTTTTTGCCAATAGGGGACGATGGTTTCTATGAGAAAGGCATAATGAAATTACCTTCAAAGTGGCAACAAGTTATCGATCAAAACGGTGCATATTAGACCTAAATCGGATCATTCTAACTATGCTAAAATAAAGCCTTCAATTTCATGCAAAAATAATGGATTTCTTTTTACTACACCTTATATCTATATAAATAATGATATTGGGAGAAGTCGGATCGATACAAAGAGTCTCGAGTTCGATGGGATCTTGACATTTTCAAGCGTTTCTATCGACTCATCGAGATAATAATCTTTGAGGGGGAGGGACTCTCGCCACTCGAGAGACACTCAACTCTCTGCTTCCGGGCAACTCGCGGAGGATCGCGGCTCGATTACGCGTACCGAAGAAACGATTAAAAAAGAGAGAGAGAGAGAAAGAGAGAGAGAGAGAGAGAGAGAGAGAGAGAGAGAGAGAGAGAGAGAGAGAGAAAACGATGACGCAACTTTGCCGCGGCTCTTCGACGAATAATCTAGTTTTATATATACTCGCTCGTACGGAATTTCGATAGGCCTTGCCGAGTCTAACGATCGACTCGAATAATCGTTACAGGTTGCCGTTGGACGTTGAGATTTCCGCAGCGTCGAAGAGTCATCCCGATTGGCGGCGGAACTGGCATGCTCGCGGAAAATAGGCGGCCGACAGCCCCAGAGATCTTTCCGTTGAGGCGCAAGCCTGCGATGTTGTTTAGGTAAAGCCAAAAAAAAAAAATATTATATATATATACCTTCTCGAACGAATGAAATATCAAAGAACCAAACCAAAAGATCAATTTCACCAACTTTCTCATCTGTCGCGCTTAAAAAAATGGTGGTCGGGCGTATCGAGAGCTCGCAGTTGGCGCTAAATAAACTTTAATCGATCGAGAGGGTGTGTGTGAGAGAAAGAGAGAGAGAGAGAGAGAGAGAGAGAGAGAGGGAGAGAGAGAGAGTGCCCGTAAGAATCGCTCGAGCCAACGTTGCCCGCGGTCCACGCGCGCAATTTATATTTTTGTATGTGACGAAACATGTGTGTTTTCGTTTACGTATTGTCTCGTGCCTGATAAGTTATTCTTGTACAATAAATTTGTACACGATTAAGGAGGTACGATCATGGGGTCGAATCCAACTTTTGGGCTTGAAATTTTTATATAATATTGACGAATACGTTATATGTAGGGGCAAGTGCGAAACATGTGGACACTTTACAGAATTTGGAATAAAACATTTTTTAGTTAGCAGAAAATTAGTTTAGCATAAATAATTCTTTTGCGAGGGTCTATTTAACACATATTGAAGTATAAAAAAAAAAATTTTATTATAATTTTCATACAAAATGGCGGCGACAGAGGCCATCTTGAAAAACGTGTTTTTTTTACAGATATATATTATATATATAAAATAATTATTGTATCAATACAGACGAAAAATAATAACCGACGCTGGTGGTTGGGCGGTCGGGGTGCGGCTCGGGCGATCACTGATGTCAAGCAGCCTCGAACGAGGTCAATACTTGGTGCGGTGACCGCTTAGCCGTGCTCTGGCTGGCGCATTGACGAGTGAGCGGGAGGCCGTTTTTCTGAGGCCTTGGTATACATACCTTGAGCAAAAAGGTCTGGTATGCCAAGGAATCAGAAAAAAAAAATACAGGGCCGCCCGAGCAGAAATTTGTTCAGGGTGAAATCCGGACCGGATCAGGCTGCCACAATAGCAAATCCGGGCCGGATCAGGCAAATTTAATCCGGCCCTGATCAGGGATGTAACACTTTTGCAAATTCAGGTCCGGATCAGGCACCTTATCAGGCTCTGATCAGGCGCTTTATCAGGCCCGGATCAGGCACCTTACCAGGCTCGGATTAGGCACTATATCTGGCTCGGATCAAGCAACTTATCTGGCCCGGATCAGGTGCCTCATCCTGCCTGAGACATGCGTGTCATCTGGCTCAATCATTTGATTAATTTTTTGTTTAAAAATAGATCAACATTTATTAAATTATTATCGTAGTTACACGTTATCAAGTTTACTAACGTTATTAAAAATATGAAACATATGAAAACATTTTTTTATAGTTTAAGTTTTTATTTTACTTGACTTGATCGTTTAGTTTTTGTTCCGGTTTTGGCGATGACCGTCCCAATCTTTCCGGCCCAATCTGTCCGGCGCAAATCATGCGTGCCTGATCAGGGCGCCTTATTGATACCTGATGAGGCTTCTATACGGCGCAAATCAGGCGTGCCTGATCAGGGCGCCTTATTGATCCCTGCTCAGGCCCCTGTCCGGCGCAAATCATGCGTGCCTGATCAGGGCGCCTTATTGATACCTGATAAGGCTTCTATCCGGCGCAAATCAGGCGTGCCTGATCAGGGCGCCTTATTGATCCCTGCTCAGGCCCCTGTCTGGCGCAAATCAGGCGTGCCTGATCAGGGCGCCTTATTGATCCCTGCTCAGGCTCCTGTCTGGCTCAAATCAGGCGTACTTGATCAGGGCGCCTTATTGATCCCTGATCCGGCCCTGATGGATCCTCAGGCAGCCTGATTAGATTTCTGCTCGGGCGTCTATACCGGTACGGGTTTTCCACAGTTTCCCCGTACCCTCGGCAAATGCGGTATAGTGTAGCTTAAGACGGCTGTGGACCCAACGGAAGTTAGGTTAGATTAGCGAAGTGCGGGTAGGGATGAGTGATAGGAAAAAGGATTCAATTGGGAAGGGTAATACGTAAAAACTCATAAAAGAGTATACGTTGGAACACTGCAAAAATTAAAAAAAAAATAAAAAAAATACAGACGAAAATATCAAACTATAGAAGAAAATTAATTTAAACAAAGGAAATATATAAGAACAATAAAAAAAACGAGCAATAATTACAAAATAGATGAAGAATATAAGAAAAAAAATTGGATATACAACATTTTTGTAACGGTGATTATAATCACGCGGGCAAGAAAGTAAATAAAGAAAAATAACGTTTACAAGCGTTTCGATTGAAAAAAAAAATAGCGATAGCAGGACTCGAACCCAAAACCAGTAGCGTACTAGCCGAAGACCTTAACCGCTAGGCAATCGCGCCGCTTCGAAAATTCTTGTTAGTTTCGAGATTAAAAAAATCGTCATACGAATTTTGTTTGGTCGATTTCGCGAAAACGAGGGCCCACCAGGGTGAACGGTGGCAAGGGGTCCGAATCCTTGGGACGGAATCTTACACTACCCTGGAAAGACGTCCCGAAATCGATTGCGTGCCTGGCAAGGTCCCCTTGTAAGCAATAAACAACACAGATCATTGGACATGGAAAATGAGAGGTGGCGAAAAATCTGCCTTAGAGAGGAGATCAGGAATATTTTAAACGGCAACGGATCAAGATGGGGAAGAGAACTTCATGACGCAATGCGGGAGGTCGGGGAAGGAAAAATACTGAATTTGATGAGAGGTGGAGGCAGTGTGAATGAAGCAAAATTCTGAAGGAAGGCGTAGAAAAGAAAAAGGAACAAGACATCCAAAAAGATTGGGCGGGGATAGACAGGTCGACCTGTAATAAAGTCTACAAGACGATCAAGGAGAACATGGGGAAGGAAATATATTGGGAGTACAAATTAATTCGGTCCGTTTTTTTGTGGTAAAAAATCCATTTATTTCAAAATAAAAGGTATGAATAGATTAATCAAAGTATTGTCCATCGCTGGGCTACTAATTTTTCCCACCTCTCAGGCAATTTTCGAATTCCATCTCGAAAAATAGTCTCGTCTTTTGAGGCGATCCATGTTTTGAGCCAATTTTCGATTTCTGCGAAAGAAGTGAACCGGTGAGCTGCTAAATCCTGCTGCATCCGTCGGAACAACCAGTAATCAGAAGGAGCAATGTCCGGAGAATACGGCGGGTGCGGTAAAATATCCCATTTGAGCGTTTCCAAAGATTTTTTTACGACTTTTGCGACACGAGGCCGAGCGTTGTCACGCAGAAGAATAATTTTGTCATGTCTTTGCTCGTATTCCGGCCGTTTTTCTCGTAATGCACGGCTCAAACGAATCAATTGTAGTCTATACCGATCGCCCGTAATGGAATCGCCAGGTTGTAGCAGCTCATTGGCTCATTTGGCTGTCCAGGGCGAGGCTTGTCTTCAACGCTGAAATCACCGTTTTTAAAGCGTCGAAACCATTCCCTACATGATTTATCAGTTGGAGCATCATCATCATAAACTTCAACAAGCATTCGATGCGCTTCAGCTGCACTTTTCTTCCAATTAAAGCAGAAAAGTAAAACTTGCCGCAAATGCTGCTTAGTTAACACAAAATTTGACATATTCGACACAGTAAAAAAAACAAGGTTTTTAATGGAACTCAAAGCGATATAAACTGAATGTTATTGACAGATGTCTAACCTCTCTGAAACCACCCGAAATCAGCTGTCACTAGTGAAACATTCATAACAGCCAGAGTCATCTCTTGAAAACGGACCGAATTAATTTGTACTCCCAATACTTGGATCAGGAAGGGCTGAAAGGTGCGATCAAAGAGGAATGGGCAAAACTGAGGTGCGAAAACGTAGGGAAAGCGGGGAAAAAAAGAATTCGAGAACTGGAGGTGTGGGGTGTGTAAAAATGAGACTGAAGTTTGCATCGTTGGAACGCAACGAAAATAATGATTTTTTAATTGCTCGAATTTCTCGTGGCTAATATACGTTACGAAAATTCATCAATCATTTTTTAAAACGCTTATTCAGAGATCTATCATTTTTATCTGCGAGAAATTCAATTGTAAAATAATTTTTACGAGGAAATAAAAATATGAAAATAGTAATTTATGCTACAAGTGCGGAAAACAACGAATTCCATCGCGCGTGAAGTTGCCGCATGAGCCGAAGGCTTATGGTGCATTTCACACGAGTACGAGTGTGATTTGCAGCACGAGCCGAAGGCGAGTGCTGTAACCACACGAGTACGAGTGAGAAATGCACCATAAGTCGAGGCGAATTCGGCAACTTACGCGCGATGTAATTCGTTTTTTTTCGCACATGTCCCATACATTATTTTTTGCAATGACTGTCTCGAAAGTGGGATTTGAGATTCAACAAAACCAATAACAATTATATTCAAATATATCACATCAGTTCAGATCATTTCCTGGTCAGAAAATACGACTGTGATAAGTTGACGTTTCATATGACATGAATTTCGCTACATTCAAGTTTGTTCAATCGGTCCAAAATCGTAGAACAAAAAACTATCAACTGTGAAAAAAACCGTTTTTTCACGAATCAATGTGGTAAAGTGAGCTATAAATAGATTTTTTTCCGCACTAGTGCGGGAAAGTCTCACATTCCCGCACTAGTGCGGGAAAGTAAGCATCGTTGAGAAATAAGCCACTTTCCGCACGCTAAACACCAATCGAAAATCGCACTTTCGGGGCAGGCATTGCGAAAAAGAATTTTCGTTGCATTCCAACGATGCAAACTTCAAGACCATGTGTAAAAAGGAGGAGGAGACGATTGAACATATCTGGAAATGTGAAAAAGCGAGGAATAAAAATAAACAAGAAGTGGATCGAAGGAGTGGACAAGTGAAGGAAGAGAAGAGAAGGGGACATTCTCAAAGAATGGTCGATTGAGACCCTGAAAGGAGGGATCAGTTAAGGAAATATGCTATTACACGAGAGATTTCGGAAGGTTAGCAAGGGAAGAATCATCGACTGCGGGCTACAGTCAAACAACAGACTACCAATCACTGGGGAACCCCGAGAGGGTGAAAAAGAGAGAAAAAAAGGGAAAGCGTAGCTATAAGAAAGAAACAATAAACTATAAGGGATCGATTGAAGCAATATTTTATCTATTTATTTTTTATTCTTTTTGTGTAAGAAAAATTAGGCGTAAGGTTTAAATGTAAACATAAAGGTTGGAAGCAAACGAGGGAAACGTAAGAAGCGCAAAGCCTGTACAATGAGGAAATAAATACCATACCATGCCGTACAACACAGATCATACTGAAAACACGATCAAACCCGAGTCGAAAAATAAAAGTCTTATTTTCCGGCGTGTTTTCGGTCTAGACCGAATTCACGTCGAAAACAGGACGGAATAGCGAACCATTCCGGCCAGGCTTTGCAGGCCGAAAACAGGCCTGAACTCTGGATTTCGGTTTCTCCGTCAGCCTGCTTTCTCGGGCCGAAAACACGTTGAAACTTACGATTTCGGCCTCTTCATCAACCCGCTTGCTCGGGCCGAAAACACGCAGAAATCTGGAATTTCGGTCTCCCCATCGAGTATCAATATTTGGTAATACAATGAGTGATAATTAGTGCAATTCGATCTTGCTTCCTCTTAAATCTCTGACGATAATAAAGAAGATCCTTTTCATCGTGTTTTTTTTTTTATTCAAAATAATGAATTTATACAGAGCCTTGAGTAAATTAGTTGGGAGTTAAAGTGATGTAAAATTAGGAGTTAAAGTGATGTAAAATTTCAGCTTTGATTAGCTGAATTCTGCTAATTGTTGAAGTGTTCTTGTGAGTTCGATTGATAATGAGGAGCCTGTAACCTGCGACGTCGATCAGTAGACCGAAAAAATGAGTATCGGCGTATTTTCGGCCTGAGCAGAACGCTGACTGATGTAAGCTGAAATCCCAAGTTTCGGCGTACTTTCGGCCTGCAACCCGTTAGGACGATCAACACGCCGGAACTAAGTTCCGGCGTTTTTTTTTTTCCGGCGCATTTTCGGTACGTTCCGGTTTACAAGTCGCCTGAATTATTACGATTTTAAAAGATTCGCCGTTTTTTCGGTTTAA
Source organism: Ophion ventricosus (assembly GCA_963932345.1). NCBI lineage: Eukaryota > Metazoa > Arthropoda > Insecta > Hymenoptera > Ichneumonidae > Ophion > Ophion ventricosus. The sequence goes on along the minus strand of OZ010721.1, from coordinate 22,625,712 downwards.
GTCGCCAACCGTAGGCCAACTTTTACAATTTCGGCCGAATCGAGTAAAGTTTTCGGCCTTAGTTTTCGACTCGGGAAACCGATATCGTAAGTATTTTTACGGTAAAACTCTTTAAAATCAGGCGTAAATACTTACGTTTTGGGGCAGCAAAACTTTCGAAGTTGATCCCTGAGGCTTTAGTCGTACCTCCTTAATTGTGTGCAATATATATTTGGTGCGTGGCACTAAAAAAAAAGTGTCAACTCGATATTAAAAATACCGCGTTATCGTGTACTATTTTAACGCGTTATCTCGTTTCGCGCGTCCGCTGTAGCACCACCGCAACAGGCATCGCGAGCAGCGAGATCCGCGGCTGGCCGGCTCGGCGCGACGTCTCCCCAAAAGCGCAATCGCGTCAAAAAAAAGCCCGTCAACGACGCCTCGATGCTCTCCAATTTCATTTCATTTGTTTCCTCGTGATTTTCCATCGAAACAAATTACGCAAATTTATCGGATCGGAGTTTTTTTTTTTTTGGTAAATATATTTCATGGCGGAACGACGATAATTATATGGCCGTAATTGGTCGTTCTTGCGGATATGTCGAAGGCGCGAGGAACGATAACGCGTGCGGTCTCGCACCTGCGAACACCACGTTCGCGGTTTTCAATTACGTCGCTCATTGAGGCCAACATCGTCGCGGGCTTGCGATCCTTCTCGCGCCGAGAGAGCATCGTATCGGGGGGCGGGGGGGGGGGGGGGGGGATTCCCGTAGAGCAGCTCGCGCCGCGCAGCGTTGCACTCCCCGCACGACTCGCGTAACGTTACACCCTCGTGTCACTTCGGCTTCGTTTTTGTACAGGCAGCCGCAAACCGCTGTCGCCGTCTTCGTTCATCTCACGCATAATTTATGGCCTCGATCATTCGTGGAGCTTCGAGCCTTTCAACCGCGATTATTACACTTCTTCGAGGATAATCTCGTTTTTAAGAATTCGCAGACCTTAGCAATGTCATTGATTTGTTCGATTCAATTTGACTTTGAAAATGTGGAGAAGCGTCACGATTCTTCGCACTCGCAAAAAACGCACTTGTTTCTTTTTTCCGATATGAATCCAACGGCTTCGTCGTACATTGAATTTTGATACGCGTTGAATTGAAAAGAAAAGAAAAGAAAAAAAAAACATGGATAGACAAAACGAGTGGACGTTGAAAAAAAAACAATATTGGGAGTACAAATAAGTCTCCGCCGTTTTTTCAAATTAGGTATTTATTGTGAAAGAACGATACTTTATGTTTTATTCAAAGTATTGTCCAACGCTAGCCACTACTTTTTGCCATCTTTCAAATTTACCAATTATTGGTATCTTCGTATGATGCGAAGTGCTGCTAAGACAGGCCGTGCGTCATTGATCCAAATAAATGATAGTCAGAGGGAGCAATGTCTGGGTGAATACGGCGGGTGGGATAAAACTTCCCAATTGAGTGTTTCCAAGTAGGTTTTGAGCGGCGCCGCAACACGTGGACGAGCATTATCATGCAGGAGAATAATTTTGTCGTGTCTGGAGCAGTAGTGGGCGCGTTTTTCCTTGAGTGCTCGGCTCAATCTCATCAATTGTGTTCGGTAGAGAGCCCCAGTAATGGTTTCGTTCGGTTTGAGCTACTCATGATACACGACACCAAGCTGATCCCACCGAATACACAACATGAGTTTTTTTTTCCATGAATATTCGGCTTGGCTGACGATGTTGAAGCAATGGCCAGGTGGTCCCCATGATTTCCTCTTCTTTGGGTTATCGTAGTGGATCTATTTTTCATCACCATTGACTATACGATGCAAAAAACCCTTTCGCTTGTGCCTGGCAAGCAGCATTTCACGTGGGCAAAATCGGCGTTCAACGTTTCTCGGCTTCAGTTCATATGGAACCCAATTTCCTTGCTTTTCAATCATTCCCAACGATTTTAAACGATGTGAAGTTGCTTGTTGAGTCACTTCTAATGTAAGTGCAAGTTCTTCTTGCGTTTGGCACGAATCTCTCCCCAATAATACTTCCAATTCCGCGTCTTCGTACACTTTCGGCCTTTCGCTACGTTCTTTGTCTTCGACGTTAAACTCCACCGTGCTCAAACTTTTGAATACCACTCACGACAACTTCTCTCACTCAAAGCAGCCTCACCATATGCTTCTACAAGCAATCGATGCGCCTCAGCTGCAGATTTCTTCAAATTAAAGAAGTAAATCGTAAAGTTCCCGCAAATGACGCTTATTCACCTGAAAACTCGACATTTTCGAACGAAAAAAATTATGTGATGCTGATAGAAAATCGCTAATATTTCAAGGTTATAGGTTGACCTTCGAATAGTTTCTGATGTGATAGCGGATCATGAACTACTGCAGCCAGAACGGCAATCTATGCTTCTTCGTTTGTTTTAGTCTTGCGACGTTTCCTTTTCAGTGGATTGACACTGCCCGTTGCACGGAATAAATGAATAATTCGATCGAAACATCGACGGGAAGGATGATTTCTGTCAGGATAACGTTGTGCATAAAGTTCCTGCGCTTGCACAGAGTTTCTGCCGGTCTCGCCATAAATCAGAATCGTTTCCACTTTCTCTGCTTCACTGTACAATACCATTTTCGATACGGTTGTTACGTGTTACTTTGGATGGATACACTTGTCTACTGATTCTAATATTGGTAGATGGTAAACATTCTTCACTCTGCTACAGTTTTACTACGTTACAATGCCAGTATTTGCAAACATCAGAAACATCTCCGACTATTGACATTATCGTATCCGTTGGATAACCTGCACCGCTGTCACACCAGAAACTATTCGAAGGTCAAGAGAATCATTAATCCGACATCTTCAAAAATGTGTCGAGGTTAATGGCCATCACTTCGAACATTTGTTACAATAAATTTTCTGCACAAAAAATTCAATTGCATTATTCGGTTATTCTTATTGTCAATACCATCAGGATTTCCCGTTTTTACACGTGTATTTTGGTGAAAAATCATTTCAAGGTCATGTCATAGGTCGTTGGATTCGTCTGAATATCAGCTAAAACGTCTCAATGAAAAAAAAACCATGTTCCCATTTGAATAACCATTGATGACCTTGAGAACGCAAAAACTATGACCTTGACAAAAATGAATTTTTCACAACTCTATCAGCCCTTCGAAATCAATCAAATTACCTCCTCACATTTTTGTCCTCACTCTAAAGTCATTTTTTTTTCCAAGCCTCAAATTAATTTTTCAATAATTCTTTGTGAGCTGCTATCGACTCTCTTTTAGGCCTGACGAAACCAAATATAAATCACGGTCCGATACATAAAATTTTGGAATTTACGAGCTACACGGAGAGAATTAAAAAGTAATTTTTGTCGTGAATTTCACGGTAAAAATTACCGTGATATATTTCAATGCGGTGACAAGTGAGAAAAGCATAATAATTCGTATGCGACAAGTTTTGTTTTAACTCACGTTACAGAAAATTTCAAATACGTAGCTAAAATTTTACTATACAAGAAGGGTAGCGCGCACGATAATTTTTACCGAGAGCACAATACATTTTCCTATAACAATCATTAAATTTTATAATAAATCTTAAAACAACTGTTATAAAGACGATACTTTTTTATAGACATTTTTGAAAGGCATAAAATAATAAAATGCACAGTAAAATTTCGCTGATATTATATATTTTTTAAATTTAAGTTTTGCGTATTTTGTTACACATGAAGATTGACTAGAAAATCTGGTAAAATGTTCTATCGGAAGAAGAAATTTTATTTTATTTTCGTGAAAATCTGTGTTTAACTCAGTAACAATAAGCGAAGTTTCAGGCTTGTCATCTGGTTACCGTTACTGCACGGTCATTTTTAACATTTAATTCTCTCCGTGTACAAACCTCGGAGAAATCGCACGCGGCTCATCGTGCCCCGTGACACATTGTGCCCCACTCTTTCCTATCATCGATTGGAACGGTGAAACGACGTCGCGATCGGCGGAGGAAACGGTGCAGAATCCACTTGGTTCCTGCATAGGCCGCGATTGTGCGCGTCTTGGCGAGATAATCGAAGAATGAAGAAAACAAAAGAGAGGAAACGAACCAAAAGCACCACCTACGCGCGGCGTCCGTATCGGATCCCTTTGAGAATGCGCGCTAGGATTCGGTTACTCGTTCGACCATATTTCATTACGTTGAAGTTTGCATCGTTGGAATTCAACGAAAATTAATATTTCCTCTATTGTTAACCTTTTTTTTTTCACGATTAAACGTTACAAAAAATTGCTCGAACAGTTTTTCTTATCCTGATGATCCATCTATTAAAAAAAATTATAGATTGTAATAAAAATGAAGAAATGAAAGAAAAAAAAAATTAAAAAGATCTTTCGTAGCACGATACAAACTTCAACGCCATAAAATGTCATGCACGAGGGGAAATTTTAAACCGCGCACTCGCGAACGAAGCGTGATATTTTTAGCGCGACGAATCTTTGTCCTACCGATTAACGAGCCAAAAAAGCGTTTATCATTGTCCGTGAAACATCTGCGCGCGACAAAGCACGCGATTCTCGATCGTAATACTCCTTTTATCCGCGGATGCTTTGAATTCTTTCAACAGTTGTTTCTTCCCTCTGTAATTATAGAAATACGAGTATACACGTTTTATCGCGGATGAGACGATTTTTCAAGCAAAAAAAAAAACAAAAAAAAAAAAAAAGAAAAAGCCCCGCTTACGATGCGGCATTTGTTTCGTGTCTCGCTTCCAAAACATTTGTTTTTTTCTTTCTTCAATTTTTCACGGACAAAATGGAAGATCAATAAGCTTATCGTTGTCGCGCTGACTTTTGTACCTTTTTAGTTGCAGCGAGCGAGCGAACGTGCCGCGTAAATTTGTCCGATTCGAGGTCGTACCACGGCGTTCCAACGACTCGGCGAGATTTGTACTTTCGGTTATCGGGTTTCCGAGTTGCGCGCGCCGTCGCCGCCGCCGTCGTCGTCGCCGCCGCCGCCGCCGGCGTCGTCGCCTCGTATACACATCGGTTATTAGTTCAATATACTCGTTTGTTCGTAACACCATCTCGTGTCAAAACAATCGAACGTTTCCTTCAGGGAGGCTAGAGTAGGATGAATCCGAATCAGGGGGCTGGGCACGGATTGATATTTTTGCTATGCAAAATGACCGCTTTTTTTTTAGTGTCCTACTCTGCCACTCGCAGCGCTAGTTGTACCCTTACAAAGCTGATGCGCGCGCAAGAGCTGTGTATTAGGTGTGTGAATTAATTTTTACAGTTTTTTTTCTCCATACTTGCGGTTTATTAAAAAATAGACAAAACGGTGTTTAATCCGGGTAATATCCCCCTTTGCTTTCTACAACCTTCTGCCACCGATCTGGTAGCATACGGATACCATCACGATAGAAGCTGGCTGGTTTCGAGGCGATAAAGTCATCGACGAATTTCCTAATATCTTCGACTTCTCGGAAGTGGCTCCCTCTTGAGCCGTGCGCCATTGACCGAAATAGGTGACAGTCGGATGGGGCCAAGTCCGGTGAATATGCCGGATGAGGAAGAACTTTCCAGACCAGGTTTAAAATAATTGTTTGGGTCGTACGAGGAACGCGAGGTCGAGCGTTATCATGCAGGAGAATGACTTTTCGCCTTCCGTGTCCTGTGAATGGCCTTTTTTGCTCAATTGCTTCGCTTAAACGATTTAATTGGTCACTATATCGTTCTGCAGTGATCGTCTGACCGGGTTCTAGAAGTTCATAATGAAGAACACCCTTTGTGTCCCACCAGATACACAAAAGCATTTTTTTGACGTTCATTTGCGGTTTGAGAGTTGATGTTGTTGGTTCTCCAGGGTCCACCCATGATTTTTTCCGCTTGGGATTCTCACAAAGGATCCATTTTTCATCCCCCGTCACGATTTTCCAGAGAAAGTTCTTCCTTCGTTGTTTGCTAAGCAATCAAAGACACGTGTTCATCCGTTGTCCGAGGTTATATTCGCTAAGTTCATGTGGGACCCATTTCCCGAGCTTCTGAATTTTTCCCATCGCGTGTAACTTCTTGGCAACGGTTGATCGATCAACTCCTAGTTGGGCTGCAAGTTCTTCTTGTGTCTGTGAAGAATCTTGGACCAGTAAAGTTTCCAAATCGTCGTGCGAAAATTTTTGCAGGCTGTCCAGTACGCGCACGGTCACTGAGTTCGAAATCATTGTTTCTAAAACGTTTAAACCAATAATTGCATTTTTCGTATGACACAATACTCTTCCCGAACACAGAACAAATTGACTCCCACGCTTTGTTGGCACTTTTTCCTTGTTGGAATTCGTAAAGGATGCAGTGGCGAATGTGCAGCTTATCGGTTGCCACTGTTCTTGCTACTTTATTTTAAGCTTATGATGCTCGCCCAATAAATTCATACAGCGTCTTGAACATGGCTATGTCAATACTTTAAAATCCTAAAAGGACGTTGAAACATTTCAACTTGAAAGAGGATTCCCAGCCTGCTAGAAAAATCTGTAAAAATTAATTCACACACCTAATATATTATCGTATTTGCTGGCATTTGCCATAGAGGCTAGGATGTGCATTCGATCCTCTTCCATCTCTCTTACACGAAATGCATACGTAGCTCACTTCTCGACTTCTTGACAATAGTGGCGCAATCCCTGTTTGACCACGTTTTTTTTAGCCACTTTTGAGATATACAGTTCGAACTCCTCCGAGTCTAGCCCTCCCTGCTTTCCTTCGTCAAAATAATTCATCTACAAAAATGTTATCCGAGCCCGCGACAATTATTTCGAAGCGCGGCCAAGAGAAATTGGCTACGAGAGGTTGGACGTCGCAGCCAAGAAAGAGTGAGAGAGCGAGAGAGAGAGAGAGAGAGAGAGAGAGAGAGAGAGTGTGCGTCGTTGACTCGGCAAACAAGGGAGCGACGATGAGTCGCGAGGCTAATCGAGTTCCGTTCATTTTCATTGCCGATCCAATTGCGTCAACGTACTCTTCGATCCACCGCCAAGCGTGACATAATTTTTTTTTCTTCTCTTTTTCTCGACCATACCGTTTGTAACGATCGCGCGATCTCCGCGACCGAGCAGCCAAACAAAAAAAAAACTCACAAAGCTCGATTGATACGAAATCAAATAATAAATAAAGACGAAACAAAACAAAAAAAAATGCATCGACAGGTGAGGGAGAGGGAGGCGCTGACCGGTGGCGACGGCGGCCATGCGACCCGGCCTGCCTTCAACGAGCCGCCGCAGGCCTCCCCGTCGTCATCAGCCACCCCAGCAACAACGGCAACGCCGAGGGCAACGACAACGATGGCTCCCGAGTACTCAAATGATCCTCGTATTGTTGCTCTTCGACACGGGGGGGCGTCCATGTCGCGCCCTCGTCGAACCCTCGACGGTATCGCTCGGTGGGCGAGAAGTTTGGAGCGACGAGCAGCAGCAGGAGCAGCAGCAGCAGCAGCAGCAGCAGCAACCGATCGGCCAACCGATCTATTCCGCTGACACTTTGCTCGCCGGATCTCCCGTTCTCCTTTCCTCGCCGTCCTTTCCCGGT
>OZ010721.1:22603153-22613153 GCA_963932345.1 Ophion ventricosus | reverse complement strand
TCTCACCTCCCACCCTTTTCAGCCACCCTATATCGATGCGCTCGTGCTCGACAGATCGCAATGCAAATTTATATGTATACAGTACTGGAGAACAAAAAAAGTACGCACCGGCGCAATTTCGATATTTGTGCTAATATGTAAAAGAAAATTATGAATAGAATAGGCATTGAGCAGTCTAGAGAAAAGTTAAGTAGTCTACTACTATGTTTTCACAGAAACAATATTAAAAAACATTCGAAAACTATGTGAGATTGCGTGAAAGCCGTAAAGTATCAATTTTACGTTTGACAAAAAAGAGTACGCATCGTGGTGTCTATTTATTTTTCTAGGTAACGATGACACGATCTTCACCCAAGGCTGTTAAGGAACAGACGTAATGTAAATAGATTTAATTTATTTTCTGCCAGTTGTCGTTGTTCTGCGAAAGTGAATGGTACGAAAAAGGCGTTCGGCAATGCCGAAAATTTCGATTCAAGTCAGGAAACTCGTTGCTAAAGATAAAGAAAATGGTCCATCTGATAGGAAAATCGGAAGAAAATATGAAGTGAGTTGAAGGCGCGGTGAGAAAAATATCTGAGAAGTTTGCCCAGCTTGGCGCAGTAACGGACAAGGTCGGTCGTGGAAGAAAAAGAAAGACGAGCTTCGTTCGATGATCGTAGAATTGTTAGAGAAACAAAAAAAAAATCCGATGATCAACAGCCGTGTAATTTTAGAAAACGCAGGGCTGAATATTTTTGATCGCACAGTGCGTAGAAGACTGCGAGAAACGGGACGAAGAAATAGTTTTGCGCAGCGTCGCTCGTTAATTCGAAAGGCAAATAAAATCGAGCGCCTTGAGTTTGCAAAAGAACACATCGATAAGCCCATAGAAATTTGGAAAAAAAACAGTTATTTGGAGTGATGAAAGCAAATTTGACCTCTTCGGTCACGAGCAGCGACCACGCGTATGGTCGAAGCCCGGACAACAGATTCTTGAAAAAAAATGACAGAAAACTGTTAAATTCGGAGAAGGCAGCGTATTAGTTTGGGGCTGTTTTGTCAGGAATGGATAATTTATTTCAAATCGATGGCACAATGACAGCAGATATTTATATTAATATTGTTAACGAAAATTTGGAAGAATCCTTGCTGAAGGTCGGGTTGCCAGGACGACTTTATCTTTCAACAACGTAATGACCCGAAGCATACGGCGCGCAAAAAAGTGACTTTTTTTCGTTCGTCACGGATAACAATTTTGGACTGGCCAGCGCAAATCGCTAGATTTGAATACCATCGAAAATCTGTGGTCAATTTTGGTCCGGAGAGTTGACAAGGGCGAAGTGACGAAAAAAAAAAACTTTGAGGCTTATTCCAAAGCGTGGGATGACATAGACGAGCAGCACCTCCACAACCTTGTGGAAAGTATGTCTCGACGTTTACAAGCTGTCATTGAAGCAAAAGCTGATCATACTAAGTATTAGTTAAGAATACGAACATATATTTACTTTTTTTGTCCAACATAAAATTGGTACTTTACGGCTTTCGCGCAATCTCACACAGTTTTCGAATATTTTTGACACTGTTTCTGTGAAAACATAGGAGCGGAGTAGTTAACTTTCCTCTAGACTACACAATGCCTATTCCATTTATCATTTTCACTTACATATTAGCACAAACATCAAGATTACACCGGTGCGTATTTTTTTTTGTCCAGTACTGTACATATATATATATATCGGAACGGTGGGCGCGCGGTCAATCGAGTGTGTTTACTCCCCGCAAGCGGCTTACTCGAGTTTGTTCGATTAACCTCACTTTGGGTCAATCCCGCTGCTCTCGACGAACGCGCGCCAGAGATTTTCTCGCCCGTTTTAAGGTTGTTTCACACTGTACGGCACGGACCGTTACGTAACGGCAACGGCACGTGACGGCACCGACATGAAAATTTTGCGCGTATGTTCAGAGTGCACCGGCAGACATCAGCCATTTAACATTCAGCGGTCTCCACGAATCCATCGTGAAGCGACGATGAACTGCCTCTTATACAGTGTTGGGCGAAATTCAATTGCTAGAGTAACCAATGATTAACAATTAATTGATTGTTAACGGCGACTATAATAATTAACAATTAATTGTAATTGTGAAAACTCACGATTAACAATTCATTAATTTTTAATTGCGGTAGTTGCAACGAGCAATTAATCAATTTTTAATCGTGAATTTCCACAATTATAAAATAATCAATTTTCAATGTTTTTGGTGTGTTTGATTAAAAACTAACAATTAAAACTGATTATTGTGTAGGGCGCGTAGTTGCGTCAGAACAAATATGTGGGAGCGAGAGGCGAGAACATTGTGCGCTGCGTAAGCCTAAAAAAACGCAAACAAACACGTCGTATGTAATATCTGTAAAGTTAAATAGGTTAATTTTAATTGTTTCTCAGAACAATTAAAAAGGTTAATTGCAATTGTTTTAATTGCGAGTTGCATAATCTACGTTAATACGTAGATTAATCCACATAAATTCATTGCAAGATGCAATTAATGATTAATTGCAATTAACGTTAATGGAAATTAAATTAATTGGAATTACGTTTTTAGTCCAGCATCATACAGTAAGAAAAGAAAACGATACTGAAGCGAACAAGCTTTGGTTTGTTTCGATTGGACTTCTAATTTTTTTTGTAATCAGATACGCCAAATTAGAAAAATCGTAAAAACGAAAACTCGAGAAAACGGGCGCCCTAACTGCCCGAGCGCCCGTATACCTGCTCGACACTCCACTACGTTCAGTGCTGTATCTTTGGAAATATTTCGAATTGGGCTATAAAACTTTGTCTAGACATTCTTAGATACATCAGGAATAGATTTAAACAATTAAAAAAAAAATCGATTTTTTGGACCTTCTAATTCAGGATTCAGCCTTAAAGAAAAGAAAGCCAGAGGAAGAACATTGGACTTTATTTACAGATTTATTCAAATTTTACGACAAGTTTTACCAAATATTTTCGAATGCCCAACATTTTATCATTTATTAAAATTGTGGCTCATTACATACAATGCTTCCCGCGATTTTACGCTTTCAATCGACTTTTCCTGATCCATTTTTGCTGCGCTCGGTCCGTCTTCTACCGTTCTCTAATTCAGACTGGCAGACAAAGCCAGTACCTTAACGGACCGCCAAAACATTCCTTGCGAGAATGTCGGCCGGAGCCGTTTCGCGATGTCACCGGAACGTGCAGGTCGTTGCCGGGTTAGTATATGTACACTCCAATTGAAAGCCGTGCTACAAAGTTTTGTCGTAGCGGTGCCGGTACGTGCCGTTGCCGCTACGTGTCGGCCCGTGCCGTATAGTGTGAATCAACCTTTACTGCTACATTTCGCAAACGTATAGACAGGTATAGCGAGAAAAGATTGGGGGGGGGGGGAGGGGAGGGAGGGACCAACTCGAATGACTTTTGTCCATCGTCGAGTTAAGGACGACGATATTATTCTATCGAGGAGACACGATTTGCATCAAAAGTGCTCCTTCTACTGACCTTGGCGCGGCCTATTTATAGCTTACCTACCGGTGCTTCTCGATATCCACACGTGCTCTCAACAGCCTCTGTAGGCCTACCTGTCGCCTTCTCGTATCCGAGTACTTTCGTCAAACAAATATCATTTTCAAGCGCCCATCTCTCTCTCTCTCTCTCTCTCTCTCTCTCTCTCTCTCTCTCTCTCTCTCTCTCTCTCTCTCTCTCTCTCTCTCTCTCTATCTCTCTATACGCGTGTGTGTGAGTAGATGTAAGGCGTCGAGTCAATAGGCGTATGCACGGACACCGGCCTCCGGCAGTTATTTCGAGAGATACAAATCTCGCGCTCGGATATACCAATTAAGGCGGGCAACCACTTTGGGAGACCGAAAATTAGATGATCTTTTGGATTTTTTTTTACTGTGAAAAAAAAAAACGGAAATTTCCGCAACTCTGACAATAATTTATTCATATTTTCATACATCTCTGGTAATTTTTTCTCAAATTATTTCATGCATTAATTAAGGTGTAATCCGCTGTGTCCGTTGGCGTGTCCTCATCGTCGTTGTCGATTTGCGGCAATCGTGCAGCTCGCAATTCGCATCTGAAATTGTCCAACAAATTTTTATACATTCTTGAGATGTTTTTTTTAAGAACTTGAACATAAATTTTGAAAAAAAAAAGTCGAGTATTGAAGGTTGGAACGTGTTTGATAAAAAAAATTATCGATTTTTAGCATTTTTTTCCCACGGCATTTTGCAATAATAAATATGTTTTAAGCAATCTAATCTTTCCAACTTTAGGTTCATGTTTTAATAAATTATATTATGTAAACGTGTTCCAAAATTTGAAGATGATCCATCAATTAGTTTTTGAGTTATGATACCCGCAAATTGCAAAAATGGCGTTTCGAGAAAAAAACACGTTTAAAGTTTCACAAACGAAAAACTCAAAGTCAAATGTGTTTAATGAAATGATAAAGTGCCTTACCGATTAATCAGCGATTCCAGCATCATACAGCAGTCCTTCCTCTTCCTCATGCAACTCATTTGAAGCTTGCATTTCCTCTTTACGAGCTTCTCGAGCTTCTTTTGTCTCTAATAAACTTTTTCTATTTTGCCGAGCCACGCGCATCTGATCCATTTGCTCGGCATATCCGTAGCTCTGCCTGCCAACTACGATTTGTAGTTCATTCGTAACCATGAGTAGGGCTGAATTTCCTTCATTGAATAAAATAGCAGCGAGAAATGCCGCTACCTCGATTATTTTGTACCCAGAATGGAGATGTTTTGGAGCTAATCGCCAAACGGTCGAGTTTGGGTTTGTTTGGGTTATGAAAACCCAAACAAACTACCTAACTGAGCGCTCGTGGATACCTGAGCGCGCTTGGGAGTCGAGCGGAGAGTCTTTATCATTGATATACATACCGTTAGAAGGAATCCGAATATCGTTTCGAAATTTTCATGGTGTATTCTTAAGATATTTTGCTAACGATATTTATGAAATTAAAAAAGCAATTATTTTTTGAAACATCTAAAGTGATTGCCCGCCTTAAGCTTGGTCGAAAAGTGACGAAAAAAAAAAAAAACGAACAAAAGTGCCATCGATCGGCAAATAATTCCCGCTATGCACGGAGAGAATTAAAAAGTAATTTTTGTCGTAAATTTCACGGTAAAAATTACCGTGATATATTTCAATGTGGTGACAAGTGAGAAAAGCATAATAATTCGTATGCGACAAGTTTCTTTTTTTAACTCACGTTACAGAAAATTTCAAATACGTAGCTAAAATTTTACTACACAAGAAGGGTAGCGCGCACGATAATTTTTACCGAGCGCACAATACACTTTCCTATAACGCTCATTGAATTTTATAATAAATCTTAAAATAACTGTTATCAAGACGATACTTTTTTATAGACATTTTTGAAAGGCATAAAATAATAAAATGCACAGTAAAAATTTCGCTGATATTATATATTTTTTAAATTTAAGTTTTGCGTATTTTGTTACACAGAGAAAATTTACTAAAAAAAAACTGGTATAAATGTTCTATCTGAAGAAGAAATTTTATTTTATTTTCGTGAAAATCTGTGTTTAACTCAGTAATAATAAGCGAAGTTTCAGGCTCGTCATCTGGTTACCGTTACCGCACGGTAATTTTTAACATTTAATTCTCCCCGTGTGCGCAGAGTCACACTTTTGCGTTTGTTCGTAAAACCTCAAGCGCGCGCAATTCAATATCTCGACGAAAGAAGAAAAACGTACGAGCAAACAAGTAGATTGTGTGTACTCCGTTATTACGTAGATAGATAAAATCTTGTCTTTTTTTTTTTCTTTTTTTTTTTTTCGTTTTCTCCCTCGTCTTTCGTGCCGAGAAAATTAACTCTGAATGTTTCGTGTAGGCGCGCGCGTGCACACGCAAACGCCTATAAATAGGCGTTAAATGTTTCGCGTTTGAGGGGAACGCGTTTCTTTCTCCCGGAGGGATATTTGCCACCGATTTCACGCACAGTCCTCGCGAGATGGCCCGTGTACTCCCCCCCCCCCCCCCCCACTGTCTACCCCCGCCCGCTTTCTACTAAAATACGTCCAATTAACCCTCGTTTCAACGAGCAACCTTGCAACGCGTCTTCCTCGAGAGCCGCGTATTCGTTCGGTTAATAAGAATTGCTGTGAACCGAACGAATCAGCCACTCGGCGTTTTCTTTTTTTCTTTTCTTTCTTTCTTTTTTCCCGCGGATTCCTCGTATATTTCATTTTCTACCAGTCGAGATGCGACTCTCGAGTCTCACGCGGATCCGTTGCGCCTTTCTTTATATTATTTATACGCGCGTATCGTGTGAAATTCTTTTTTACCAAAGAAAATCGACTGAAAAGACAATATCAATTCTTATATGAAATATTTTCAGTCGAGTACTGACGATTCGAGACACGGTCAAGAGGCGTCAATATTTGACGGTGAACTTAGGGTTATCGAGTCAAAATAAACAAAATATGAAGAGTGGCAAAAGTTTATAATTCGCTTATTTTGCGTTAAAATTCGAATTTTTTTCGTTAGTTGTCGAAAATTACGTTTTTTTTTTCGAATTTGAACATTTCAAGGAACATCAGACAAGGTAACTTGGAAATATGCAGTTTCAACAGTGTCTCAGAAGCAAAAAAATGTATTTTAAATATCACTATCATGTTTTCCTAGCTTAAGGCCTTATATACGCGATTTCGCCGATTTTCGAAGGTACTTTTTTAGACGCGGTTAAAAAAAATGACGCATCTATTGACAACATTTTTTTTTACAGATCATTTATGCACATGGTTAAGTATATGTAAAAAAAAAACAGAAATATTAACAAATGGCGGAGATATAACATAATAAAGCAATGTATTTTTTTTTGCGCGCGCGTTGATGGTGAAAGTTCTCGGCATCGACGTGGGTGTCTGAAAAAAAAAATGAACATATTTATAATTGCACAATGAATGTATCTTCAGTGTGAACCAACAATATTATTTAAAAAAAATTATTATAATAAAAATTCGAAACTTAAAATTTTTTAAATCAATTTTCTGTCGGTATTTTATTTTTATTTTTTTGTGTCATTGAAATTTTTGTTTCTGTGGTTCACACGATAGGTGATGATACTAAGAATATGTTGTAAAAATTTCAAAGCGATCTGAACCTTCTTTCAAGAGTTCGAACTTTCACAAGGTTGAAAAAAGTGAATCGTGGAAGAACGGGCTTTGAAGTTGACGGTCGGGCGCGCCGCGCGGTATCTATTATTACGCTCTAAATGCTGTAACTTTAACAATTTTTGGAATTTTCTCAATTCTGTAAAGCTTAAAATATTCCTAACCGTTCAGGCTAATGGAATCAAAAATTTAAAAAAAAAATGAAAAATTCCTGCACCGTACAAAATCCCTTCTGATTGCTCATCATCGTCGATTTCTTCAAGTCTTGCTTGCTTTCGTTTGGTTCTGGTCTCTTTTGAGCACTCAGAACTGCGCGGCGGTTTGCAGAGCGAACACGCTCGTCATCGCGATTGTCGGCGAATCCCGATGGCGATCGGGCCGAGTTTGACTTAGAGAGCTCGGATTTTCATAAAATTTTGACACAATATTTCTGAATGTATGTACTTTCGAAAACAGTAAAAAAAAATTGATTTTTTTTTAATTTTCAAAGTTGCCTGGCCCCTTAAAGTATAACTTCTTCGGTCAATACTGAACAAATACTTTTTGAAGCTCGCCCGGTCAATTTCCATTATTCGTGTTAAAATAAAGATATATTGTACCCATGAGCCAACAACTATCGTTGAATTTTGGCGTTTTTCCAATTACCGCTAAAAGCGCTCATAATTCCTCAAGGAAGTCGAAACGGCAAATTCTTTATTCTTGAAATTCTCATTATTTTTGTTCAAATAACAGAGAATCAACAGTCAAAACTTGGCGCCTCGGATATCATACTATCCCCGAGACACGATTTTTTTATATTACAAAAACCATTTGGTCCGTTCGTTGTTTCGAGTTTTCGTTTTTTTTTTTTTTCGCATGCGAGCGAAGCTCTTTATTTCCAAGTTCATTTCCTTTGCATGAGAATTATTGAAGACTCCGCGCAAACGTAATCATCGTCTTTCAACGTAATAGGATGAAAAAAAAAAAAAATCCTCGATGCCTACCGCGTCAAGTTTTCGTACAGTTCTTGTTCGCTGGCTTGCGCGGCAACTCGTAAACCTTACTAGAATCAGGCTCAACAGGTATTCGCCGTAACGTCGTATATTTATATATATCATAAAGGCACATTGAGCGAGTTGGAGCGCGGGTCAGGTGGGGTGGGAGGGGGTAGGGGGGCGAGGCGTAAATATGCGAATAGCTCCGCGGTCTCGACCGGTTCAATCGTAGCGACTTTGACTGGTGTACCGGCCGTCCAACGAGAATAAGAAGAAAGAAAAGAAAAAAAACGGAAGAATACAGCCGCGCGACATCGTCCCATTGTTCGCGAATAATTAGCGCGATCCAGTTGAGCCGATTGTTCGAGCAACGAAGTCTGGCCGTGTCGTCGAAGATCCACCGTCGCTTCTATACAGCTGGACGAGCGATACATAGTTTTGGCAAAATCGTTTATTCGAGACGAAATCTTTTGCGGACGTGCGCGAATTGATGGCCATTAACCTCGGCACATTTTTGAACACGTCGAATGAATGATTCTCTTGACCTTCGAATAGTTACTGGTGTGATAGCGGCGCAGTTTATCCAACGGATCCCGAGTCGAAAACTAAGGCCGAAAAATTTATTCGATTCGGCCGAAATTGTAAAAGTTGGCCTACGGTTGGCGACTTAGACCGAAAAAACGGCGAATCTTTTAAAATCGTAATAATTCAGGCGACTTATAAACCGGAACGTACCGAAAATGCGCCGGAAAAAAAAAAACGCCGGAACTCAGTTCCGGCGTGTTGATCGTCCTAACGGGTTGCAGGCTGAAAGTACGCCGAAACTTGGGATTTCAGCTTACATCAGTCAGCGTTCTGCTCAGGCCGAAAATATGCCGATACTCATTTTTTCGGTCTACTGATCGACGTCGCAGGTTACAGGCTCCTCATTATCAATCGAATTCACAAGAACAGTTCAACAATTAGCAGAATTCAGCTAATCAAAGCTGAAATTTTACATCACTTTAAATCTTAATTTTACATCACTTTAACTCCCAACTAATTTACTCAAGGCTCTGTATAAATTCATTATTTTGAATTAAAAAAAAAACACGGTGAAAAGGATCTTCTTTATTATCGTAGAGATTTCAGAGGAAGCAAGATCGAATTGCACTAATTATCACTCATTGTGTTACCAAATATTGATACTCGATGGGGAGACCGTAATTCCAGATTTCTGCGTGTTTTCGGCCCAAGCAAGCGGGTTGATGAAGAGGCCGAAATCGTAAGTTTCAGCGTGTTTTCGGCCCGAGAAAGCAGGCTGACGGAGAAACCGAAATCGAGAGTTCAGGCGTGTTTTCGGCCTGCAAAGCCTGGCCGGAATGGTTCGCTATTCCGGCCGGTTTTCGACGTGAATTCGGTCTAGACCGAAAACACGCCGGAAAATAAGACTTTTATTTTTCGACTCGGGATACTATAATGTCAATAGTCGGAGATATTTCTGATGTTTGTAAATTCTGGCCATTGTAACGTAGTAAAACTGTAGTAGAGTGAAGAATGTTTACCGTCTACCAATATTAGAATCAATAGACAAGTGTATTCGTCCGAAGTAACATTGTAATAAACGTATGGAAAATGGTATTGCACAGTCAAGCAGAGTGATTGTACAGCCAAGCATGATGTTCCGACGACGTCGGCGAACACGCGAGAACGAATTACAAGAGCCTGCGCCGCTATCACACCAGAAACTATTCGAAGGTCAAGAGAATCATTAATCCGACGTTTTCAAAAATGTTGCGAGGTTAATGGCCATCACTTCGAACATTTGTTACAATAAATTTTCTGCACAAAAAAATTCAATTACATT
>OZ010721.1:22506341-22602953 GCA_963932345.1 Ophion ventricosus | reverse complement strand
AGAGGTATGCGGAATTGTGCCTAAATTGTATTACTAAGATTTAATGCAAACAAAACTAAATGCTGAACTTTTAAAGTAGCTTTAAAGTAGCTTCAAAATACCCTTCGTTCGTGCCAGCGATATAAACTGGTATCCGTTGCCCTATCCCGTGCGTCAATTCTCGCAGGCATCGAATCCCTCCTCGTCGTGCGGATTCCAATCGGGATTCCCCATTCGAAGCACCTGTGCGAATCGAATTTCAATCATTCCCGTACGCTAACCGAGATAATCCGATTCGTTCGTCAACGCATTCTGTAGGTAGAATATTTCTAAACGAAATAGGAGCAGCACCTAAGCTTCGAAGCGGCGAAAAAAAAAACCAACAGATACATTTTGCGAATCAGTTTTTATTTTTCATTGAAAGAATATCTAGTATTCTAATTAAATTATGAGCGACAATTAGGAATCTTAATTTTTTTTTAATAACAAACTAAAAACTACAAAAAGGGATTTAAGAGTACGCATGAGGGTCGATAAGAGTACGCAAACCTCAATCGACACATAAATCGTAAATAAAGTTGCCCACATTCGTATGAGAGTTGGAGAGCTGGAGAACTGGCGGGCTGGAGGGCTGTAGAGAGAGAGAGAGAGAGAGAGAGAGTTGGAAAGTTGGAGAGTTGGAAAGTTGGAGAATTGGAGAGTTCGAGAGTTCGTGAAGTTCGTGACGTTTGTAACGTTTGTGAAGTTTGTGAACTTCGCAAAGTTTGTGAAGTTCGTATCTCCCCAGAGATGTAGCTGGTGTGGATCTCTTCAGCCTCTTACGAAGAGTAGCTTCAGTCGCTTCCAATGAAGGTGCTACCGCCCTTATAGATTCACCATCATCAAGGGGCACCAGTGGTGTGACTGCCCAAAAAAAAAGTTCATTTTCTCATGCTGAAAGTAAAAAAAAAAACATAATCTTTAAGGGGCTATACCAGTGTGAACGCTGAAAATTTGGGTGATTTTCGGGAATTTTGTGGAAGAAAAGTACTCAATTAAATGTTTCGGAAAATTAAGAATCCACGATGTCTTTGGCGCTCCACGATGTCTTTGGCGCAAATTTCCATATAACAGAGTTCAAACACTCGTTGTTATTCTGGTGAAAAGCGCCTAAACATCGTTGAAGAAGCTCGTCTTTACTAAGGTCCACGTATATCGGTTTTATTGCCGCACATCTGCCGCTCGGCGCGGTCGTGCGCTTCGAACGGTTTCACATTAAATGCTGTATCTCCGCCAATTTTACAAATTTCTTTTAAAAATTTGGTGAGAGCATTCTTAACAAATGCATCTTTCAGGAAATGAAAAAAAAAATGACAAAAAATTTTTTTTACCGTGGTGTGGGGCCTTAGTCATAATTAGTGTTCACAATAAGATTTGACCGCCCGTTAAGTAATTAACAATATATTATTAACATATATAGTTGTTTTCACTAATTCGGTGGGTACTATAGAGAATTATTGTTGAAAAAATAATGGATTTTCACTCACTCGCAGTGCTCTTTAAGGGGCCAGTCCACTTTGGAGCCACGAAAAAAAGGCTATTTTCGCGATTTTTTTTTTTGAGGATTTTATAAAAGATATGAATATAAAAGTTGTTGGGCTTGATAAATAAAGTCTTGAAATACATTTAAAAAAAAATTTGAATTCATTTTTATTCATTTTTAATTACAAAAACTATAGTTTAACGTAACGCCTCAAAAATAGGTGGGCTAGGTAGCTCCATCACAACTCGGCAACGGCTTGACTGAAACAAAAAAATCAAAGTCCATTAGATTCAGTATGACACCAGCTACAAAATGACCCTCGGATATAAAGTTTTATCAAAAAATAAAAAAATGGCAGATGAAAAACGAAAAAAGTAATTTAAAAAACGCGTTTTTTCGCAGTTTTTCGCAACAAAAAAAAAGAGTAAAAATCAAAATTTTAAAACCATCGAGGGTCATCTCGTTGCGAATCATGTTTACAATATGTGGTTGAAATTTCAAGAGAATCGGTTTATTAGTTTTAGAGATACGATGGAGCTAGATTTTGAAAACGTTGTTTCGAGAAAAACGCGTTTGAAGTTTATACTATGAAAAACTCTTACCTAAACTCAATCGGCAATTCCTGCACCGTACAAAATCCCTTCTGATTGCTCATAATCGTCGATTTCTTCAAGTCTTGCTTGCTTTCGTTTGGTTCTGGTCTCTTTTGAGCACTCAGAACTGCGCGGCGGTTTGCAGAGCGAACACGCTCGTCATCGCGATTTCTCGGCGAATCCGATGGCGATCGGGCCGAGTTTGACTTAGAGAGCTCGGATTTTCATAAAATTTTGACACAATATTTCTGAATGTACGTACTTTCGAAAACAGTTAAAAAAAATCGATTTTTTGAAATTTTCAAAGTGCACTGGCCCCTTAATAAAATATAAATGCATTACACAACGCATAAATGACCGATGAAAACTGTTCACTGAAGAACACACTGAACCACGCCGGCGTACTATTTAGATTTTAGGATGTTTTGGCATCGCTTGTACGTTCGTTCGGCGGCGAGTAGGGAGTGGTTGCGCGGCTGAAACAGAAATTGTCTGCAACTGAGATAAGCTATGCTCACCAGCGCCACAAGTAGACAAAATCGGAAAAACATCGTCACGACTCGGGCCATCTGTGCTTGGGGGGCCTGGTCCAACAACAAAAGTTAGCTTCCATTAGTAAACCGTTTCGTCGTACGTAGGCGTAACTGCATACTCTTATCGCCCGCGTACTCCTATACCACCTTACTCTACATACGAATGGCTCGGATTTTGAAAAATGTTTATCTGATAAATCGATTCGAATCGAACGACCGAGTGGTCTCTCTACCAGAGGCTTGCCTGTCAAATCCATAGACAGATGCGATCTGCGGGGACTCAACGCAACGAACAAAAAAAAAAGGGCACGACCCGCCGCTGTCGCGTATTCCTGAAAAACGATAAAAAGTATCTCTCTCTCTCTCTCTCTCTCTCTCTCTCTCTCTCTCTCTCTCTCTCTCTCTCTCTCTCGTAAAACCATTCGCACTATCGATTACGGAACGTATTTATAAATAGCACCGCGAGACTCGTCCGATAAGGTACGCGCGTGCCCGCTACTCGAATGTAATCGTCATTGTGCGAAACTCGTTCGCGGAATAGCGGCTTCTTCTTTCCCCCCCCCCCATGGGAATAATGCGACGCGTGTGTCGTTACAGGAATCCGTTGCAGAAATTATGTCCCAGTACAAGGATCCAATGAGTCATCCCATTGGATCCCTTTACTCGAACGACGCGCTCGTGCATTTGATTCTAATCGACATTTGCCATTGGAATCCGACGAATCGTATTTTAATACCAAAGGATTCTCATCTTATTCGAAAAGAATCCGATACTTCGGAATTCCGTACGTTTAATTTTCACAAACAAAATATATATACGAGATGAGTGGTTTTTCAAAAAGTATCAATCTTATCTTGAAAAAGTATATCTTCAAAATCTATTTGAATCCCACCACTGAAAATTCACTATAATTATCGTTGTTTTTGGGTTTTTTTTTTGTCTTCTCTTTCATTTATTTTACTACTTTGACATAACATCAGCACACGCGGTCAAGGGGTTACGTGGCTTTGGAGGCAAAAAAAAGCATATTTTCTGTATTTCTTTTTTAAATATAATATTAGTTGTATGACTTAATTTTTACAGATTTTTTCTTCGAGCTTAAAATGATATTTAAAATAGAAATGTTTTCGCGGTCTTTAGTGGTTTTGAAAGGATCGGACGCAAGGTTTCAGAACACCGAACGACAAGTCCACGTGACTTACATAATCTCTCAGAATAGCAGAGTTTACGATGGCAACTGATAAACAGCACATTCGTCACTGCATTTTATACGAATTTCAACAAGGAAAAAATGCTTCTAAAAGCACGGGAATGAATTTGTAGTGTTCTTGGTGCCGACGTTGTGTCTTATGAAACGTGTAATTATTGGTACAAACGTTTTAGAAGTGGTGATTTCGATCTTAGTGACCAGCCGCGCCCTGGACAGGATACGAAGGGTGTGCTTTATTACGAACTCCTGGAAACTGGTCAGACGGTGACTGCGGAACGCTACAGCCGACAATTGAACAAACTGAGCGAAGAACTCGATCAAAAAAGGCTATTTACTGGGCAAGGAAGCAGACAAGTCATACTGTTGCATGACAACGCTCGACCTCACGTTGCTCGCGCGACTCGGAAGACCCTCTTGAACTTGGGATGGGAAGTTCTCCCGCACGCGGCATATTCACCAGACTTGGCCCCATCCGACTACCATTTGTTCCGGTCAATGCAGCACCGCCTTAGTGGATAAACAGTTCAAAACGCTGGACGATGTGTGTAAATTCGTCGATGACTTTATCGCCTCGAAGCCTGCAAGTTTCTTTCGTGACGGCATTCGTATGTTACCTGAGACATGACGCAAGGTCATAGAAAACGATGGACAATATTTCCAAGATTAAGATCGTTCTCTATTTTTTTATATTAAATAAATTTGCTGAAAAATCTGTAAAAATTAAGTCATACACCTAATATATAAATTATTTTATTCACAATGTTGAGCTATAAAAGAGCAACATTTCAACAATATTAGAAAAAAAAACACGATCAGAAGAAAGGGAGCCTCTTATTGGTTGTTGCTAGGTAACGATAACGAAAACCTCCGCTACCGAATTACAGAATCTCGGTACTGCTTGGATATCGTCGTGGAGACTCGAGAGTCGTTGAGGTTCTAATTTTTCACGTTTTATTAGTAAATTCAGTTTTTATTAAAATATTTACCATAAATTTGGCACTTTGGGATCGACAATACGAATATTCAACATAAGTTAACATAAATCAGAACACCCGTGGGGTAACATAAATTTAGTCTCTTTTATGACCCCGAGGAAGTGCTGGTACCTCCTGAACTATTAATTGCATGTTGCAATTAATTTATTTGGACGAATCTATGTTAATTGAAACTCGCAATTAAAACAATTGCAATTAACTTTTTGAATTGTTCTAAGAAACAATTAAAGCTAACAATTAACCTATTTAACTTTACAGATATCAGATACGACGTGTTTGTTTGGGTTTTGTAGGCTTACGCAGCGCACAGTCTTCTCGCCTCCCGCTCCCACATATTTGTTCTGACGCCACTTCCCGCCCGCTATACAATAATCAGTTTTAATTGTTAGTTTTTAATCAAATACACCAAAAAGATTGCAAATTGATTAGTTTCTAATCGTGGAAAGTCACGATTAACAATTGATTAATTGTTAATTGCGACTACAGCAATAAACAATTAATTAATTGTTAATCGTGAGTTTTCACAATTACAATTAATTAATTTTTACTCGTTATAGTCGCGATTAACAATGAATTAATTGTTAATCTTTAGTTAGCTTAGCAATTAAATTTTGCCCAACACTGTATAAGAGCCAGTTCATCGTCGCTCCACGATGGATTCATGGCGACCGCTGAATGGTAACTGACGGATGCCTGCTGGTGCAATCTCATACGCGTAAAATTGTCATGTCGGTGCCGGTACGTGCCGTTGCCGTTACGTAACGGTCCATGCCGTATAGTGTGAATCAATTTGTTAATTTTGCGGACGAAGAAAGCGCAGGAGAGAAGCGACTCTCTCTCTCTCTCTCTCTCTCTCTCTCTCTCTCTCTCTCCCTCTCCCTCCCTCCCGCCAATTGGCTATCGATGGACCAAAAGAAGACTAATCCACATTTCAAGTTTCGTTCGACGCGCTATTGGAAAATCCAACGGGCCGCGCGAATTTCGCTGAATCGTGCGGAAATAAATCAGCGAGAAGAGCTTTCGTACGAGATTAGGGTTGAGGGGGCGGGGAGGGGGGGGGGGGGCACTAACGAGTCGCGAGAGAGAAAGATAAAAAAAAACAAAAGATTTGCCGAAAGGAAAGATCGGACCGGGTCAGCCCGGTTGCCCTCCAGAGACGCGTTCCCACGTGGCTTCACCGCTTTACGCCCACACCTTATCTCTCTCTCTCTCTCTCTCTCCTTCCCTCGCGTTCCGTTTCGAGTAACGCTGCAATTCTCGAACGCGGCGGCAGGCTCGCGCTCCCACGGAACGATCGAACCGACACGCAACAACGCCCCGCGAGATGCTCTTCATTTTTTCTTCCCTGTTCCCTCCCCCCGCCCTCCTCCCCGCCCCGGTTTCCTCTCCTCTCTTTCTCGCTCCTTCTTCCTGAATCTTCCGCGATACGTACAATCGTCTTGTTATATATTTTTTCTTCCTCATCAAATATCTCGCTTTGATCTGTGTTAACGTTACGTTTCCCAATATTACCCCCTTTCGCAATAAGATTCTTCTCGGACAAATATCCCCCTTTCCGCAAAACTTCCACGGACAATATTGTCGCGTTTTCCCACCTGTGCCCCCCCCTGGCTACCTTCTATTGGGTGAAGTAAAAAGTTCTGAGCGTTTTCCGCTAGATGTCTTTAGTGAGCCGTATCTCACGATGTATACATCGCATCGGGTCATACTATACGGCGATTTAAAGGTGACATTAAGCTTCAAAAAAAGTTCTTTGACAGTTTTTTGTTTGGTGAAGCCAGTTGTGTGTTATAGCGTTCAAAAACGAGCGTTCAAACGATCGCCAAGCCCGGATTAACGTCCAATAAGGTTTTGCTTTGTGTTTGGTGGTATTGGAAGGTAATCATCCACTTTGAGTTGCTCCCATCGGGCCAAACACTCAATTCTGACCTCTGCTGTCAACAACTGACCAGATTGAAGCAGACGATCGACCAGAAGCGGCCAGAATTGGCCAATAGGAAGGGTGTTGTGTTCCATCAAGACAACGCCAGGCCGCACACATCTTTAACAACGCGCCAGAAGCTCGGAGAGCTTGGATGGGAGGTTCTATCGCACCCGCCGTATAGTCCAGACCTGGCACCAAGCGATTATCACCTTTTCAAGCATTCGCAAAATTTTCTTGATGGTACAAAACTGGCCTCAAGAGAGGCTTATGAAAATGAGCTGGTCAAGTTTTTTTACCAATAGGGACGAGGACTTCTTCAATCGCGGAATTATGAAATTTCCTTCAAAATGGACAAAAGTTATCGAAGATTCAACGACGCATATTTGATCTAAATCGGATAATCCTAACTATGTTAATTTCATCGTCGAAATAAAGCGAAAAAAAACTTGGCAACTTGCCGAGCAATTGGGTGTTAGTCAACAAGCTGTTTCCAATCGGCTACGAGAGATGGGAAAGATTCAGAAGACCGGTAGACGGGTACCACATGAGTTGAACGACAGACAAATGGAAAAGCGCAAAAACACATGTGACATTTTGCTCGCTCGGTACAAAAGGAAGTCGTTTTTGCAACGTATAGTTACAGGGGATGAAAAGTGGATTTATTTTGAGAATCCCAAGCGCAAAAAATTATGGGTAGACCCAGGCGCACCATCCACATCGACCGCAAGACCGAATCGCTTTGACAGAAAGACGATGCTCTGTGTTTGGTGGGACCAGAGGGGCGTGGTCTATTATGAGCTGTTAAAACCTGGGGAAACGATTAATACTAAACGTTACCAACAACAATTGACCGATTCGAACCGTTCGCTGCTTGAAAAAAGTCCAGAATACCGAAAGAGGCAACACAAAGTCATTTTTCTTCATGACAATGCTCCATCGCATACGGCAAAACCGGTTCGCGACACGTTGGAAGCACCTAGCTGGGAAGTTCTAGCCCATGGGGCTTACTCGCCAGACTTGGCTCCTTCCGATTACCACTTGTTTGCATCGATGGGTCACGCACTTGCTGAGCAGCGCTTTGGTTCGTACGAAGATGTGAAAAAATGGCTCGATTAATGGTTCGCAGCAAAAAGTGGAAGATTTTTACTGGCGTGGTATTCACAAATTGCCCGAAAGATGGGAAAAATGCATAACAAGCGATGGAGCATACTTTGAATAAAGCACTTTTTATCATTCTTCCGAATTTAACGTGTTTTTTTTTTTTTTTCGGAAAAAAAATCCGCATTTCATACTTGTACACCTGGTACACTTTTTTCAAATTCCTTTTGTACCATGTACTGGTAAACTAAGACGATTGTTTGGACTTAAGTTTAAAGATTATTAACGAGACCAATAAATGACTGTGGATGGATTTTATTAGCTGCTTCTATAAACGATTTATTCAACTTTTTCCCTTAAGAGGGCCCCGCGCTGCCCCGGTATTCCCTACAATTTATTTTTCGATCTACCGCCCGTTACGAATCGTGCCGTCCAAAAAGAATTCGACGTAAGAGGCAGCCACCGCTATCTCGCATCTTCTCTCCGATCGTACTCGATTCCATTTTCATACACAACGTGTGTGACTTGACAAACCTCACCGAATTCATCCATTTTTTTTTAATTCATTTTTTTCCTTGTCTCGTTCCTTGCTTATTTTTTCATCGAACAACGAAACGTTTCCTTTGTCAATTGGACCCATCGATGAAGGGAAGAATCGAATAAATAGCGAGACGGTTGTACGCGCCTGGTAACGAAAAAAAAAAAAAAAAAAATCCGCGTTGCGAGAACGTCGTCAGCACGCGAGCGAAAACCCTAACCCCCCCCCCCCCCCAGCACCACGCAGCCAAGCGCGTCTGCATTATTCTATTTGGTGATTTCGTCATTCAAGGATGTAACGTACAGCACGCCCGCGACTATCGCTATTTGTCCGCGTTCTATAAATAGTTCGCTGTTGATTTACGAATAAATGAAAGCCGACGCTCGTGTACACCGCAGCCGCGACTCCCTCCTCCCTACTTTGTGTCCCATCCGCCATCGGATCGTTGTGTTTCTTCTTCCTCCTCCTCCTCCTCCTCCTCCTCCTCCTCCTCCTCCTCCTCCTCCTCCTCCTCCTCCTCCCCCCCCCCCGCCCCTTTATTTTTCTCCGTTCGCTCTCCGCCTCTCTCTTTTCATCTCGTTATCGCACTTTTTTCTCTTCCTTTTCCTCCTTTTCTCTCTCTCTCTCTCTCTCTCTCTGGCTGTTCCATTCGTCTTTCCTGCAGCCTCGCTCGCGTACAGTGTGACCCAGAAAGTACTCGGACCTCGAAAATACTCGAATCGTCGTTGTGATAAAAAATATATTGGTTCGGTATCGTCCCCTCCCCTCTCTGCGAAAAAGGGATTCAAGAAAAACCGGGATCGAGGTGTAATCCTTCATTTATTTTTACACCGAGCGAACCCGCTTTCCCGGAGACGACCAACGCCTCATAGCCCAGTCACTATGTCCAAATAATCTCCCTGAAATAACAAAAATTCCGTTGTCGCTCTTTCTTGTTTTAACCGTTAGGGGGCGGGTAGGTCACTGGTAGTCTAAATTCAAAATGGCGACCAAATCCTCCGTGACCTTATGTCCGCCATTTTGAATTTTATGAAAAAATGTTTTTTCTTGAATAACACGGCCATTTTCAATTTTTGGATAAAAATGGTAGAGACTAAACTTGTAGAAAATTTAATTTCCTACAACTTTAGTTATTACAGTTTTTTTCTCTATGATCGATATTTTTCGAATTAAACCGGAAAACAGCAGCGAAGTAAAACTATTGCATTATCTCGTTTATTTTTTACTTTAGGACATAAATGGATATAAAGAAACTTGTAGGGAATTAAATTTTCGACAATTTTGGTCTTTACCTTTTTTTCCTACAATCAATATTTAAGGTGGTACGCTAATGGCAAAAGAAAAGAGAACTCTCAAAATATTTTTTCGCGAACCATATGAAATATCTCTGTGAAATGAAATTCAAACTATTTTTATTAAAAGAGTAAGAGAGAGAGAGAGAAAGAGGGAGGATTCTTTTTCTCTTCTTCTTGAGTGATTGATTGAGACTTTTATTATGCCTTGGAAACAATTTGACGCAAAATAACAAAATAGTGACATAGTTTAACAAAATAAAAGTACCTTGAAATAGAAAAAGTAATAGTAATAACAAAGTAACAACTACTAAGGATACCACGTCAAAAAAAAAACGCGCCTGAAACTCTACCCCTGTGGTGGTACGGAAAAGGGTTTTTTCAATAAAAATAGTTTGAATTTTATTTCATAGAGACATACTATTGTCGAATGGTTCGCGAAAAAATATTTTGACGTTTCTCTTTTCCTTTGCCGTGGGCGTAACACCTTAAATATTGATTGTAGGAAAAAAAAGGTAAAGACCAAAATTATCGAAAATTTAATTCCCTACAAGTTTGTTTATGTACATTCATGCCCTAAAGTTAAAAATAAACGAGATAATGCAATACTTTAACTTCGCCGCTTTTTTCAGGTTCAATTCGAAAAATATCGATCGTAGAGAAAAAACTGTAATAACTCAAATTATAAGAAATTGAATTTCCTACAAGTTTAGTCCTTACCATTTTTACCCAAAAATTGAAATTGGCCGAGTTATTCGAGAAAAACAATTTTTCATAAAATTCAAAATGGCAACCCCAATGACCCCCCCCCCCCCCCCCCCCCCAATGGTTAAAACAAGAAAGAGCGGGAAACGGCATTTTTTCAAGGTTAAAAGTATATAGTGACTCGGCTATCAAAGGAACGATCGCCACCGAGGCTAGTATTTCTGGATCGAGATTAAAGAAAAAGAAAGAAAAACTAGAGAGTCGTGTATGGAAAATATTTGGCGAAAAAACGTAAAGCTATTTGAGCTTATTCGAGAATACTATTGACCTTCCCCTTCGAAATTTCCAAGGTTACGCGAGCCGCGCGAAATTGCCTCTCTCTCTCTCCCTCTCCCTCTCTCTCTCTCTCTCTCTCTCTCTCTCTCACTCACTCACTCACTCACTCACTCACTCACTCACTCACTCACTCAATCACTCACTCACTCACTCACTCACTCAATCCATCACTCACTCACTCACTCACTCACTCACTCACTCACTCACTCACTGTCCGAGCTCTCGCTCGATTACCAATTACCGAATTTCGTACACCCTGTACAATAAAAGTCAAGCAAGGAGGCCTCGTATCGCGGTGATGGTAGAAGAGTCGTAACCCCGCTCCAAGGAAGAGAGAGAGAGAGAGAGAGAGAGAGAGAGAGAGAGAGAGAGAGAGAGCGAGAGGATCCGTCGCGAACGACCATACGTTTTATCTTGCGAGCACGTGACGACCGCGAAGGAGGATGTTGATAAAAAATTTTTTTAAATTTTAATAAAAAGTGTCGACTCGACGCTTCTCCCCTTCGCGAACTACCGTTTCGCTCTCAACGCGAACTTTACCATAGTATCGAAAGTCTCAATCGTGACGTTCCGTAAAAACTACTCTATCGAATGAATCGAGCCGTTTCCTCCTTCAACACGAATGCATATTGCTGTTATCGATACGACTATTGTTATTCGTTGATCGGTTAAATCACGAGACGAAGGAAACAACAAAAAAAAACGAAAACCTCGCCCCGATTTGCAAGTATGTATTTCGGGCAACCACTTTTCGACGAGGGTGGAAAATTTGGTTCGAAAAAAGTGTCGCGATCCGAACCGCTTTTGTCCTTCGAAAAACAGAATTTCAATGGAGAAAAAAAATAATTTTATAGGTACTAAGGTACATTTTTAACAAAAAAAAAAATTGATTCTTGTAAAATCCTAGAGTGCCCTAAGGCTTCAATTGCAATTAACTATTAATTGCATGTTGCAAATAATTTATTTGGACTAATCTATGTTAATTGCAACTCGCTATTAAAACAATTGTAATTAACTTTTTGAATTGTTCTAAGAAACAATTAAAACTAACAATCAACCTATTTAACTTTACAGATATCAGATACGACGTGTTTGTTTGAGTTTTTTAGGCTTACGCAGCGCACAGTGTTCTCGCCTCTCGCTCCCACATATTTGTTCTGACTTCCCGCCCGCTATACAATAATCAGTTTTAATTGTTAGTTTTTAATCAAATACACCAAAAAGATTGAAAATCGATTAGTTTCTAATTGTGGAAAGTCACGATTAACAATTGATTAATTGTTAATTGCGACTACAACAATTAACAATTAATTAATTCTAAAACGTGAGTTTTCACAATTACAATTAATTAATTGTAAATTGTTATAGTCGCGATTAACAATTAATTAATTGTAAATCTTTAGTTAGCCTAGCAATGAAATTTTGCCCAACACTGTATAAGAGCCAGTTCATCGTTGCTCCACGATGGATTCATGGCGACCGCTGAATGTTAACTGCCTGATGCCTGCCGGTGCAATCTGAAACATACGTGTTCAATTGTCATGTCGGTGCCGGTACGTGCCGTTGCCGTTACGTGAACGGTCCGTGCCGTATAGTGTGAATCAACCTTGAGAAGGAATAACGCAGCCGCGCAAATCGAGCTGATAAAAGGAGAAAAGTCTTTTCGCTTTGGTGAGTGCGCGCGGGCGCGCGAGTCATACACGACAAGGTCGTTCCGTTCGAAAACGCGAGGTACCAACGGAGAGCAGCCTCTTTCCAAATTGATATAACGTCGCCAATCAACGATACGCGGCGCTCTCTCTCTCTCTCTCTCTCTCACTCACTCTCTTCATTATTTCACCTTTTCTCGCGTATAGAGTACACGACCGTTCTTGACGCGGGACGAAGGTGCACAGTCCCGAATGAAGCCGCCGGTGATGGGTCAGGTAGACGAAACCCTTCGACACGCTCTCTCCCTCCCTCCCTCTCTCTCTCTCTCTCTCTCTCTCTCTCTCTCTCTCTCTCACTCTCTCCCTCTCTCTGTTTTTCTCTCTCGCGGGTTGCACAATGCGCGCAGACCCGGTGTATGAAAATATGCAGACGTGTGTACGAGCGGTATATAGTACGCGTAGGCAGGCAAAAGAGAGAAAGAAAGAGTGCGAGCCGACGGCAGCGGCACCGCCCCTGCTTCTGCTGCTGCTGTTGCTGCAGGCTCCGCGTGTGTGGACTCTCTCAAGGTGGTCTCGTCTAAATATAGCCGGCCGCGGCCAGGAATAACACGCCAGCCGCAGCTAGCCGGCAATGACCAAAGCCCCGCACACCTCTTCGCGCGAGAGATACGAGACGACAACCAGCCCCCCTCCCACCCCACCCCCCACCCCCCCCCCCCCCCCCCTCCTGACTTTCTTTTATTTTCTTCCCATCGAACGCGCGCATTTCTCGAAATACGTATACGGAAAAATAATGGATTAACCGGGTCGAGCTTCCGACGGAATCCGTGATTGTTTGATTTATATGGTAATGAGCGCGTGCAGCGAGCGAGAGGAGAAAAAAGGGAAGGATAGCTCGTAGCCCTCCGCACCCCCCCGCTCCCTCCTCCTCACCGTCCTTCCGTCCCGCTTGTTGATAAAACCATCGATATATTGCCTAGTATATTGAAATATATTTGAATATTTGTTTGTTCGTTGGCAGAAATGTTCGGATTACAAGGCTTCGACTGTGCCGACGTTCGCGAGAACCGAACCACCGGATACCCAAGTTACCAAGTCCGTAATAGCCTTGCTGATTCATTACGGCTGGAACAAATTTACCATCATCACCGAGAGCGCCTGGTCGACCGTCGCGAAATCCCTCGAGGATCAAGCTGTCAAGCACAATCTCACCGTAAATCACTACAGAACTGTCGAGGACAGACACACCTGTTGCGTGGATCGTTTGCCCTGCTGCCAAGGCAGCGTGTGGTTTCAACTCATTCAAGAGACGAAAAACATGACCAGGAGTGAGTTTTTTTTTTGTTTTTTTTTTTTGCCTTTCTCTCGACTCGACTCAATTTTTTTTTTGTTCCTTTATTCTCTCGTTTGGATTTGCCAGTTTACATCTTTCTCGGCACGGCAATGTCCCTCATCGACATGATGAATTCGATGCAAAATCAGAGGCTACTGGACCACGGGGAATACATGGTCATACACGTGGACATGATGACGTACTCGGCCCGAGAAGCACAGAAGTACTTATGGAGTCGGTATTCTCGCACTTGCCCTCGCAGCTCGTTTTTTTTCGCTCATCTCGTTGCGTCTGCTTTCTCTCTTTCTCTCTCTCTCTCTCTCTGTCTCTCGCTCTCTCTCTGTCTCTCGCTCTCGGCTTCTTCGACGACTGTACGAATATTGCTGCTGCCTGTAACGCGCTTCTATCGTTATTTCAGAGCCCGAGCACTTTGACAATCTGAAAAACTGCCTCGAACCGAAAGACTTTCTCAAACGCGCGCGTTCCCTCATGGTCGTCGCGTTGACACCACCCACTCAAAATTACGAGGAATTTACGAAGAAGGTGCGCGACTACAGCAGCAAAGAACCCTTCAATTTTTCCGTCCCGGAACTCCTCAAGAAGTATGAAAAGGTAAGATTTTTCTCACGAGTCCTAACCCCCGCCCCTCCACCCTCCCTTCCCGCCATCCCCTTTCTCACTTTCTCTTTCGAATCTTACAGGGTAATAATTATTTTTCAGTACGTCTCTATTCACGCGGCGTATCTTTACGACTCGGTAATGTTGTACGCGGGTGCGCTCGATCAATTGTTGCGTGAACAGCCAAATCAATCGCTCGAGGACATAACGAGCAACGGTACTCAGATTATCGAAACGATAATACGTAAACACGTATATCAGAGTGAGTATCGGATAAGCTATTCGATCCCGGCTCTCTCTCTCTCTCTCTCTCTCTCTCTTTCTCTCTCTTTCTCTTTCTCTTTCTCTTTCTCTTACCGACAAGAAAATAAACGTGTACCCGTTTGTGTGCGTTTTTTTTTCTTGCTTACAGGTATCAGCGGTGCCACGATAAAGATCGACAAGTACGGCGACTCGGAAGGCAACTTTTCCGTCCTCGCGCTCAAGAAGGAGTGGTTCCGTATGAACAACTTTTCGTGTGACTTTCAGATGAAGCCGGTCGGACAGTTTCAACAGGGTGAAATACTAGTGAGTGAGTTGTTGAGTAGAACGAATAATATTAGTCGAGCGTTGCAAAGAGTGAAAGAGGAAAAAAAGAACAGAAAAAGAAATTACGAGAAAAAAACGTAATCGATCGATTTGTCGCAGGTTTACAGGCCCTCGGAGTCGATGGATTGGCCAGGCAAAAATAAGCCGGAAGCCGAGCCCGGTTGTGGCTTTTTGAACGAACACTGTCCAAAGGACGACACGCATCTTCGTAGTATCGTCGCCGCCGCTGTTCTAGCCGTATTACTTTTCTGCGCCGGTGTCATAACGATGAGCATATACAGAAGATGGAAGATTGAGCAGGAGATCGAGGGTTTGCTCTGGAAAATCGATCCCGGCGATATACACGGTTATCCGCATCTCGATAACCTCATGTCCTCCCCTAGTAAGGTCGGTCGCTCTCGTCCGGAAATCGACACCGACACCCTCTCTCTCACTCTCGCAATCTCTCGCTGTCTCTCTCAAATTTAACACCTGTTTTTTTTTCTTTTTTTTTTCTTCTTCTTCTTCACCCCTTCCTCCCCTTTTTTTTTTTTTTTTCTCTTGGCAACAGTTAAGTTTAGTTAGCGCAATGTCGTACGAGTCGAGATGCGGTGGTCAAGTGTTCGCGCAAACCGGGCATTATCACGGTGTCGTTGTCCGTATAAAGGAACTGAAATTCTCCAAGAAGAAGGACATATCGCGCGACGTGATGAAAGAGATGCGAGTACTGCGCGAGATAAGACACGGGAATCTAAATTCTTTCATCGGAGCTTGCGTCGAGCCCATGAGAATACTGTTAATTACCGACTATTGTGCCAAAGGAAGTCTTTACGTGAGTACGCCGATCGGAGCTTCTTTCACAAAGGGACTATCTTGACATTTACCCCGTTAAAAGTCCACTCGGGGATTCTCGTGTTTCAGGACATAATCGAAAACGAGGACATAAAGTTAGACGATATGTTCATTGCGTCGCTAGTTCATGATCTCATTAAGGTAAGAAAGATTCGTTAAATTTTCTTCAATTTGTCCGTTTGAAATACGAAGCGAGCGTTTCTTCTTTCCTTTTGCGAAAAAAAAAAACAACAACAACAACAACAAAAACAGGGTATGCTTTACATTCACGAGTCGTCCGTGCTAGTCTGCCATGGTAATCTAAAGTCTTCCAATTGCGTCGTTACCTCACGATGGGTACTTCAAGTCTCCGATTTTGGCCTTCACGATATGCGCCATTGCGCCGAGTCCGACAGCATCGGTGAACATCAGTATTATCGAAGTGAGTCTCGTCAATCGTACTTTTGTTTGCTATTGAAAAATAAAGAATTTCGATTGAGCTGCAAATTGCTTCGTTCTTTTGTCACGCTTGCAGAGCCCATCGCTCACGCGTAAGTGGCTTTTTTTTTAACTCGCCGATGGTCGAGGCAACTTTTCATCCCCTAGTTTCGTTCGAGCTCAATTATCTGAGAAAGGCTAATCCGGATTATGATTCGTACTTTTTCATCTTTTCATACGTGCGAAATGTATTTTTTCAAGACTTGTTTTGGAAAGCGCCGGAGCTCTTGCGGAATCCCAACGCCCCGATACAAGGTACTCAGGGAGGAGATATATACGCGTTCGCCATAATACTATTCGAGATGATCGGTCGCAAGGGACCGTACGGTGGAGTCAATCGAGAACCCAAAGGTCCGAATATATACATTTTAACGATCATATCGCATCGACTAGAGATACCAAGAAAGAGAGAGAGAGAAACCGTTAAAAGCAACGTTTCGCTTGCAGAAATCATAGACAGAGTAAAGAGATATCCGGAGGAGGGTGAGCCACCGTTCAGACCAAACACGGAAATACTTTCGGAATCGGAGGCCGACTGCGCCGAGTACATCGTGAGTACGATAACCGACTGTTGGGCCGAGAGCCCCGAGCTCAGGCCCGACTTCAAAACTATCAGGTCCCGGTTGAAGAAGATGAAGGCCGGTCGTCACCGCAACATTATGGACCAAATGATGGACATGATGGAGAAATACGCCAACAACCTCGAGGATCTAGTCAGTGAGCGTACGCGCCTTCTCTTCGAGGAAAAACAAAAAACGGAGGATCTTTTGCACAGAATGTTGCCCGAGTAAGTTGATGTTAAAGTACGCTTTCCTCGTCGACTTTTGGCTCTTTTCAAACGAATATTTTTCAGACCGGTTGCCAATTGTTTGACCAACGGAATCGGCGTCGAGCCTGAAGCTTTTGATCTCGTCACTATATACTTTAGCGACATTGTCGGATTTACCGCCATGTCAGCGGAAAGCACACCTTTTCAGGTACGCACCCATCACCACCGCCACCCCCTCCCCCCCCCCCCCCCTTCGACACTTCATCTCTACGTTATTTCCCCGTAATTCATTGAACAATGCTCTTTTTAAAGGTGGTCAACTTTCTCAATGATCTGTACACTCTCTTTGATCGTATCATAAAAGGTTACGACGTGTACAAAGTCGAGACGATCGGTGACGCGTACATGGTGGTAAGATTTTTCTTTTTCACATTCTCACCTCTGTTCTTTGATAAGTCGTTGAAACACGTATGTCTTCCAAGGTTTCGGGACTGCCGATTAAAAACGGCAACAGGCACGCCGGAGAAATAGCTTCGATGTCGTTGGAACTTTTGAACGCCGTTAAAGTACACACGATTGCGCACAGGCCTCAAGAGACGTTGAAGCTCAGAATCGGTATTCATACAGGTATAAAAGTCGCGAGAGAAATAATATTAGATGTGTGAATTAATTTTTACAGTTTTTTTTTCCATACTTGCGGTTTATTAAAAAATAGACAAAACCGTGTTTAATCCGGGTAACATCCCCCGTTGCTTTCTACAACCTTCCGCCACCGATCTGGTAGTATACAGATACCATCACGATAGAAGCTGGCTGGTTTCGAGGCGATAAAGTCATCGACGAATTTCCTAATATCTTCGACTTGTCGGAAGTGGCTCCCTCTTAAGCTGTGCGCCATTGACCGAAATAGGTGATAGTCGGATGGGGCCGAGTCCGGTGAATATGCCGGATGAGGAAGAACTTCCCAGCCCAGGTTTAAAATAGTTATTTGGCTCGTACGAGCAACGTGAGGTCGAGCGTTATCATGCAGGAGAATGACTTTTCGCCTTTCGTGTCCTGTGAATGGCCTTTTTTGCTCAATTGCTTCGCTTAAACGATTTAATTGGTCACTATATCGTTCTGCAGTGATCGTCTGACCCGGTTCTAGAAGTTCATAATAAAGAACACCCTTTATGTCCCACCAGATACACAAAAGCATTTTTTTTGACGTTCATTTGCGGTTTGGGAGTTGATGTTGATGGTTCTCCAGGGTCCACCCATGATTTTTTCCGCTTGGGATTCTCATAAAGGATCCATTTTTCATCCCCCGTCACGATTTTCCAGAGAAAGTTCTTCCTTCGTTGTTTGCTAAGCAACCAAAGACACGTGTTCATCCGTTGTCCGAGGTTATATATTCGGTAAGTTCACGCGGGACCCATTTCCCGAGCTTCTGAATTTTTCCCATCGCGTGTAACCTCTTGGCAACGGTTGATCGGTCAACTCCTAGTTGGGCCGCAAGTTCTTCTTGTGTCTGTGAAGAATTTTGGACCAGTAAAGTTTCCAAATCGTCGTCCGAAAATTTTTCAGGCTGTCCAGTACGCGCACGGTCACTGAGTTCGAAATCATTGTTTCTAAAACGTTTAAACCAATAATTGCATGTCTCGTATGACACAATACTCTTCCCGAACACAGAACAAATTGACTCCCACGCTTTGGTGGTACTTTTTCCTTGTTGGAATTCGTAAAGGATACAGTGGCGAATGTGCAGCTTATCGGTTGCCATTGTTCTTGCTACTTTATTTTAAGCTTATGATGCTCGCCCAATAAATTCATACAGCGTCTTGAACAGTGCTATGTCAATACTTTAAAATCCTAAAAGGACGTTGAAATATTTCAACTTGAAAGAGGATTCCCAGCCTGCTAGAAAAATCTGTAAAAATTAATTCACACACACACACCTAATAGTTGCAGGCCGAATGCGTTGTTCATGTTGTTTGTCGCAAAACACAGGCCCCGTTGTCGCTGGCGTCGTTGGTCTGACGATGCCGCGTTATTGCCTCTTCGGTGATACCGTTAATTCGGCATCGCGGATGGAGTCGAACGGTGAACCATTGAAGATACACATAAGCAGCCAGTGCAAAGACGCCTTGGACAAGATCGGTGGTTACATCGTCGAGGAACGTGGGCTCGTTCACATGAAGGGAAAGGGCGCGGTGAAGACTTATTGGCTGACGGGAGCAAACGAGAGAGCAATACAGAAACGAGAGGCGAGAAACGAATCATTTTTTTTTCAATCCATGTTTCTCCAACGATAATATTTTCTTCGATTATACCTCTGTCGATGATGTAATAACTCTCTTTTCACGTTTATACCATCAGGTAGACGTTGATGATCTTCCACCTCTCTTTTGTCGTCCCCGAAGAAGTCCAAAATTGAATCCGGACTCTCGTCAAGCCTCTCTACTTGCGATGCTCGGGGCGGGTAGTCGACGACACTCGAGTTTACCGAAACAACCGAGCGGCGGCGGTGGCGGTGGCGGTGGCGGCGACGACTCGATCTCGCAGTGCGGTGGCGGATCGAGTCCGGTCCAACGTTCGCTACGTCTTGGAAAATTCGACCGATCGCCACTTTATCTCGTCGATAGCGTTTCGAAGACAACTCTGGAGAATGTTACGATACGGGAGGAAGCGGAGGATCGCGCGGCAAACATAAAACTCGCTCTTGACGATCTTTATCTCGAGACGAGGCCAAATTATCGTAAAATTCCTCGCGTTCTTTCGACGATCGCTTCCTCCTCGACAAACAGCGATTATCCGTCTCAGACAGTTATACGCGAGTCCCGTTCACTCGATCCGTTTCCAGCTGTCGCGCCGGCAACGGCGGCTACCGCGGCGGCTGACTTATCGATCAAAAAAATCGAAACTTTTCAGCAACGCTGGAAAGAACCGAAGAAAAGTTTTCGCTCTTTGGAAAATTGCGACAAATGTACAAAAACGAGCGCTTCGAATCTTATCGGTAAATTGTTGAACAACAATTATCCCAATGGTAACGCGATAATCGTATCGGTGGGAAGAGGAGGAGGAGGAGGAGGAAGAGGAGGAGGAGGAGGAGGAGGACGAGGAGAAGGTCGGCCCGATGACTCGTCGAACGAGGCGCAAACTCCTCTCCTCGGTGATGAAAAAAATATCTCCTCGGGTGGCGGCCAAGTCGTCACTCTCAAGAGATGGAGATCTCTCGACGAGGTTCTCCCTACATCCGTTACGGACAATACCGGCGTACCGGACAAAAAATCTTCGGCCCGAAATTCCATCAGGAGTTGGCTCGTTAATTTGTTCAACGGCAATGGTTTGCGCAACAGCGATGTTTCGCTGAGACGCGGAGTTATCGTCGGCTACGACGTACAATCCGAGAGAGAGAGTATCGTTTGATCGCTCCGCTTTTCTCTCTTTTTTTTTCTTCTTTTCACGCGTTTAAACATTCGTTTGAAATTTTTCATCTTCTCTCTCTCTCGAGACAGTCATCACTATTTTTTTCTTTTATCACAAATATTTTTACTTTGCAATGCCGAATCGTGTCCAATTGCCACCGTCCTCGCGAAGAAAAAAAAAAAAAAAAGGGAAAGTAAATTGCTCGGTACGTTGAAAAATACTGGAGGAAAAAAAAAACCCAGCGTATCGCGACGGCAAAATCGAACGAGTAAACTTTTTCTCTTCTCGTTGCCAACTTTTTTAATTTTATTTTCTCCGTAAGATTGGAGATTCGTGCAATTTGACGTCTATCAAAGTTACCGACAGTGTATATTTTTTTTTTTTTTTAATACTTTCAATATTGTATTGAGACAAAGTCGTACTCGATAATATAATACGATGATAAAACTCGTCAGGCTTACCGAATTTTCGACAAGAGCCGACTGTGGTCCAAGGTGCGAGAGAGCAACGGCACACCCGACGCGCGCGTCGCTAGCCCCCCAGTCGTCCTTTCTATCGATATATATATATATATATATATATATACACGAGCGCGCGTCCTGCGAGGATTTTTATACCCAAAGTGCGCGTTACGAGTGATAAACATATTGAATTAACGATATCGTGAATGCTTCCGGATCGTTGGAAAAAAATAAAACTTAATCGAAGCAAAGATATCGAGGGGAAGAACGACGGAGTAGGCTCCGTCCGCGATTGTCATTTCTGCTAGCGTCGATCCGCAGCATCGATCGTGTATGTGTAAATCTATCGTAACTTGTTCGCCGAGGGAAAGCAAATTGTCCGTATGGCTGTGAAAAGTGAACTAGATTGTACCTAAGGTGCTTAGTAATATATCAACGATGTCAAATGTATATAACTGATGGAATAATATATCGATGTAAAGATCAATTATGTAAGACGACTGTCGTACAATCAATTATTCGTTAAGACATATTTATTTACAAGTCCTATCTCGAGGATACAAATTTTACATTACGCCGATACTGCTGGATACTTTTGTTTCTGAACTACCCGCCTCGCCGATGACCGATTAATTTTAATCTTGACCCGCCAAAAACTTGGAGAGAAAATCGGTCGGTTTTTTCTCCACAGTATCTTTGAAATAGAACATAAGATTTCCTTTGTTTTTCCAAAGCATCACCGTCTCTTTGAGCTCCATTTGGCCCTGTACGACAGAGACGCGTTCCTAGTTTAGTCGCAGATATATTTCGAGCGCTAGTACGACGGAACGGCGCTTCGCCGCGACGTGAGACAATTACCTTTATGACGAGCATATCGATAACTCGAATATCCTTGACGTCCTTGTGACGTAGAAATTCTTGACGTATTTTTTGCCTCATTTCATCCTCGCTCTTCGGAATATCGTATTCCATGGCTGTAAACACGTAGACATTTTTTTTATTCACCATCGTGACGAATAACTATTTACAAAAGGGTCGTTTTCATTATATTTTCTTCGAGTAATTGAAAAGTATTGCGAATTTTTCTTCATCAGAGGCGTTACATAAAAGTGCCGAGTCGTGAGTTTTCAGGTTAGAAAAACTGCGTCTTGTTTTTTGTTTTCGTATAAACGTGATAGATACATTTTAATGGAAAAGGAATATTGTACTTGCCTATATATGGGACTTGACGATACCATGATCGATACAAATTGAGAACTCTGCGTCTAGCTTCGGAACGATCCACTGACAAAAGAGGTTTTACCTGGCGAACTGCTGAATGTACGGGGGACGCCATGTTTTCTCAATGTCAACTATACAGCTCCCGTGTAAATATGCGCGTCTGTAGTAGTCGAAAACACGATTTTATAAACACGGCTGGGCACTCCGGCCAAGATCTTGTGACCCTTTAGCGAAGGCAATTTGGTTCCAAATTCTGCCACCTCGCTAGTATCGGGACGACCGATTTGCTTTATTGCAGCCCCCTGGCACTGCTGGGTCTACCGTGTCCCCGTTATTGTCGCCACGTAAACTAACCCACCATGCGGCGCTAGTAGTCGCCCGCATGAACCCCACTCTAGTCGCGCAGCGTCTGCATAATTCGCATTCGACGCGATTGGATAATTCATTATTTAGATTAGAATTTAAAAGTATATGTGTATATGGGGAGGGATGCAATATTTACACTTGTTGAAATATGATGTATTATAAAAATATTTATTGAACGAAATAAACAGGTAACATTATTTTTTTTTTTAATAATGGACTAGTCACGTGTACAATGTTTTGCAATTTTTTTCTTGTCGAGATTGCTTTTTTTTTGTTCTGCGTTGAGACGTGCAGAATATTGCTGCATCCGCTTCTGGATCTTTTGGTACATTGAAAAAATGCGATTTTTCCTTGTTTGATTGATAACCTGACGTGCAGCCAAGGACCACGCACGCAGGCATTCTTAAATATAAGCACAAAAACCACAAAAATTGTTTTTTTATTTTATCGCTACACTAAAATTGTTTATTATTTTATCACTTTGTAACACCACACTACGATTTTTTTTATTCGAGAACAACGACAGATCGAGAAAACGAAAAAAAATATCCACTTGGTCCACGCGACGAAAAAGATGACGAAATAATACGGCGAGGCGCTTTGCGGAGTGGGGGGAGGGGGGGGTCATGCGGGCGACTACTAGCGCCGCATGGTGGGTTAGTTTACGTGGCGACAACAACGGGGACACGTCCCAGTGTCAGCCCCCTGGAGTTTCCAGACCTGTATGTAAGACCGTGGACTCGAGAGTCGTCGACCTGAAGCGCCCCCTGGCTTCGCCGCTCGGACAGTAGCGACATTTCTCATTTAACAAAAATGACGTCTCGCGTCTCGACGGTTTTCATCTTTGCATCATGTTTTGCCGTTTTAACAAGAATTTCGGCAGGCCAAGGATACACGAAAGCTATCATAGAGGTTCGTTGTGATTTTTCCATCGAATGCTCATCCTCGGATCAAACGATACCGTACTCGCGCCGCAGGCCCTATACACGATTGTTATCGATTTTCCACCTTTGCTGTCCGGCCTTCAACAATGTGCACTCTTCGCACAGTACGCGTATACAATTTTTGTTTGTTTTTCTTCCAGAGTTGTCGGGGATGCACCCTCAATCGCCTTTCCGACGTGAAACAATTTATTTTCGAGGACGTACCTCACTAGTATCCTTTTTCCGATCGACTCGTAGCACAACTTTCCAAATTTTGCCAAAATTACCTTCACTCTAGTCACGCGCAGCGATCGAGTCGAGTTCAATCATATTCAGGGCGCTGTACCGGAGCTTGTTCTTTACGGCGAAAAGGAGGAAGTACGTGTCCAACGTTTAATCGCTCGCTCAATCGTTATTCCATTTATAGACAATATTGTATATATATATATTTTAGGTCGTCGAGAGGCTACAACTTTCGCGCTTGACGCGACAAGAGTGCAACCAACTGTTGGTCTCCAAAGGGTTTACGCGAAACTCCAAACCTCCCAGGGATGAAATTTAAGTCGCGATCTTCCACCAGAAGCTGCTCGCCTTTTTTTTTCTTCTTTTTTCCTCATCGAGGGATGATGTAAAAACGAGTTTGTACAATTTCTTCGACGTCCTTTACAGATACTTTCATTAGAATTCTCTCTTTCTCTCTCTCTCTCTCTCTCTTGTGGCGCAAAGCCAGAGAATAATTTTTTACCTCACGTTTCGAGGGGCGACGTGACTCTTTACATCTTTATCGGAGTATTTGGGTTTTATCACTTTGATCGCGCAAATTTGCCCGTTCGATCTTTACATTACGCCAGATGGAGAAAAAAAAAAGAATAAAATTATCGAACCTTTCAGTATTGACGTATATTTAACGTGTATTGCATTTATACTATTTCGTTTTTTTTTTCTTTCTTAAGTGAGAGTTGGTAGATTCGACGCTTGGAAAATTACATGCGCGCGTCGTTAAAAAAAAAAATCGTCAAGCTTTCGTAGTAAGACGATCGGTGAAACGTCGCGTTGCTGTCGTGAGCGTAGCGAGAAATTTAATCAAATAAAAAATCTTGAATCTACTATTGGGAGTACAAATAAATTCGGTCCGTTTTTTTGTGGTAAAAAATCCATTTATTTCAAAATAAAAGGTATGAATAGATTAATCAAAGTATTGTCCATCGTTGGCTACTTCTTTTTTCCACCTCTCAGGCAATTTTCGAGTTCCATCTTGAAAAAAAAGTCTCGTCTTTCGAGGCGATCCAAGTTTTGAGCCAATTTTCGATTTCTGCAAAAGAAGTGAACCGGCGAGCTGCTAAATCCTGCTGCATCCATCGGAACAACCAGTAATCAGAAGGAGCAACGTCCGGAGAATACGGCGGGTGCGGTAAAATATCCCATTTGAGCGTTTCCAAATATTTGTTTTACGACTCTTGCGACACGAGGCCGAGCGTTGTCATGCAGAAGAATAATTTTGTCATGTCTTTGCTCGTATTCCGGCCTTTTTTCTCGTAATGCACGGCTCAAACGAATCAATTGTAGTCTATACCGATCGTCCGTAATGGAATCGCCAGATTGTAGCAGCTCATTGGCTCATTCGGCTGTCCAGGGCGAGGCTTGTCTTCAACGCTGAAATCACCGTTCTTAAAGCGTCGAAACCATTCCCTACATGATTTATCAGTTGGAGCATCATCATCATAAACTTCAACAAGCATTCGATGCGCTTCAGCTAAACTTTTTTTCCAATTAAAGCAGAAAAGTAAAACTTGCCGCAAATGCTGCTTAGTTAACACAAAATTTGACATATTCAACACAGTAAAAAAACAAGGTTTTTAATGGAACTCAAAGCGATATAAACTGAATTTTATTGACAGATGTCTAACCTCTCTGAAACCACCGAAATCAGCTGTGACTATGAAACATTCATAACAGCCAGAGCTATCTCTTGAAAACCGACCGAATTAATTTGTACTCCCAATAATTTGAATTTCACTGAATTGTAAAACAATTCAGTGAAAAAAACAGTTCGTCAAAAATAATTCACCGACTGAGAATTCGCCGAATGTTTGTGGTAAACAAGTAATACAAAAAAAAACAATTGAATTACACTTCGTCAATTGAATAATCATTTGTCAAGTGAATTCAGCGAAAAAACAACACAATACAAGCCAACTCTCGACCTAACACAACACACACTAAACACTAAGCCACCAAGCCAACAGAATTCAATGTATGAAAAATTACAACCCCTTCAGCCATTTGAGGTGGCAACGAGCACGATTTCAAGCGAGATTTACGCCACTTCATCCTTGATAATACCACTCACAAGAGGGATTACAATGAAATTATAAGGGTTATCAAACTGACAAAACCGTACAATACAAGATCGGTGGCCATGCTTGCAACAATTTTAGATACAAGGTTTAAAAAAAATGGTTTTTAGTACTGCTACTGCTTGTGAGAGCAAAATTGACGATCTACTTTTTTTGATAAATGCGCAACAACTAGTGACGACTTCCGTTAGGGATTCCAGTATTGATGTACGGCTGCATATCGAAAAACCAACAATCGACAAACTTGTATACCCGCCTATGCAAGTCGCGGATTCGAACGGTCGAAGGGGTCGAAGGCACGACTTGTATACCCGCCTATGCAAATCTCGGATTCGTGTGATCGAAAAATACGAATGCTACAATAAAAAAATAATTATGATTCGACTAAATTTAATAATATAACAAAAAAAAATAATATTTTATTTCATTGTATGCAATTCTTAATGTACATTTAAAACATTTTTTTCATATATTAATACATCTTCCAAATTTTAAATCGTTCGTTCACGTTGTTCCTATAATGTAAAATCTGCCATTAAAAAATATTACGAGTTACCTTTTTTTTTTATTTAAAAAAATTCAACCGTAAAATCTATGATTTGTCTGAGTGCTTTATGTAAAATGTATAAATAAAAAAAATAATTATGATACGCAAAAGGTTAATATAGATTTTTTTTTTAAATTGTAGCATTCATACTTTTTCGATCACTCGAATACGCGACTTGCATACCCGGCCTATGCGAGACGCAGATTCGAGTGATCGAAAAATACGAATGCTGCAATAAAAAAATAATTATGATTCGAGTAAATTTAATAATACAACAAAGAAATTGATATTTCATTTCAATGTATGCAATTCTCAACGTATAGACTCGAGAACGACGAAGGAAAATGAATGCGCATTTGACAAGGCGCAAGGCTGTTCCACTTCCACTGCTCCGTTGTTGCCCAACCATGACGCCAATTGAAAAGAGAGAAGAGTACTCCCGACATATTTCTGTTCTTTAGGCTGGTTCTACAATAAGTCGCTTGTCGGTGTCGTATGTCGGGCGCATGCGCTCCTGCGATGTCGCTGGTGTAAAGTTGGCGTAAACATCGCAGAAACGCATGCGCGCGACATCCGACGCCGACAACCGACTTATTGTAGAACCAGCCTTATATGTAGCTTCAGTGCCTCTTATAGGAGCGCTCAGTCTAATAAGTCTATGCCGAATATGGCTGCAGC
Organism: Ophion ventricosus; assembly: GCA_963932345.1. Classification (NCBI taxonomy): domain Eukaryota; kingdom Metazoa; phylum Arthropoda; class Insecta; order Hymenoptera; family Ichneumonidae; genus Ophion; species Ophion ventricosus. The sequence goes on along the minus strand of OZ010721.1, from coordinate 22,576,002 downwards.
GCGCATGCGTGCGAAGTTCCTAGGTGACAAGTAGCGCTACGAGTGGCAGAGTGTGACACTGATAAAACTGAACATTTCGCATAGCGATAATACCGGGCGGTGTCATATCACTGGCGAAGAATTATCCTTCGCCATTAAGGTCGATTAATACAATAAAAAAAAATATGATCCTAATCGTAATCAAACCGTAAACTTTCTAAATCCAAGCGAGCGTAATAAGCATATACATACGATTCTGAAGCTGTCCCCATTGCATGTGAGCTTTGACGGAGTGATTCCGTACTCCCCTCATACTCGCGTTGTAGGTTCAAAGCCACTAGGCTCAATTTATTTTTTCTTCCATCCTTCATTCCCGTATTTTTTATGCAATTTAATAAAAATACAAATGCAAAAAATTCCCTGATATTTTTTATTTATGTACGTGCATTTTTTCTCATATCGAGGTAAGGAGAATGAATCCTTTCAAACTTTTTTATGTTGTCCCTTCATGTTTTTTTTTTTTTTATTGTTGCAAGTGTTTCGGTTGTCAACAGTGCTGTGTCCAAAACGCAGAAAAAACAACAGTTATCAGCGACTCAGCGACACACGTTTTCAGCCGCTCACTCCGTTGCTCGCCGTATTGAGGTTATGTATGGTCCGGGTTTCGGAACCGCAGCGACAACTAGTGGCGTCGCTAGGACCGAAATTTGCCACGCAAAACGACGCAACTGATCGCGGCTGCCAGCTGCCAGCATTGTAGTTTCCAGACCTGTATGTAAGACCGTGACCGGGCCTCATCGTACCGATCTATAGCAGCGACGCGCAGTGGCGTTGAGGCGAATGAAAAACTTGCTCTATAAGGGTGCTAATTTCTCATCACTGAAATTCGCCTTCCTATATAAGACCGTGGTAACATAACCACCGGCTACACACATATATATATGATTTATGCTGACCCAACCACCAACAAGCAGAACAAAAGTGTGAAAAGTATTGTAAAAAATTGTCGCTATATTTATAAATAACACGCGTTCGCGGTTGGCCGGTTCGCTCGGCGTTCTATTTTCCCCTCTTCCACTCTAGTTCTTCCCCCCCCTCCCGCCCCCGCCCTCTTCGCCGCTCTTCTGCCCTCCGCAGCAAAGCTCGATTTCGTCAATATCGTAAACGTATACATACGTGTATACATGTAAGAAGCTGTTCGAGAACGCAGTTTCGCGCGCGGGTTACGATCCCCGCGTACACGTATATTCCGGCTGTACGTTTTCCCCCGGTGGATGGACGATTCACCGTTCTCGGATTCTTCAAAAACGTAGATGCGCGTCTGAAGACAGGTAAAAGCAAAAAAAAAAAAAAAATTCATAAAATACCGTATACCAATCGATTCTCGTTAAAATCTCTCGAAAGTATCGCCTCGTTCCCGCATACGTCCATCCGTCGTTCGACGTTCATCAATTCGCGCTCGATTCTAACCTCCAAACGATACTTCTGATCAACATTCGTCGTGTAAATTTCATCCAAGATATACAATTTCTTGTCTTTTGTCTCGCGATCTATCGACGTTCGACGAACAGCTCAAAATGTACAATGGCATCGGACTCCAAACACCGCGAGGCTCAGGCACCAACGGCCATGTACAGCGCAACTGGGCCGTCGTCAGGAAGAGCAAGGACAAAGTGAATTACAAGAGCGAGGATGCAGTCATCGATCAGCTCAACAAACAGCCCAACAAGGAGATTTTGGATCACGTCAGGAAGCGCAAGATCGAAGTTAAATGCGCCGAGCACGCGGACATCTTGGAGGAGCAAGGGTAAGCTCCGACGAGACGTTTTCCTGTTTTTTACTTCGGTGCTTGGAAACGCGAGTAGACTTTGTCGGCCTGTGAAGCACCGGTGTATTCGCGTGCGATATAAACTTAGCGTAGGAATTTTTTCTGAGTATCGTTATGGAATTGAAGTTTACATCGTTGGAACGCAAGAAATATATATTTTTGTCTTCGTATTTCCGTATTTTTTTCGTCACGTTTAGTCTAAGAAAAGCGCCGAAATATTTTTGAGAATTCTTATTATTCTTATTCTTTTTTTTCCGTACTTGCGGTTTATTAAAAAATAGTAGTTGTAGTAAATTCTCTTTATTTTCATGTACACCCTGGCGGGTTTTTTTTACATCTCCTTTCTTTCTTTACACATTTTCTTATTCCTAGGCTTCTAGTTCTTACATCTACTCTTAATCTTCATCTCTACCGCTCCGCCGCGCTAAAAAAAAAATATTGTTTCGCACTTATTCCTTTGCCTTCCACTAAACTGTTTCTAATCTCCAGCCAAACCCTTCTTTCTCGCGATTCTTTCAAATTGCCTCACTATTTCGCACATCGCTTCTGCTAGCTCCTTTCCTTCCAGTGCCTTCCTCCACCGTCCATCTTGGTTCGTTCTTTGTTCTTTCTCCCAGTCCTCAAAATTTCTTAGGACCTGCTCATCCATCTGCCTTCTAGCCTCCTCGCATACCCAGATGTGTGCCAGCGTCTCCTCCGCTTCCCCGCATACTCTACAACTTGTCTCCCTGAACCCCCTTTTTCTGCCTCTCTCCCCACACTCCCACACCTCTTTTTCGCCCATATCTCTCTGATTTCCTTCCTGGTTGTTCCTTTGTCCCAATGTTCCTCTATTCCCACCTCCCTTTTTCTTTCTTTATAATCTTTACAGAAGTTTGACCTTTGAATTTTTCCCCACATCCTCTGTATTTCTTGTTGCGTCAGTTTCTCTAGCGTCCTCTTGGTTTTCATCTTCCATTCTTCCTTGTTTTATTAAAAAATAGACAAAACCGTGTTTATTCCGGGTAATATCCCCCGTTGCTTTCTACAACCTTCTGCCACCGATCTGGTAGCATACAGATACCATCACGATAGAAGCTGGCTGGTTTCGAGGCGATAAAGTCATCGACGAATTTCCTAATATCTTCGACTTGTCGGAAGTGGCTCCCTCTTAAGCTGTGCGCCATTGACCGAAATAGGTGATAGTCGGATGGGGCCAAGTCCGGTGAATATGCCGGATGAGGAAGAACTTCCCAGCCCAGGTTTAAAATAGTTGTTTGGGTCGTACGAGCAACGTGACGTCAAGCGTTATCATGCAGGAGAATGACTTTTCACCTTCCGTGTCCTGTGAATGGCCTTTTTTGCTCAATTGCTTCGCTTAAACGATTTAATTGGTCACTATATCGTTCTGCAGTGATCGTCTGACCGGGTTCTAGAAGTTCATAATAAAGAACACCCTTTATGTCCCACCAGATACACAAAAGCATTTTTTTGACGTTCATTTGCGGTTTGGGAGTTGATGTTGTTGGTTCTCCAGGGTCCACCCATGATTTTTTCCGCTTGGGATTCTCACAAAGGATCCATTTTTCATCCCCCGTCACGATTTTCCAGAGAAAGTTCTTCCTTCTTTGTTTGCTAAGCAACCATAGACACGTGTTCATCCGTTGTCCGAGATTATATTCGGTAAGTTCATGTGGGACCCATTTCCCGAGCTTCTGAATTTTTCCCATCGCGTGTAACCTCTTGGCAACGGTTGATCGATCAACTTCTAGTTGGGCTGCAAGTTCTTCTTGTGTCTGTGAAGAATTTTGAACCAGTAAAGATTCCAAATCGTCGTTCGAAAATTTTTCGGGCTGTCCAGTACGCGCACGGTCACTGAGTTCGAAATCATTGTTTCTAAAACGTTTAAAACTTTGGGAGAATATTCTAGACATATTGTACTATTAGATAATAAAATAAAAAAAAATGGATTTTTTGCAATTTTCAAACCCACGTACCCCTTAAAAACAGGGAAATTAAGAAATAAAAATTCACGGTAGATGCATCCCAAAGACGCAAACATAGACACCATAATAGTACAATAATACTGGATTTTAGGGAAAAAAAATCTTTCTTCAAATTCAGCAACAACGGCAAAAAAACTTACGCAATTTGGTGTCGTTCATTGGCTTCCCTTTGCTACATTTTCCTTCTGGTGGGATTTCATAAATCAATAAGACTGAAAAAAAAAAACTCCAAGTAGGTCAATTCTACCTGATGCGTGCTTGTGTCAGGAAGCTGCGTAGCTATCAGGATGATCCTCTGGCAAAAATAACTCGATCGAAAAATAAGATCCTTTATATTTTTCGACCGATTTTTCTTTTTTCAGGAAAGCATCAGAATTTTGGCATAATCTAGGCTTCAATCCCATCGCTCAGAATAGATCTCGATAAAAAAAAAAAAAAGGATCAAGCCTATGCGTAGAAGATCGATTATTTGTTTGGGGATTTATTAACAGTGCACTTTGTATTTTACAAGAAGGCATGTGTGAAAGATTTCCGGCTTTTCCGCAGATTCACAGCCGAGGAGGTGAAGAAGAGGGTGGAGGTGTACCGTTCCATGCTGATGGGCAGCGACCTGAAGCCACCTGTACCACAGGACGAATTTGGCCGGATAAAGTGAGCAAAAATCATTCAAATTTCTGCCACTGATATATATATATATATATATATATATATATATATATATATATATATATTGGGAGTACAAATTAATTCGGTCCGTTTTTTGTGGTAAAAAATTCATTTATTTCAAAATAAAAGGTATGAATAGATTAATCAAAGTATTGTCCATCGCTGACTACTACTTTTTCCCACCTCTCAGGCAATTTTCGAATTCTATCTTGAAAAAAAGTCTCGTCTTTTGAGGCGATCCACGTTTTGAGCCAATTTTCGATTTCTGCGAAAGAAGTGAACCGGTGACCTGCGAAATCCTGCTGCATCCGTCGGAATAACCAGTAATCAGAAGGAGCAATGTCCGGAGAATACGGCGGGTGCGGTAAAATATCCCATTTGAGCGTTTCGAAATATTTTTTTACGACTTTTGCGACATGAGGCCGAGCATTGTCATGCAGAAGAATAATTTTGTCATGTCTTTGCTCGTATTTCGGCCGTTTTTCTCGTAATGCACGGCTCAAACGAATCAATTGTAGTCTATACCGATCGTCCGTAATGGAATCGCCAGATTGTAGCAGCTCATTGGCTCATTTGGCTGTCCAGGGCGAGGCTTGTCTTCAACGCTGAAATCACCGTTCTTAAAGCGTCGAAACCATTCCCTACATGATTTATCAGTTAGAGCATCACCACCATAAACTTCAACAAGCATTCGATGCGCTTCAGCTGCACTTTTCCTCCAATTAAAGCAGAAAAGTAAAACTTGCCGCAAATGCTGCTTAGTTAACACAAAATTTGACATATTCAACACAGTAAAAAACAAGGTTTTTAATGGAACTCAAAGCGATATAAACTGAATGTTATTGACAGATGTCTAACCTCTCTGAAACCACCGAAATCAGCTGTCACTATGAAACATTCATAACAGCCAGAGCCATCTCTTGAAAACGGACCGAATTAATTTGTACTCCCAATATATATATATATATATATATATATATATATATATATATATATATATATATATCCCAGTTGAAAATAGCGCGCCCAGATATTGCCAATTCGGCAAGCGATCTTTTGAAAGTTCTCGGGAAAAGAAGTCTCCGCTATGGTCACTGATCCCGGATTAACGAGGCGCATATTGCTTCGAAATCGTTTTCCGGCTTGCGAGTTCTCAAAGTTCCTGAAGCTCGCGTGCCATAGTTTTTTTTAGTACGTCTATTTTTTTAAGGCCCTTGCTAAGGGCGGATCCGAGGGGGGGGGGGGGGGGGCACGCGCCCTCTCCTCCGGTCCAAATCGACTATACAAAAAACTTTATTTCACAATTAATCCCAAGCAACCTGTGAAGACGTCTGGTCCCCGCGCCTCCCTTCCCCCCGGAAAAAAAATTCTGCATCCGCCCCTTGGCTCGTGCAATTCCCACGTGTATTCCTAATCCTCGACTATCTCGATTAATTGTATTTTATAAAAATCTTCGAGAGATCTTAACGGAGAAAAATATTTTAAAAAATTCTGAAAATAAAGATTCTAAAAAAATAAATTCAAAGGGAACGGCGAGAAATCTTAACATGGGGAAAAAAAACCGAAAAAGAAAAATCTAAAAAATAAATTTGAAGTGGCGAGAGATATTTACATCGGAGAAAAAATCTTTAAAATAATTCCGAAAAACAAGACACTAAAAAAATATATTAGAAGAAAATGGCCAGAGATCTTCACATCGGAGAAAAAATTGATTGAAAAATTTTGAAAAAGGATTACACTAAAAAAATCAATTGAAAGGGAACGGCGAGAGATCTCAACATGGGAGAAAAAAATGTTTAAAAAATTCCAAGAAAAGATTCTAATGAAAAAAATTCAAAAGGAACGGCGAGAGATCTCAACATCGAAGAAGAAATGTTTTGAAAAATTTCGAAAAAAGATGATTCTAAAAAAAAAAAACCCCCGAAGCGAACCGCGCAAGATATTAACATCGACGCAAAAATGTTTGAAAAAATAAAAAAAAAAAGGATTCTAAGAATAGAATTTAAAGAGAACGGCAAAAGATCTCAACATCGAAGGAAAATGTTTTAAGAAGATTGTAAAAAATAAATAAGAAGGGAACGGCGGAAGATATTAACATCGGAGAAAAAAAAATGTATCCCCGGCTCGAGAACCCGGAATGATGATAATGATGATGATGATGATTTATTAATGCACGAGGACTAATTGTCCTCTTGCATACAATACAAAATCCAAAAAATAGGCATTTTTTAGGACGTCGTGAAATTAAGAGTTGGAACTCAAATTCGTTGAATAAGAATATAAGTTTATTTATTGGGTTGGTTTTAAAATTGAATTTACAGTGTGTCGGTCGTACCTTAGGACCGAAAACCAAGGACTGACTCTTCCCTGATAACTTCTCTTAATTGTCAAGATTTCTCCTAGATCAAATATCATACGATGCTTGATTAGGATGCGTCGAAAAGTGCCTTTTTGGCGAAAGTATCACCTTTTCGCAAGGAGGGCAGTAAACGGATCTGGAATGTCTTTTCGCAAACGCTTCTTCGATCGATCGATCGCCTCGTTGTATTGTGCAAATTCGTAGGTACAACAAAAATGCTTAAAAACAAAAATAAAAAAACGCTTCGAAAAAAAAAAATTAGAACAGAACGAAGAGCTGCAAAATTCCAAAACGTAGTCTGCTCAACGAGCTACGCAGGAGTATCGAGGGTGATAATCAATCGGTGCCACCTTCCTCTCCCCCCCCCCCCCCCTTCCCCCCCGCCCGTAACGAATCTCAAAGCCGAGGCCATCCCAGGCGCATGATTCGCACCGGAGGGAGACGGGAAGACACGAGAATCTCTTCGTTGGTTCGAACATCCGTGTACACAGCGGGCAACGAGAAAAGGGGGGTGGAGCAGCCGGCCCAGTATCGACTAGCGGGACGTTAACCAAAGTGCAGGGGCGCCGGCGCTTCGAGCCCAGTTTTCCCAGAAAGTCGAGCAACGAGAAGCGTAGGGAGCGCGAGATACACGGTGCGACTCGCGCAACCGTGGAAAATCGCGAATAGAGCAAGAGAGACAGAGAGAGAGAGAGAGAAGTCAGAGGGGATGCTGCGAGAAGAGTTTGGGGCGGCAATTTCCCGTTCAGTACGTCAACGCAAAGGCGTCGCGAACGTCTCCGCGTTTCGCCGATCCGCGTCTTCACGAGAAAACGAAGAAGAAGAAGAAGAAGAGGAAGAAGAAAAAATGGGCTCGTCGGGTGTATTCAACGAGAGGAGGAAAAGGCGTCTAGTCCCGGATGGGAAACGCGACGATTAGCTGACACGAGGATTATGGAAACGAAGATGTAGTAGCTACGATTAATTACAAAATCACAAAAGTCTTCCAACTTTTTTAGCACGTAAAAATTAGCGTTAACAAACATACATCGTACTAGAGTTTTTAAATATCGTCGTTAAGAAGAAAAAGAAAGAAAACGAAATCCCTCGACTTTGACGCGCCCAAGGAAGCCCCGCCGAAGACCCGTCGCGGCGAATTTACACGTCGTGTGTACGGAGTCGTACACCGTGTTCCACTCTCACACGCGAGAACGTGCAACGTCCATTAGAGGCCTCGTGTATCGCGTTCGCTCGAGTACTCGTTTCCGGTTTAAGCGAGGCGCCTCGCAGCCATCCGCGTGGACCTGGAGAATCCTCGAGGCACGAGAGAGAGAGAGAGAGAGAATGGCAGACGAAGAGTAGTGTTTACATCGGGCTCATCTTCTACCGTTCAATCGGCGACGGATCGTTCGATCGGTACTTCGGACTTGGGTCACGCTGTCGAACGTGATTTTTTTTTGAAATATATTTACACAAACGATACGACGAAACGCTGAACAACTGAGAAAATATAGAAAGCGATCCGCGTGTTGAGTCTCGCGTGAATTCTGAAGAAAAAAAAAAAACAAATCCATGTGTCTCCAATGATCAGAGTATTCTTGCTACGTTGAATACGTGTTATTGATAAGAAATTGATAAGAAGCTAGTGATAATTGTTGTCGGACTTTGTGCCTGATCCAACGTCTTCCTTGAATTTGAACGAATTTAACATTGCAATAATATACGAATAATATTTAAGATACAAGTTTAGTCGAATAGCAAGAGTTGGTGAAATTTTTGAAGAACAAAGACATCACGGGACATCGAAAAAAGAGAGCAGAGAGGAACAATGGGACTCTGAGTCGACGAGAGGAGGAAGGAAGAATTGCGATAAACACGGAAACTTATTAGACCGCTCTCGAAGACACACGGATTATCTCTTTGACGGGACTCGCCCGATAAAAAAAAAAAAAGACACGGAAGAAAGCTGAACGAGAGAAAGAAAGAAAGCTTTCAGCTTCGAGAGGAACAATTATTCACCCAGCGAGTTTACGGTCTAGCGGAAAGAACACGACAGGAATTGATCTACTGAGGAAAAGACCAAACTACGGTGAAAAATATCAAACTCCTCACTCTGAGAAAATCCGTGAACTTTTGTCAAACCTCGAATGACGATGTCGGCGTCTCTGGCGCCAAAGCCGGCGCGTGGACGCGGCCCACCGGACGGTCGTGCCTTCTTCGAGCGCCTATGGCGTGGCAATTTCTTTCTCGATCGTCAGCGTGTCTTCAAGCGATCGCGAAAGCGCAAATTGCAATCGTCCGCCGGCAAGAAGGTCTCGCAGGCGTCGTCTATCAGACAGCAACAGCAGCAACAGCATTGCTGTTGCTGTCAGCGTATACAGTTGCATTTGCTTGCCGGACGACGAAGCAACCTGAGATCCGTCGTCAGGTGATTCCTATTTGCTTTCGAGTTACTCAAAACTTTCCACTCGCCTTCAAATTGCGCCTAATCGCGAAAGAGGGAAAAAGAACGTTTGATTTTTTTTTTTTCATCGTGCAAAGGCGATTGGGAGACGTTGAAATATGGGGAAAAAGTCAGAGCTGTCATTAGTATCGCGTATATGGGGAACGACGTCTCGACACTTTTATTGGATTAAGAGTTATGCTTATTAAGGGTGCCTATACGTTTGTGTGGATATATTCGTGTGTGTGTGGGTGTGTGTGTATCTATGTGTGAAGAACTTCTTATCGATTTATCGTCAAGCTTTTTTTCTCATAAATAAATTAATAATGAAAATAAAATAAATATATTGACAAATCGGTGTATATCGAAGAAATATCTAAAATGTTTGCAGTCAATGTGTTTTTTTTAAATGAAATCGGTAGCGATTTTTCGTCAAAATGGAAATTTACTGATTCACTTAAGGGGTTAAGTGGGTTTCGAAGCTAAAAAAAAGCATATTTTCTCTATTTTTTAAAAATATATATAAATTATTTTATTCAAAATGTTAAGCACATAAAAGAGTAACATTTCAACAATATTTAAAAAAAATTTCATCCAAAAATTTGGGAAATTCAGCCGGTGGGACCTGGTTTCCGGAGACCCCTAAAAAAAAAAGTGTCCTCGTGGTGGTCAGGATAACTCATGATAGCTTTATCTAAAATTAAAAAACCATTTTTTTTCGGTTAGTAGATAAGTATAGCTCTTGATTGAACGAAGGATTTAAAAAAAAAATTGAAATTTGTATTTTTGGCAGAGTTTTATGCAAAATAGTTCAATTTTTGGTACAATTTACAATACGTATAGCCTTGTAAAATTAGTTGTAATCGAAAAAAGAAACCTTCGTTCAATCACTGGTCAATGCTATTTTGAAGAAGTGTGCAAAATTTCAATAAGATGCATTCGTTTTTGAGAAATCGTATCCATCGACTTCAAAAATAGTGTTTTGAGAAAAATGCGTATAACTGCGTCGCTTCCGGTCGGTCTTTCCCAACGGGGGAAATTCCCAAAGGCTCTCTCTCTCCTAGACTTTTACTCCGATTGACTTAAAACTTTGGGAGAATATTCTAGACATATTGTACTATTCGATAATGAAATTAGAAAAATGGATTTTTTGAAATGTTCGAACCCAACGTAACCTCTTAATTGTATTTTTTTTGTTTAGGGTTATTTGGGGGCTATTTTTTTTTTAAATTTGATTCAAGTGTCTAGTTATATTTTATTGTATTTTTTGTTTGGATTTGTTTGGGTCTTAATCGATATATGTACATATGTACGTATATATATATAATTCTGATTTATTAATATTTTTTAAATGTATTTCCAGTTTATACGTACAGACAAAAATTTCAAACGTCTGGCGTCAATACTTTTTAAAAAAATAGCATCGGTAGTGATTGATCATCAAAAAAAAAAATGAAGTAAGAAATATATATATATATATTTCAGCTATATTTTTCCTATATTTCTTTCCTATAAATATTTCCTATATTTACATATGGGAAAAATATTTTAAAATATTAAAAAATAATAATTAAAAAGTCGGCACATTTAGACGAAAAATTTAAATATTAAATAATATTAAAATAGTAGAAATAAAATGAAAAAAAGCGGTAAATTTTGACGAAAAATCGAAAACGTTTGTAGTCAATGCTTTTTTTCGTGGAATTGGTAGGGATAGCATCGGTAGTGATTGATCATCAAATTAAAAAATGAAGTAATAAATATATATATATATATATATATATATATATATTTCAGCTATATTTTTCCTATATTTCTTTCCTATAAATATTTCCTATAAATTTTGCCTATATTTACATATAGGAAAAATATTTTAAAACATTTAAAAATAATAATTAAAAAGTCGGCACATTTAGACGAAAAATTTAAATATTAAACAATATTAAAATAGTAGAAATAAAATGAAAAAAAAGCGGTAAATTTTGACGAAAAATCGAAAACGTTTGTAGTCAATGCTTTTTTTTCGTGGAATTGGTAGGGATTTTTTGTCAAAATAAAAAACGACAAAAAATCACTACCGATTCCATAAAAAAAATATTGAATACAAACATTTTAGATATTTCTCCTACATATATTTTGTCAATGTTTCTAGTAGTAGTAGTAGTATTTATTCCTTGTATACTCTTTTAAGGGTGTTTACATAAATGCCCTTCCCTTCACCTTTACATACATGCTTACATCGGTTTTCTTATTGTTTACATCCGTTTTTTTTATTATATTACGTCTATCTTAATATTCTTGTTTCTCGAATTGCCTTCAGTAGTCGCATAGCTGTTTTGCCGGTTGCTTTTTCAGTTGCGCCTCTATTTTACGGTCTATTTCTATACCCCTGCTCTTTTCCAATCATTGTTCCAAATCCTTTACTATCTCTTTATTAAGTTTCCCCTTCACCTTTGGACACCCGCAAATGTGTCTCAAATTTTCATTTGCCTCTTTGCAAATTCTTCATTCGAAGTCTGCATACCCTTTTTTAGCCGTCTCTTCCGATATGCCCACATCTCTTATTCTTGCCCATGTTTCTTTTATTTCTCCGCTGATCGCCTCGTCTTCTCAGTATCTTTCCACGTGTATTCCTGTTTTCCTGTGCTTGTGTTCCTTGCAGTACGTGGACACGTCAACTTTACTCCAATCGTATTGAATTTCTTGTTCGATTTTTATTTTTGTGCCTCTTTTTATTTCTTTTTGTCCAGCTGCCTTATGTTTCCATTCCACATTGCTTGCCAGATTTCTCCCTCACCTACGCTTTCCATGTCTTCTTTCATTTCTTTTCTCCATTTTCATAGATTGCCATTTGTAATTGCTCTTACTTTCTCCTTTAGGCATTTTTTGGGCCACCTACCGTCCTCCATATTCATTACTTCTACCAAATATCTCGCGGCTCATTTCCATGTTGCGACCTCCATTCCCCTCCACCCTGCTTCCACACGCCAGATGTAGTTTGGGATATTTTTACTAATTCCCATGGCCATTTTTACATATCTTGCCTGGAATTTTTTCCACCTGCGTACTTCTCTTCCGACCCTATGTCAATGTTTTTATTTTGAATTATTTTTCAATATCTTCTATATATATATGTGTGTGTGTGTGTTCGTGCGTGCGTGTATGTACGTATACGTACATCGATCAATTAAATTAGTAATTTTTCATTTTTATGAAAAATCACTACCGATTCGATAAAAAAAAATATTGACTAAACATTTTACTTTTTTTTCTTCTAGATACACCGGCTCAGTGTTTTTATTTTATTTTTTCTCTCTGTATATTTAAAGTAAATTAGTTATTTTTTATTTTGCCGAAAAATCGCTACCAATTCTATGAAAAAAAATATTGACTACAGACGATTTTAATTTTGCTACCGAATCTACTGACTTGTCAATATTTTAATTTTATTTTCATTATTATTTTATTTCTTTATGAAAAAAAAAAGCATTTGACCAAAATAAGGCGACAAGAAATTCGTTCACTTGCTAGGAGAGTTTGATTGAGGAAAGTAGTATGGCTTTGTTGTTTCTCCCCAGCTATATCTTTGTATCTCGATTGGCTCTCGTTCATTCGTGTGCGCGTGTGTGCGAGAAAGGGGATGATGAAAAAGAGAACAGCTGGGATTGTATTGATCGGGACCGAGCGGTGGGCGGGCTTGCTCGTAGGGGAGAATTCTCTCGCTCTCATTCCCTCTTCGTCGATCCCTCGTTCCTCGGTGCTCCGTGAAATTCGACGTGGTTGACTCCCTTTGCTATAACGCGCAGTGTGCGTTATGTCACCTCCGCGGTATTGTTTAATAGTGTTTTCTCCGGGCGCAAGCCGTCACATTGTATAGTTGTAGGACGCGCGCGCGCGCGAAGCGCTGGAACTCGTCATACCGAATTCTCCATACTTTTCTTCCTCACGTATCAATTCGTCACCGATCGTGAACTCTGAGGGAAAAATCTCGATAGCTTCTGAATTCGCCAACTGACGTGACGTGATTTGTGCGCGCGGAAAAGTTTCCTCGTCGCAGGATGACTGTTAAAATACCCAAGTACGTCGAGACTTTACAATGTTTAGATTCCTGTCGTTTGTATGCAATGGCATTGCTTTTTCGGCCGTTTTTGGAGCACGGAAATCGGCCAAAGGGTTTCTGGGATTCTTGTTGGAGATCTGCCGTCCATGTGGAATATTAATGATAATAAATCTACACAAAATAAAGAAGACATTAAAAAAATAGTGATGATTTTATATAAAATGAAGAAGATTAAAAAAAAGGATGATAGCTATAATATTGAAAAAAAAAAGGAATATGAAAAATGATATAACTATACAAAAAATAAATCTCTGTCAAATGAGGAAGATAAGAAATGAATTATAATAAACTAGCTTCTACCCGTGACTTCGTCTGCGTGGATCTCGCGATATGTGTTAAAATACCCCTTAATGGATTATTTTTTTTTTAGGCTGTCATACGTCATTCAGAATTTAGTAAAAGATGTGATATTATATTTGATACTATTCGATTTTGATTATATTTTAGTTGTTTGTATTTTATGAGAATTAAACTTTCATTAGTTTTTTTTTAATATTATAATTAGAAAAATATTAGCCGTTAGATTTTGTCAAATTCACATTGTATATGGTTCGTTTTATTCTATGAGAATTTGAATTTGATAATTACATTAGAGTTGCCACAAATGTTATGATTAGAAAAATATTAGACATTTATATTACATTTGATATTATATTAGGTGTGTGAATTAATTTTCTTTTCCATACTTGCGGTTTATTAAAAAATAGACAAAACCGTGTTTAATCCGGGTAAAATCCCCCGTTGCTTTCTACAACCTACTGCCACCGATCTGGTAGCATACAGATATCATCACGATAGAAGCTGGCTGGTTTCGAGGCGATAAAGTCATCGACGAATTTCCTAATATCTTCGACTTGTCGGAAGTGGCTCCCTCTTAAGCTGTGCGCCATTGATCGAAATAGGTGATAGTCGGATGGGGCCAAGTCCGGTGAATATGCCGGATGAGGAAGAACTTCCCAGCCCAGGTTTAAAATAGTTGTTTGGGTCGTACGAGCAACGTGGGGTCGAGCGTTATCATGCAGGAGAATGACTTTTCGCCTTCCGTGTCCTGTGAATGGCCTTTTTTGCTCAATTGCTTCGCTTAAACGATTTAATTGGTCACTATATCGTTCTGCAGTGATCGTCTGATCCGGTTTTAGAAGTTCATAATAAAGAACACCCTTTGTGTCCCACCAGATACACAAAAGCATTTTTTTGACGTTCATTTGCGGTTTGGGAGTTGATGTTGTTGGTTCTCCAGGGTCCACCCATGATTTTTTCCGCTTGGAATTCTCATAAAGGATCCATTTTTCATCCCCCGTCACGATTTTCTAGAGAAAGTTCTTCCTTCGTTGTTTGCTAAGCAACCAAAGACACGTGTTCATCCGTTGCCCGAGGTTATATTCGGTAAGTTCATGTGGGACCCATTTCCCGAGCTTCTGAATTTTTCCCATCGCGTTTAACCTCTTGGCAACGGTCGATCGATCAACTCCTAATTGGACCGCAAGTTCTTCTTGTGTCTGTGAAGAATTTTGGACCAGTAAAGTTTCCAAATCGTCATCCGAAAATTTTTCAGGCTGTCCAGTACGCGCACGGTCACTGAGTTCGAAATCATTGTTTCTAAAACGTTTAAACCAATAATTGCATGTTTCGTATGACACAATACTCTTCCCGAACACAGAACAAATTGACTCCCACGCTTTGGTGGCACTTTTTCCTTGTTGGAATTCGTAAAGGATGCAGTGGCGAATGTGCAGCTTATCGGTTGCCATTGTTCTTGCTACTTTATTGTAAGGTTATGATGCTCGCCCAATAAATTCATACAGCGTCTTGAACAGGGCTATGTCAATACTTTAAAATCCTAAAAGGACGTTTAAATATTTCAACTTGAAAGAGGATTCCCAGCCTGCTGGCAAAATCTGTAAAAATTAGTTCACACACCTAATATTATCATCTATTTTAATTAGATTTGATTTTCTCGTTTCCTATAATAAGAATTATATAAGACTGATAACTTCATAATCGAATTAGATTCGAGTCGAATATTAGAATTGGAAAAATATTGGATGTATTTTTCATAGCCCATGTGTTATTCGAAGTAGCTCTCTAGATGTGTGCCAAATTTCATCAAAATGGTTTGAGCCGTTTAGGCGTGATGGTGGAACAAACATCAGTCATAAATATTAGAAAAATCTTAGATATTAGAATTAGAATGAAAAGTATCCTGTGTCATAAGCTATCTACATTTTAAATTACATTGATTATATAATAATGTTAATTTCATAATTAGATTAGATTTGAGTATATAATATAATAATTAGAAAAAACATTAGATATTAGAATGAAAAGTATCCTATGTCTTGACCCAGGTCATAAGCTATCTACATGTTAAATTTCATTGAAATCGTTCGGCGTTTTGGCGTGATTGAGTAACAAACAGACAAACAGAAAGTCAGATTTATAATATTAGTTAGGATTTATATAAAATAAAGATCATAAAAAATGGACGATGGTAAATCTTTTAAAAGACTATGTAAAATAAATCTATACAAAAATAAGGAGATTAAAAATGAATGATAATAAATCTGCACAAAATAAATCTATATTTTTATATAGATATAATAACGAAGATAAAAAAAATCGATGATAATAAATCCATTAGAAATGAATTATAACAAATGTATGTCAAATAAATCCATATAAAATGTAAAAAAATCAAACAAATTAATAATAATAAATCTATACAAAAACCGAATGACAATAAAAATCACGATATAAAGTATTTCCGTTCCATTCCAACGATGAAAACTCCTCATGAGTTTACCGCCACTGCAAATCATCCCGTCCTCTTTTTTCGTCAAAGCACATCTCGATGTGGCAAATCTCTTCCAACGAAGTTCTCCACCCCCCTCCCCCAATTTTTCCGAGCCCGCGTGCGTATCACTTCTCTCCCGGCAACGCTGACTGTTTTTTTTTTTTTTTTTTTCCGTTACAGCGTACGCGAGACCCATCAGGTAGCCGAGGCCCAACAGGAGAAGAACGCCAAGTTGCGCGAGGCGTTTGGGATATCGGAATTCTTCGTCGAGGGTAGCAGTCTGGATCCGGAGCGTCACGCACGTGAGGCCGAGGCGCGTGCTGCAGCGAGCAAAGTTTACGAGCTCGTTAGAACGCCAAGTCCCGTTGCCTCATTGGGTCATCACATTGCTGGCGCGGCAGCGACTTCCGGTGTCGTACAAAATCCAGAGAGCGCTCTTGTACCCTCGCCCGAAAAGAAACTCAAGCGAAAGCGCTCCGGCAGCGGTAGCACCAAGAAGAAAAAAAAGGAAAAGAAACACAAGAGAGACAGGTATGAAAATGGGCGCCAGGGCAAAGTCCGAGGAGACTCGACGAGCTCTTGTTCCACGCGGGCGGGCGCGCGCGCACTCGACTTGCCACTTTTCGAGTCACGAGCATATTTAACGAATTCTTGCCATTTGACACAAAGATTATTACACGAGAAGTAAAAAAATTATTTTACAAATGTCGCTAATCGGGGAAAGAACTGATCGAGGCTCCGAGACACCGCAGACGAGAGCGAGAGAGAGAGAGAGAGAGAGAGAGAGAGAGAGAGAGAGAGAGACGAAGAGAATAACAGAGGGAGTGAGAGAGAGTGTCTGAGGGTGAGAGATGTTTTTTTTTTCGTCCTGTAGACTCCCACAGTATCACTTTTTTTTTTACAATTATATTTATATCTATATATACAAATATATACATATATATATATCTCGATCTCCCTGTCCCTTGTACCACTGATTCGACTCTTCATTTATCGTCACTACATCGTCAACATACAAATATACCTACAGATATTAACATAATATGGAACCGTACACAACGTTACCGCCACTACACCACTAACAGTGAGAGTACGACACGAGATTGTGTTTGGATCTTCTTTTTTCTTCTGATTCTTTTTTTTTCTCTTCTTTTTTTCGTCCTTTTCTCAACACTGAATGTCCTCTGTCGGTCAATGACGCGCTCATGAAACTAAAACTTCGTCCACTTGTCTCTCATATCCCGTACACCTTTCTCTGTTTCAAACAGAACTGAGGAGGACTGAGTGCCTACCTGAGAGGGTAGGCACAGTAGGTAAGTCTCGCGTCGCATCGCGATTTATTTAAAAAAAAAAAAAAAAAAAAAAAACATAAAGAAACAAATGAAGAAAACAAAAGCGCGTATGATTGGCGTAAAGATGACGGGTATCGGTAGAGTCGCGGCAAGAGAGTCTTTCTTTTTTTTTTTCTTTTTTTTTCCTCGAATTCACAGTTTCGGGGCAGATCGCGTTTGGCTAATTACAGGTACACCAGCCGGGATAAGGTCAAACGATTGTCGCGAGTCTCTTTTGGTTTGTCAAACCAAAATTCTTTTATGTGGAAAACAAAAATTATACAATTTTTTCTTTTCGCTCTTTGAATGAAAAAAAAAAAAGCGTTTTTCGCTTTTTCAAACGCTCTTCGAATGAAAAGAAAAGTTCAACGAGTTACTTCGAATAACACCTAGGCTATGAAAAAATACATCTAATATTTTTCTAATTCTAATATTCGACTCGAAACTAATTCAATTATGAAATTATCAGTCTTATATAATTCTTATAGGATAAAAACAAATCAAATCTAATGAAAATAGATGCCAATATATCAAATATAATATAAATATATCTAATATTTTTCTAATTATAACATTCGTGTCAAATCTAATGTAATTATCAAATTCAAATTCTTATAGAATACAACGAATTAAATATAATTTAAATTTGATAAAATCCAATATTTTTCTAATTATATTTAAAAAAAATCTAATGATGAATATTTAATGCTCATAGAATACGAACGAGTAAAATATAATCAAAATCGAATAGAATCTAATATCACATATTTCACTCAATTCTGAATGACGTGTGACAGCCTTTTAAAAGATAATCCATCAAGGAGTATTTTAACACAAATTGCGAGATCCACGCGGAAGAAGTCGCGAGTAGAAGCTACTAGATTTATATTCTATTCAATTGTCTAGTTACCTTTTAATTTATTTTTTACTTGGGCTCTATTTCATTCACTATTCTATTTAATTATCCAGTTCTATTTTTTGTATTCTTTTTTTATTTCGGGTCTATTTAATTTTTTTTTCATTGTCTAGTTGTATTTTCTTTGTATTTTTTGTTTGGGTTCGTTGGAGTTCTATTGAGTTTTCTATTTTATTCAATTGTACATTTCTTTTTTTTCTCGCGTTTCATTTAATTGTATTTTTTTTTCGTTAAAATTGTGTAACGACGTTAAAACAAAAAAACGTTTTATTCGTTTGCCTGCAAAAAAAAACGATCGGCAATTATCACGTTGATCGACTAACATTTTTTTTTTTTCGATAACTCACGCGCGCTCGTTTGACCCAATCCCGTCGTTGTAACTTCTTCGTTCCTCCTCGTCCGGTTCATCTTGGTCGAATTCCATACATAATTATCACGTGTTTTGAAGAAAAAAAAAAAAAAAAGCTCACGGATTCAGCCGCGGTGGTCGAATAAATACATTCGTTTGTTTCGCGATTAAAGAAAACGATGGAATCACAATCGTAGAAATTCTCTTATCTCTGTTGTTGTTTTTTTTTATCGATGAAAGCTTGTTGTTAATGTCATATCTCTATTTTTTTCCGACAAGTCCGTCCTTATCGATGGGTATCAAGGTAATGCTAATCCCATATTATATCGTAATAATCTCCTCGTTCTACATAAATCTATGCTACTCTATTATACTATTCGTATTATGGGTACATACATTTAATTATATATCTATATCTATTTAAATAAATATATATATTTATATAAAATAATATACACGTCTGTATCATCGTTGTTATCGTGAGATTTGAAGGGTTTGGTTCCATATCGTGAGGAAGCGACAATCCCGCAAACATTTTTTTTTCTTCTTCCCTGAAACGTAACGAAACACGGGAGGCTCGCTTTGCAAATCGATAATACGATTCAATAATTCATTGTTTAATGTTAGATTCAATAATTTATTATTTAATAAATCACAAGTCACAAGTTCTCCAGGAACCAGATCGTTCAAACTAATCTGCATCAATGAGTCACGTAGATCTTTGATCAAATATAATAACAATATTAATAAAAATGTTATGAGATATTGTCGATACTTTAGCTACCGAGAGATGCTGCGACTAAAAAAAAAGAAAAAAAAGAAAAAAAAAACAATCGCACCGATTTTCACACCAAGACATTTTTCATCAATTCTTTATCGACTTTTTTTTTCTTCTTTTTTTCTTTCCATACGCACTGCCGAGCATACATGTATTTTTTTTTGTCATGAATGACGTGATTTCGTAACGTAAAACGTCCAGTTCCGATTATACATTGCGATTTTTTTTTCGTGAAATTTTGCTATCGTTATTTTGCAATTCGTTGATCAACTCGACAGAGTACTGGCTGCATTTGCGCGTGAAATAAATGTGAAAAAAAAAAAAAAATCGATATACGGAGATGCAGCTCGTGCCGATTCGTTTCAACGGTCGCAATTGTTACAGAGTATATATATATATATATATAAACTTTTTTTTCTCGCATTTGTCAGCACAAGAAATATATACGCACTTGCGACGACAGGAAGACCGTCCGATGCAACCGTTCGATCGATATATGTTGTTGAATAATTGCCACGTATTACACACACACATATATATATATATATAAATATATATATAGTGGGCCAAAAAAAGTTTCCGTACACGCTGTACGAACTAATTTTTATTACGTATTAATTTGTCCTTTCACAAATAATTTCGTGCTTTCTCTATGTACACTGCCGGCCAAAAGTTTGAGTACACCAGTCGAAATTTCTTGCTGCACTAAAAGTTAGATAGCGGACGCAAAAATAAAGATAATCAAATTTCCCAAGCGGCGTTTTGAAGAGGACAAATTTACCTTCGTTTCGCCTTTTTAGAAAAAATTTTACAATTTTTTTTGGGCCCGGTACGCCTTTTTGAAAATGGCTATTTTTCAGCTTTTTTTTTGCACGTCTAAAAGTGCCCGCATAAATTCTGGCGAATTTCTTTGCTCTTTTTTTTTCTTTGAAAAACTTAAAGAGAGTATCAAAACCTACATTTTCGTTTTTTAGAAAGGTTCGTACGATTTTTTTTCGCCCCAGTATTGCATTTTTCGCTAAAAAAAGACATGTTTTAGAAAAATAGGCGTAGTCCAATAACTATGGGGTTTCAAAGAAAATATCAAGAAGGTAAAAAGTTGCATAGATTCACATTGAAGTAGCCAGAATTTTTTCAGAATTTTTTTTGAATTTTTTTTTTTTACAATTTTTGGCCGGGACTCTGAGTGGAGGGGCTCCATTTGGTAATTATGGGGTCTAGGACAAACTACCAAGAAAGAAAATTTGTTTACTTTTTCATTTTTAATTAACTATAATTTTTTTAGAATTTTTTAAAATATTATTTTAACAATTTTTTCGACTAGAACTTGGAGAATCATCCTCGATTGAGTTTTTCTGCTCCACTTTACCGGGCCTAAAAAAAATGTAAAAATTTTTCTAAATAGGCAAAATGAAGGTAAATTTGTCCTCTTTAAAACGCCGCTTGGGAAATTTGATTATCTTTATTTTTGAGTCCGCTGTCTAACTTTTAGTGCGACAAGAAATTTCGACTGGTGTACTCAAATTTTTGGCCGGCGGTGTAGATAACTCTTAGCAGGCACTGGTGAATGAAAATAATGTCAATACATTACACGGCAAAGTCTTTTCTTGAAAATCGTTTAGTATTAAGGGGTTACGTGGGTTTCGAAGCCAAAAAAAAGCACATTTACTCTATTTTTTTTAAATATAATATATAAATTATTTTATTCAAAATGTTAAGCACATAAAAGAGCAACATTTCAACAATATTTTTCAAAAATTTCATCCAAAAATTTGGGAAATTCAGCCGATGGGACCGGTTTTCCGGTGACCCCTGCGTCGCTTCCGGTCGGTCTTTCCCAACGGGGGAAATTCCCAAAGGCTCTCTCTCTCCTAGACTTTTGCCCCGATTGACTTAAAACTTTGGGAGAATATTCTAGACATATTGTACTATTAGATAATAAAATTTAAAAAAAAAATGGATTTTTTGAAATTTTCAAATCCACGTAACCCCTTAAAGTCGCTAAATCGTGCTGTACGGAAAACTTTTTTGACCCACTGTATATATGAATATACGAGAATTTGCGTCAATCCGAATAACAATTCGTATCCACACAATTGTCGGATCTCTTTGACTGATGCCTTGTTAAATTTCCCGCTAAATGTAGATCCGAGTCGCCGAAAGTAAGCAAAAAGAAGGACAAATCGAAGAAGAAGAGGAAGGAGAAGAAACACAAGAAGGCGGAAGTGAGCACGACCGAGAGCGACAGCAGCGATGACTCCGAAGACAGCAGGTAAAAAGCATCTTGAGAAGAAAAAAAAAAAACATCAAATGGAAAAAAGGCTAAAGTATAGCAAAGCGAGATTGGTGGATGGGCGGTTGCAGCTCCGGCCGTACTTCGAGTTAAACAGCGTTGCGCGTGGCGCATCAACCAGTCCGAGTGGATAGACCAGGAAAAATTTCGAAAGTAAGAACTTTTTAGGATGAAAATACGCAAAATTGATACAAGGGTAATTGGATGACGCTGAATCGAATGGCGATAATAATTTTGCGAAATATTAAAATCTCTGGAAAGTTAGATTATCTCTTACTAAACCAATATGTAACAAAAAGAACCCTACATATATACGAATTTGATATTTTATTTTTATTTTTTGTAAGTAAGAATATAAAAATGAAATGAAATGGTTTTTCGTTTTTTTCTCCCTTATTTTTTAAGATACGAAGATGTACGTTCGATACTTTTTTACGTATTTTTATGTTCCGAACAACTTTTGTTTGACATACTTCACGATAAAATTATTAGGTTCCGAATTAAACAGGTTTTAAACATTTTTTAACGTTTTTAAACAATTTCTCGGGGGTTGATTGCAAAATTATTATCGCCATTCGAGTCAGCGTCATCCAATTATCCTTATATCAATTTTGCGTATTTGCACCTAAAAGTTCTTACTTTCGTGCTTATTGACTGGTCTGGGAATTGACTAGCCGAAAATAAGTGAATTTTCAAAATATTTTTCGTGTCGAAACTATTCTACATCTTTAAATTTTCTATTTTTTTTTATTTAATATTTTTAAATGGCGGCTGTAAGACGCTTGCTTCAGGGACAGGTGCCGCATGAGTTTTTCCACGGCGTACAATCTAGCGTCTGGCGCATTGATCTGAAACATAAGAGCGAAAAAGTTTCAGATTTCTGAGACTCACACGCTCTGTGTGAACCTAAAAAATCCAAACAAAAGTGAAAATTCTAAAAATAGCGCGTGTTTGAAAAAAAAAATGTTTTATTTTTCATGAAATTTTGACTTTAGTATTTGTTGACGAAAAAGATAATTTTTTAAAATAATTCTCGTGAAAGTTTAGGTTCACATAGAGGGTAATTATGTCATCTAAAAGTGTGCAAAAATTCAAAATTATTGATCAGACAGTTTTAGCGTTATCTCGTACGAGGTTCACGAAAACGTAGTTTTCAGGAAAACCCGTTCAAAGTTTCAAGACCCAACAATTTCACGACTAAATGACTTACCGATTGATCTGCAATTCTCGGGCCAGCAAGTAGTCGCTAAGCTTCCTCGTGGCGTATTTTTTTAAGATTTTTTTTTTTAATATCATGTAATTTTGTTCCAAATTCGCAGCTCCTCCGAGGCTGAGTCC
Source organism: Ophion ventricosus (assembly GCA_963932345.1). Lineage (NCBI taxonomy): Eukaryota > Metazoa > Arthropoda > Insecta > Hymenoptera > Ichneumonidae > Ophion > Ophion ventricosus. The sequence goes on along the minus strand of OZ010721.1, from coordinate 22,552,844 downwards.
AAGAAGAAGAGAAAGAAGAAGAAGAAGAAATCAAAGTCGGAAGCGAAGGACAAACACGAGGTAAGAAAACGTAGTTAGAATTGCGCGGCTGAAAGAGAGGAGGAAAAAAAAAAAGATTCTTACATGCCAAGAGGAAGACACGAGCAATTTTTTTAAAATTCACCTATCGATATATTATCGAATCCATAGTACACGTTGCCGTATGCGTTTATAATAATAGGTATATACGAACATTATTATATACATGAGACATTCCACGCCATTTCACCTAGCCCGTGACCCCGACCATTTTATTTTCTTGATTTTTTTTTTTGTAAAATTGTACCGCATGAGAGGAATATCCACAACAATTTTTAGATTTTTATCTCTTCTCTTTTAGGAGGTATAATTTTCCAAAAAATTTTGCTTTCGGAAGTTTTGGAAAGGTTTTAACGCTGTTAACTTCTGAACTAATTGAGATATCGACAAATGCCAATATATATATATTTTTTCATTTTGAATCATACTTTCATGAAAAAATATGAAAAAATATCATTTATACTGGAAAACGTGTTTTTTTTTGCTTCGAAAGTGGAAACGATTTTTTTAAAGATGATTGACATTTTTAATGGGAATAAAATGATAAAAATCTTCTAAAAAAATATGGTTAATTCGCAAAAAAATCGAAGGAAAAATGGGCCCACGATGAGACTAATTAAAAAAATCATACAATGGGTCACTTTATTTTAGAGAATTTTTTGATAAAAATAAAAAATGGCAATCATCTTTAAAAAAATCGTTTCCACTTTCGAAGCAAAAAAAACACGTGTTCCAGTATAAATAATAATTTTTTTCATATTTTTTTCGTGAAAGTATGCTTCAAAGTGAAAAATATATATATACTGACATTTGTCGATATCTCAATTAATTCCGAAGATATCAGCGTTTAAACGTTTTGCAAAAGTTCCGAAATTAACATTTTTTTGGAAAATTATAACTTCTAAAAGAGAAGAGATAAAAATCTAAAAATTGGTATGGATATTTCTTTTATGTGGTACAATTTTACAAAAAAAAATCAGGAAATTAAAAAATGGTCGGGGTCACGGGCTAGATGAAATGGCGTGGAACGCCTCATATAATATACAGGGTGGTCCAAAAGTCCTGGACCCAAACGAAGCGGTGAGCTAGTCAAGATCATTTCCAACCAAAAAAGTCATATACAGGTCGATCCTGGGAAGCGATTTTTCAATAATATTGAAAAAAAAGTCCTAGCTTTGGAATCGTTGAGAAACGGACCAAACCTATATATGACCTTTTTGGTTGGAAATGATCTCGACTACCTCCCGACTTCGTTTAATCCACGACTCTTGGACGACCCTGTGTATACTTTGGCACGAGAAGTGGAAGTATGCACCATAAATCAATTGTTACACCACTGTTGCTCCAAATTAAAGAAATTGGAAAACCAAAAAAAAAAAGGCTTCACTCGAGGATGCAGAGATCGCAGAGTTTATCGATTGACCATTTTGTCCATGGTGTTTTCGTTGCTCGTTAATCTTTCGTTGTTTTTTTTCCTTGTTACTATTTTTCCGTGTCATATTACCATTCTCGTGTGTTTAGTTGTCTCGCCTCTATATCATATTTCCATCTTTCTGTATCCTTGAAGCATGACCCATACTGCTTGTCGCTGTTTATAATTAAAAAAAAAAAAAAACGAAGTAACAGAACAGAGAAATGAGAAGAAAAGAAAGAAACGTTTTGTATGCTAATTTTTCTCTGAAGTCCAACAGATCACATTGTTTTCAAAGTGTAAATCTCAGTATTGTTTGTAATTATCAGCGCCATTTGACAGGATACATTCCCTGAGTGAGTACCCGACATGCCGCTTACTCAATGTAATAAAAATAATTCGTTATTATTCCCTCTCGTACGAGGCTTTTCTTTATGATTTACTTTACGTTTTTATACATACATATTTGCTGTATTTGCCGTATCTGCGTGTACACACATATACACGTGTATAGAGTACATATGTATACGCGGCCATTATTTTACATATATATATATATATATATATATATATATATACATATTTATATGGATGAACTTCCGAATTGCTGTTACCTCAGATTTAGGTGGAATTTTGCACAGACCTTCTTTCTGACGATATAAGTCTTAGCCTAAAAGAATTTTTGGCGTATCCCAATGGTTTTCGATATATCCAGTTTTGAAAATTGATCATTTCTGGCGCATATATATATATGGTAAATAGTCGGAAGTGTCACTCCTGTCAGAATCGAGCTGATTTTTTTTGTGTGGTTTCTTACAGTTAAAAAACATCATATTTAATATTATTATGGCAGCGCATCAAGAAAAACAATGTCAATAAATCTTTTTTTAAAGATTTTAATGTTAATGCATTAAAAACATTAATGCATTAACACAAAAATGTTAATCAGTGCTAAATCCGAAGTACCGGCTGTTCGGAAGTACATCTATATGAATATATGTGGCTGTGTGTGTGTGTGTGCATAAATTGTACAAATATAGAAAACTCACGTTGGTTTTGTGTCGAGCACTGGAACACACAGTCGCGACATTCGCGACGGAAATGCTGTTTAAAATTGTCCGCGTGTCTATTGTTTTTTTTTTCCTTCGATTTGTTTATTTGATTAATCGAAATGCTTTCTTTCGATACGCGTTGCCCATTATTTCCAGAGCTTGGTAGAATTTCGTACGATTACACGTCCGTATGAGTTTGATAAAAAAAAAAAAATCCATCAGATCGGTGATCATTTAACGAGACGCCCTCATTGACCATACTTTCCCGTGCATAACGAGGGATCCATCGTCCCGTGCATAACGAGAGATCCATCGTCCCGTGCATAACGAGGGTTCGACGTCCTATTAACTTTTTATCAATCAGAGCGCATTAGAAGAATATGAAACTTACCGTTTCGACAGCGTAATTCCCAAGGGCGTATTGCGCCGCTTTCTTGCACCCCCCGCCCCACATCCCTCCATTGCCCAAGGCAGATGATAAACGCTTGGATCCGAACGACACGGATTAGGCGATTTAGTATACGAATATCGTATCCGCAGTAATGTGTTTATGAAAGACATTAAGAAGGATGATATACATGATACATGCATGATTTCGATGTTGATTGGAGCTTTGCGATGCGACACGTCGAGTAATATTGTCCTTTTGGTGTTACTTCTAGAAGAAGAAGGCCCTGGTCAAACGAAAATACCAAACATCCGAAAGCTCCTCCGACAGGTGAGTAGAATTGAGTTGTTGAATTAAAAAAAAATCGATTTTTTAATTTAAAATTGTTGTTTTTTTGTAATAATTAAACAGAATGTCAAAATGGTTTTTCTTTGAAATAATTCTAAAGATCATTCATTGTTCTTATATCACGATAATCCAAATTGTAGATGTGGCGCGAAGTGCCGCGCTATCGGCGCTGGCGCTTGTGACGTCATCGTTCGAACGCGACCTAATAGGCTATGTAGACAAACGTGAAATTTCCTGTCGTATTGGAATCTAAAAACATCTCGAGCACTCTGGAAAAAGTCGAAAACTAGTTTAATTTTCGTGCAACGGTGGGTGAAAGTGAATTCGTGAAAGCAAATTCGAGTAATTTAGCGATCGTGGATAATTGAACATTTTTAGATTAGATGAGGCTTGATAAATTCTGTCAGTTATTGCCGCTACGTATCATAAGCATTTTGAGAAAGACGTATTAAAAAAAAATATTCCAATACAGTTTATGTTATAAACACGTTTACACGAAAAAAAAACCTTTTTTTCGTCTTTATCTGAATTTTTATCGTCTTTATCTTTATCTGAAATTAAAAAATCAATTTTTTCCTGTTAGTAGATAAGTATAGCTCGTGATTGAACGAAGGATTAAAAAAAAAAAATTGATATTTGAATTTTTGGCAGAGTTGTATGCAAAGTAGTTCAATTTTTGGTACAATTTACACTACGTATAGCCTTGTAAAATTAGTTGTAATCGAAAAAAAAAACCTTCGTTCAATCACTAGTCAATGCTATTTTGAAGAAGTATGCAAAGTTTCAATGAGATCGGTGCATTAGTTTTTGAGAAATCGTGTCCACCGACTTCAAAAATAGTGTTTTGAGAAAAATGCGTATACCTGCGTCGCTCCCGGCTGGTCTTTCCCAACGGGGGGAATTCCCAAACGCTCTCTCTCTCCTAGACTTTTACTCCGATTGGCTTAAAACTTTGGGAGAATATTCTAGAAATATTGTACTATCAGATAATTAAATAATAAAAAAAATGGATTTTTGACATTTTCAAACCCACGTAACCCCTTAAAAACCGCGCATAATCTTTACAATGAAAAAAAAAAATCATTTAATGACCGAATTATGACAATCGCGTCACCCAAAAATTAAATGATCCGTCTACATCGTTTATTAGTTATTGACATTTTTCCGATAAAGAATCGTTTTTTTTTTTTTTGGACATTACAATAAGAGCTGGTTTTTTTTCTTTATTTTGAAGAAAAATAAAGTGTCGACATTTTGTCCCCGCAGTTCTCCGGATCCGCCGAGAAAATCCGCCAAAAGTGACAAGTCGTTGGAAAAATCGTCGCGCGACGACGCCGAGTTGATCGCGAGCCAGACGAGTCGCGAGGCGCAGCGTCATCGTTCCCCAAAAGTCTCGTCTCGAGCGCATCGCAACAACGTCGAAGCGATTGGTGGTGGTACGCCGCCACGACGAGGATTACGCGATCCTCCGTCGCCACACGGAGCAGCAACTAGTACGAGGCGCGGCGGTGGTGTAACGAGCGGAGGAGCATTCGACAGAACAAAGGAATCGCGACACTCGCCGCGAGATCAAAGATCGCCGCCCCCGCAATCGTCGAAACGGCCGAATCGTTCGACGTCGCGTGGTCGTAGCGGTGGTGAAAATCGCTCAAGTCGCAATTCACCGCGTAAATATTCGCGACGTCCCGTAGCGACGAATTCACCGTCACCTTCGCGTCGCCGTCGCGCCGCGGTCTCAAGATCGCCGAAACGTCACAGTCGTTACTCGCGGTCTCGTAGTCCCAGTCGTTCGCGTTACGAGCGTTATCCGGCGCGACGCAGAGCAGCCTCGCCGTCCCGTCAATCCGCCTCGCAGCGTCATCGCCGTTCGAATTCGCGTCGAAGATCCCGATCACCGCGTAAACTCCGCGATCAAGATGACGTGGCCTCGTCGTCCTCGAGGAATCATCACCGGGTCGACGAGAAATCCTCGAGGGATCGCCGACGGGCTGGTACAAGTCGCAGTCGTACGCGAAGTCGTTCGCGCCGTTCGAGCCTGAGTTACTCGCCGATACGTCGCAATCCCGAGCGTTATCGTGATATCCTACTTCAGGACGAGAGGAAAAAAGGCTCGAGAGCAACGTCGAGGAGACGGGACGAGAGGGACGAGCGTGAGAAAGATAAAAACGAGGAGGAGAATGACGAAGAGACCACCCGACCGTCGAGCCCGAAATCACGCAAGTCTCGTTCGGCCTCGAGAACGAAAAAGATGCGCGTCGTGGCGCCTAGGGTGAGCCTTAGATCGTCGAGCGACGAAGAGGAGGCCGAGGAAGCGGCTACGAGCGAGAACGAGACGAGACAACAGCAACAAGAGGACAAAGACGACGAGGAGAGACAGCGCGAGATCAATACACTGAAACGCTTGCAATCGGGCTTGGCTGCTAAAGCACGCGAGACCCTCGGCAAAAAAGTATCCAGCCCGACGAAGACAAAAGTTGACAAGTGCTTACTTCTCGATATCGCCTTACCAAGCGAACCACCCAAACAAATAATGCCACGTTGTGTTGTACTTCCAAGCAGTGATAATACGACGAGATCGCGATCGAAATCACCGCACAAGTCCGTCGGATCACCGCCCTCAAGCCGTTCACCATCGCCCGCTCTACCGTTGACCCGCGACGAGGCCGAAATTGCCGAAAAATCGTCGGCCGAGTCAGTCGCGCGTACGCACGTAGCGATCACGAGATCGAGCCGACAATCGAAATCTCCCACGAGTCGAAATAGAACATCGGCCGAACGATCGTCGAGCGCCACACCACCGACGAGAGACGATACCTCCGAGTCACCGAAGATCTCGCGAGCGACGAACGACGAGGAATCGACGAGCGTAAAATTACGATCGCCCACCGAATCACCGCCCCACCCATCGTTCACTGTCGATCGGACGGCAATCTCTTGGAGTACCACGATCGGTAAGATCGTTGCTGCTCGTCGCGACACGAGGTCAACGAGCGAAACGAAAAAATCACCGGAACCAGTCAAATCTCGATCGCGTTCGCGCTCACGATCTTACACGAGATCGCGATCGGCGGATAAGAGAAGAATCTCCGAGTCACCGCCTGCCACGTCCAGACCCGAAAAGAAACGATCTCCATCGGGATCGCCCGCGAGCAAAAATAAATCACCGTCGCCTCGGGACGATCGACGGGACTCCGCGACTACGTCACCTTCGAGAATCAAACAACCAACGCAGCCACCCAAACGATCGAGGGAATCGAGATCTTCCTCGAGCGAATCTAAACGATCCGTTGCCTCGAAATTCTCCCCGAGAACGAAGAAAATCGAGAAATCGCTTTCTCGCTCACCGGTGAAACTCGTGCCCCTCTCTCGTTCGAGAAGTCGCAGCGGTTCACTCTCCAAGAGGTCGAGGAGCCGTTCAGCCTCGAAAAAGTCACGCAGCCGATCGAGATCGGCATCGAGAAATTCACGCGACAAATCCAAGCGTAGTCGCAGCCGCAGTAGCTCGCGCTCCTCGAGAAGGTAAATTGAAAACGTACAAACGCCGAATAAATTAAGATATTCCTTTCACGAACCCGAATAATTAACAATTAAATGATTTTCGTCTACAATTAAGTAAAATTACATCCCGGTATAGTCGTAAAATTTCAAGTCAAGTTACCGAACATTAAATTTCGAAAAAATGACGACTTTGAAAATCGTGTAATTTATGCAGCACTTTATGGAGATGACATGCTGGCCACATTTCTATCTGATCCTAACTAATATTATAAATCTGACTTTCTGACTGTCTGTCTGTTTGTTACTCAATCACGCCAAAACGGCTTGATCGATTACAATGAAATTTAACATTTAGATAGCTTATGGCCTGTGTTAAGACATGGGATACTATTCATTCTAATATCTAATATTTTTCTAATTATAATATTATATACTCAAATCTAATCTAATTATGAAATTAAAATTATAAAATCAATGAAATGTTATGCTTGTGACACATAGGATACTTTCCATTCTAATTCCAATATCTAATATTTTTCTAATCTGTATGCCGGATGCTTGTTCCACTATCACGCCTAAACGGCTGAATCGATTTTAATGAAATTTGGCACACATGTAGAGAGTTACTTCGAATAATACCTAGGCTATGAAAAAATACATCTAATATTTTTCTAATTCTCATATTCGACTCGCAACTAATTCAATTATGAAATTATCAGTCTTATATAATTCTTATAGGATAAAAACAAATAAAATCTAATGAAAATAGATGATAATATATCAAATCTAATATAAATATATCTAATATTTTTCTAATTATAACATTCGTGTCAAATCTAATGTAATTATGAAATTCAAATTCTTATAGAATACAACGAATTAAATATAATTTAAATTTGATAAAATCTGATATTTTTCTAATTATATTTTAAAAAGTCTAATGATGAAATTTTAATTCTCATAGGGATACGAACGACTAAAATATAATCAAAATCGAATAGAATCTAATATAATATCACATATTTTACTAAATTCTGAATTACGTATGACAGCCTTTACAAAAAATAATCCATTAAGAGGTATTTTAACACAAATTCCGAGATCCACGCAGACGAAGTCGCGGCTAGAAGCTATTAAGGGGCTATACCAGTGTGAACGCTGAAAATTTCGGTGATTTTCGGGAATTTTTTGGAAGAAAAGTACTCAATTAAATGTTTCGGAAAATCAAGAATATATTTGGCTATATTTTACCTATATTACATAATTTTTCACAAAAAAATATTGAGATCCAAGCGACTTATGCGCTGCCTTCGGAGACGCCAAAAAAAAAGTTCCTCCACTGCTGGCATGATTTCGGCCGATTGAGTAGCTGAAACCGAAAAATGAAAAAAACGTCGTTAAACTGGAAGGTATTTCCTGTACGATGACGTAGGATTTTCGAAAAATATCAAAATCTAACAAAATGGCGTAGTTATGAAAAAAAAAGTCTGTTTTCTTGCCAATAAAATGGTCGTTTTTTTCAATGCCAAATCGTCAATTTTCATCCGATCAATAATATCCTACGTCATTGTAGAGTAAATATATTCAAGAGTACTCAGTTCAAATGTCAAGTCAATCGGATAATTGCTCTTTGAGTTACAATGTCAGCAAATGTGAAAAATCTCATTTCGAGAAAAACGCGTTTAAAGATTCAACTATCGATTTTTGCCAGATAAAATGATATTTGCAAGATAAAATGATTTTTACAGGATATTCTTGAAAGTACAAACTGTCGAAAAAAGCAAAAAAAAAAACGATTTTTTGAAAGTGTCACACTGGTATAGCCCCTTAATTTATATACACGCTGCAGCTTAGTAAGCCGTAGGTTCCGCGTTCAAAACTCCGCTTGTGATTTTTCTTCATTTATTTTTTTTGTTTTCTTCAAATTATTGTTCGCGTACCTTATCAACGAATTAGTTTTATATAATAATAATGATATAAGAAATATAAAACGAACGAATTAGTGATTCCATGGACGATGTTTGTAACGCAAGAAATTCTCTCGTCCCCGCAGCTCGACGCGAAGAAGTCGTCGAAGTTTCTCGAGCTCGTCACGATCCTCGAGCAGCGGCTCCAGCCGATCCTCTCGCTCCTCGTCGAGCAGTTCGGGCTCGAGCAGATCGCGTTCTCCCTCGATACCGCGTCGCCATGGTTCGCCGAGCTTTCTCGACAGACGTCGCATCACCAGGTAAAAAAAAAAAATATGACCCCTCGTCAATCCTACTTTATCTTTCTTTCTCACGTACTTTTGTACTATTCTTTATCTCAGTACATGTGGCCAGTTTTTATTCGACATTTTATCGTAGTATCTGAAGCTCGACCTTTTTTATGTTTGTTATTCTTTCATTATTATTTCGATTAGACGATACGTTGCTGCACCAAGCTAACAGTTTGTCTTTCATTCCACAAGTTGTTAGCTTGTTTTCTTTTTTTCTTTTTTTTTTTATCATTTGTTTATCGTTCCACGAGTTTCTTCGAGGCAGACTCTCGGGATTGCCGGTTAAATTCGAGACGAATCGCGCGAAAAGACACTTTTCTCTAATTCTCTCGGGCGCGTGAATGTCCTTTAGCCTTTCGAGACACTTGACTTTAACGTGAAATAAATTTAATACTATTAATCGTCAAACTATCGTTCTCTCTCTCTCCCCCCCCTCTCACTCTCTCTCTCTCTCTCTCTTTCTCTATTTCACTATTTCCATCCCTTCTATCTCGAGAACCGACGAATCTAATGATTTATTTGTGTTGTGTCGAAACAGGGACAGATCGAGGAACAGGCGTAGAAGATAGTGTTTTGTAAGGACTCCGAAAAAAAAAAAAAAAGTAAAAGAAAGAACAATTCATTTAAAATCACACATTTTCAAGAATAATAATAAAAATGACAATACTATACTCCCCGATAACAATACGAGGAAGAAAATAGCGACAGTATCTCGAGACACCGGTTTGATAATTAAGAATCTCTTTGTCAAGCCCGATCGAAGAACTTGATATAATTTTCCGTTCGTCTTATTTGCAAACGATTATCGTGATTCGCGCTTGTAGATTACGTTTCGAAGGTTTTATTTTTTGTTTTTTTTTTTCTTTTTTTTGTTTTCGTTTTCTGGTACTGTTATTTTTTTCTTTCCTTTCCCACACTCGGAACACTTTACTTTTTGTTTTTTTTTTTTTTCTTTCCTATCTCGACTATCGTACGTATTGTACCACTGCAGTGATTCGTTTACGTGAGTGAGTTTAAATATCTAGACGTACAGCATGTGTGTATCACTTTTTAAGTTATATATATATTTATACGTATATATGTGTATATGTGTATGTGTACGCATACGTAAAAATATATATATATATATATACATTATGTATGAATATAAATATTGTACACGCGCGACAAACAACCGGACGATAAATTATCCATTTCCTCTCATGTATTTATCCTGTAGCGTTTTATTTTAATTTTTTTCACCCACGATCCACCATTTCGCAAGAAACAATAATGTTATCGAAGAACAAAAGTACGAGTGTCTCTTTGACGTGGCCGCGAAATAATCGACTCGAATTCCATTCGAGCAACGAATGGGAACGAAATGTTTACGTAAATTTAGCGCGTTGCGAAAAAAATTGATCCTTGATGTTGTTTGTTATTTAAAAAAAAAAAACAAAAAAAGAGACGAAAATGCGAGTGAATGTTGACACGCTGAGCCTGATTTTGCATCTCACGCCCGATCGCGCGATACGTAACGGCTCCCGATAGGTAAGTAAGACACATTATTATTTCGTGCGCACACGTTATTTCCACGCTCCTTTATTATTGTTTCTCGAGCAGCGATTTCACGCCCGGCTACGGGCGAACATTAAGGCCTTATATACGCGATTTCGCCGATTTTCGAAGGTACTTTTCTAGACGCGGTTAACAAAAAATAACGCATATATTGACAACATTTTTTTACAGATCATTTATGCGCATGGTTAAGTATATGTAAAAAAAAATCAGAAATATTAACAAATTGCGGAGATATAACATAAAGCAATGTATTTTTTTTGCGCGCGCGTTGATGGTGAAAGTTCTCGGCATCGATGTGGGTGTCTGAAAAAAAAATGAACATATTTATAATTGCATAATGAATGTATCTTCAGTGTGAACCAACAATATTATTTAAAAAAAATTATAATAAAAATTCGAAACACAATTTTTTTACTCAATTTTCTGTCGGTATTTTATTTTTATTTTTTTGCGTTATTGAAATTTTTGTTTCTGTGGTTCACACGATAGGTGATGATACTAAGAATATGTTGTAAAAATTTCAAAGCGATCTGAACCTTCGTTCAAGAGTTCGAACTTTCACAAGGTTCGAAAAAGTGAATCGTGGAAAAACGGGCTTTGAAGTTGACGGTAGGGCGCGCCGCGCGGTATCTATTATTACGCTCTAAATGCTGTAACTTTAAGAATTTTTGGAATTTTCTCAATTCTGTAAAGCTTAGAATATTCCTAACCGTTCAGGCTAATGGAATCAAAAATGAAAAATTTCGAAATTTTTCGCGTATATAAGGCCTTAATCACCTTGTCGACTGGGACTCGTTGGTCGAGTTTTATCCTGTATTTTCATCGTGCACGGTTCGTTTATCTTTATCGTTTCATAGGCATGCTTTTGTATTACTTTTGTATCATTGCAGATCACAATTAGCCGCTGAGATTGTGTAGTAGCTGAGAATGTACCCGAACGTTCCTTGACGGACAATTTAATCGAAAGTGTGAATTTTGTTTTTTTTTTTTTTTCTTCTTTCATTTTTCATGTCGCATTAATCGTGTTTATTGCAGACCGAATCTTGACTCGATTTCTAACGAGAATATTTACGCGGGGATGGTTGAAAAGCGAAGATTTGAAGGAAAAAAAATGAATAACAGCAGTAATTTGTACAATCGACAAATACCGCCAGGGGGCTCATAGAAACGTTGGAAATGAAACATGTTAAAAATCTGAAATTGCATAAAGTAATTGCATCGCGAAAGTTATCTCACAATATGAAAAATATCGGGAGGAATAATTAATTAATAGTCATCAAATAATTTATCACGAAAAAGGCGTTTTATTATTAATACAAATTTTTAATATTTAGGAGTGTGGCTGTCGTCGGGCGACACATACATACACATTAGTAAAAGCAACGAAAATGGCATGAGGGCCTGCGTAAAATGGGCCGAGAATATGAAACTTGGACCGCAGGATCCATTTGATGGAGGCAATAGTGAAGGGCGGCCTATTATTACGGAGTAGAGATTTGGGGGTGGAAAAATCGCGAGAGACTGAAAAAACTATAGGCCAGCTACACTACCGGCGAAAAGTTTCCGGACAAAGAATTCAAACAAGTTCCGGAACTATTTTTTATGCCATTTCGCCGATAGTTGACACAAATGAATTTAATAAACGGTATTTATAAGGGGAGGAATTCGCCTTCGTTCCGTTTTTTTTTTTTCGAACATTTTTTATTATTTTTTTTTTACGACTAGTACCCTTTTTCGAAAACGACCATGTTTCGCCCTTTTTTTATTGTTCCTTTTCTGGTTTACAGACCAGACCCGTTTACAGACAAATTTTTTTTATACATTTCTTTGATCGGAATCATAAAGCCGAAAGCTCAAGCTTCATTTTTATTTTTTTTTTCATCTTCGTACGATTTTTTTTTCTAATGATATTTTGATTGAAAAAAAGAGACAATTTGAATAATAACGCGTAACGCGAAAACGACAAGGATTTAAGGAAAACCTCAAGATAGTAAAAAGTTGAATCGGTTTTCGTTGAGTTCGCGAAATTTTTTTTCAGATTTTTTTATTTCGAATATTTTTTTCCATCTATTTTCGGTAAAAAATCAAATGATTTAATTACCGTAACTCGAGAAAAAAAATGTCGAAAAAAATCTGAAATAATTCTATTGCGTTGAAAATAGGAAAATAGAAAATTTTCCTCTCTTGACATTTTACCACAAACCTCTTAGTTCTGGAGTTACGGTTATTAAATCTGATTTTTTACCGAAAATAGATGAAAAAAAAAAAATGTCGATAAAAAATCTGTAAAAATTCTCGCGTACTCAACGAAAACCGATTCAGCTTTTTACTATCCTGAGCTTTTCCTTGAATCCTTGTCGTTTTCGCGTTACACGTTATTTTTCAAATCGTCTCTTTAAAAAAAAATCAAAATATCTTTAGAAAAAAAATCGTACGAAGCGTTAAAAAAGCAAACTTGAAACTTGAGCTTCCCCCTTTATGATTCCGATCAAAGAAATGCATAAAAATTGTTTGTCTCTAAACGGGGTCCACCAGAAAAGGAACAAAAAAAAGGTGAAAAATGGTCGTTTTCGAAAAAGGATACTAGTCGTAGAAAAAAATTGTAAAAAATTTCCAAAAAACTGGAATGAAGGTGAATTCCTCCCCTTCAAAATGCCGTTTATTAAATTAATTTATTTCAACTATCGGCGAAATGGCATAAAAAATCGTTCCGGAACTTTTTGGAATTTTTGTCCGGTAAGTTTTCGCCGGTAATGTATTTGAAGATGATACTTGGGCTAAGGAAAAATACACCCGCGCATATTTGGAGACGAGAAACAAATACAACGGGAATAAATATCAAAGCGTTGGAAAGAGCAGGGAAATATGCGTATCAAGTGATGAGAATGGAAAATACGAGATGGTCAAAAATTTGTTCGAGGGAGGAGGCGCGGAGAGCAATAAATGTTGATCCGACAAAATGGGGGAGGAAAGTTCAAAGGGCGATGGACGGACTAATCTGGGAGGTAATACGGGAAAGCAGCGACGGCGAGCTAATGAAAAAAATGATGATAGCGATGACGAAAAAAAAACGAACAAAAATTACCGTAGGACTAGGTGAGAATCGACAAGTCCAATTTTTGTAAGGCCTACGAAACAAGAAAAGTAAACCACGGTAGGGAGGACAGGCGTACATCAGGAGAAATGAAAGAAACATGGGCCAGGATGAGGTGTGGGAGTGTAGGCAGAGAGAAAGAAAAAGGACTTAAGGAAACAGCGTGTAGGCTTTGCAAAAAGTGAGAAGAAACGTTGGTAAACATATGCCGCGATGTAGCGAGGAAAAGGAGAAAGATAGGTGTGGGCCATACCTTGAAAAGTAATAAATATAATACAATATTAATAAAATTTTATTTTCAAAATTTGTTTAAAAATGAACAAATTCATAAAATGGAAAAAATTGAGTTAAATTGAAAAATAATAATTCAAAATAGTTGTATGATTAATTTGATTAATAATAGAAATCTTTAATTATTAATTTGTCAATTAATTTTTCTAAATTTTATTTCATTCTAACGAATTTTTTTTTATTTTATTAATGATAGAACTCTTTTTAATGACAATTAATTGCTATAGGAATCACTGGAATATTTTTGTACGTATTCTCACGAGAGGTTAACAACAACAATTTGCAAAAAGAGGTGTTTGATAATTAAAAAAAAAAAGAATGGAAAAAAATCCTCGCATTCAGACGATGCATATTTCAACGTCGTTGACATAGAGTTTTATTATTCACCTTATTGATCATAATTTCAATGACGTTGAAATTTGAATCTTTAAAATGCAACATTTTTTCAGTTTTTTAAATTTCTTTATTTTTATTATAACCGTTTTTTTTTTTATTCGCAAGTTGTGGTCCCAAATTTCTAGTGAGAACCGTAAAAATATTTTAGTGATTGCAAGTCTAAATGTATTAAAAAAAAAAAAAACGTTAATGGAAAAGAATGAAATTTCGTTGCAGAGATTTCGACGAATGAGAGTAAAATCAAATTTCTCATTGCTTTACGCCATGTATGTACGACTAATAAAATAAATAACTACTGGTTGAAGATGACGGCAGTGCGAGCCAGAGACTAACCCGACTAACACGATTTATTTCAGCGCTAGAAAGCGACCGATACCGTATCACCGGCCAACACCCTCGCCTCCGTCGTCGCCGAGTAGTTCAGCCAGCAGCAGGCACACCGATTGGTCCAGTCCTAGTCGACGATCGAGTCGTTCGCCGACTCGAAGTCCTTCCTACACTCGCTAATCGCGAGTCCGTGCTCGTCATACGACCGAGCCCTTGAACCAACGGGGAAATTCGTTGTCCGTCGTGTGTTTTTTGTCTTTCGATGAAATAGAAAACGAGCGAAAAAAAGAATAGCAAAGAATCCCTCGGACAAGGTAACACACGCATTTTTTTTTTTTTTTTTTTCGAGACTCTCCACGGATCGTGACAAAAACGTTTCATCCTTGATACGAGGATTTTTTCGTTTCGCGCGATTCTCGCGTTGGTAAATTGTGAAATTGTAAATTTAGTTGAATATTTTGATATTTTTTTTTTTTTTCCGTCGACGTCGACGGATTTTATTGCAAATGTCGACGAAGGGAATAGTTCGCGAAAGACTCTCTACAAATTAATTTATTATTCCTCGATTAGAAGGGAGAAACGAGGCCCGGGAGATTGCGACCTCGGCGAAGAATTCCATGTAATTTATTGCATTTATTTTATATTTCCCTGTTCAACAAAAGAACCGTAGACTGTAAGGTTTTTTTTTGAATAGTAAGAATTTTTCATTTTGTGTCGCGCCAACCGCGTGTTAACAAGCTAGTCAAATTTAGTCCGAAGAAACTTATTCCGAATTCTTTGACGTATCTTTTGGATAATGCAATTTAAAGAAGGAAAAAAAAAACCCGATTTTAGCTTCAACGTTTAATTTGCCCACCGATTGGAATGATTTCTAGTGCAATGTTACGATTCACCGATCCTATGTGTAAATATATATAGGTATTTATTATAGACGCGAGGCGACGAGATTGGAATATTCATCATCGCCGATTAGGTTTATTTTTAATTCTCAAATCAATTGGAAAAAAAAAAAATGAGGACCAAGTCCTTGCAATTTTCCGTTCATTCCACAGTCGCGAGTGTTGAACTCGCGGCGAAGTTCTGTCCGGGGCAGCCAACGGGCAAGAATATCGCGACATAGCGTTTTTTTTCTTTTTTTTTTTTCTTTATTTCCATCTCGCAATACTCATACGCTTGAAGGCGGAAGCGCTAGTCCCTATTGATAATTAATATCGATCTGATCTCATTGATATTACGTAGCTCGTATTTTAATTTATATTATTTATCGAAAGTATTGGAAGCGAGCGAGGCTCGAAAAAAAAATCTTTCGTGAGTTCGAAGAAACAGCGGATGCATACTTCTCTCGATGTTCATCTTCCACAGCTCGGTGGAAAATTCGTACGAGGCTTGGAATGCATAGCGAGAGAAAAAAAACAATGCAAGACAAACATTCCAAAATATTTGAAATGACCTTCCTCGATTTGATTCCCCTAAAAAGAGCCCGAAATGCCCGCAAAATTAATCTCATGAAGATGATGTTACTTGTCGTTAAAATAAAAGATCTGGATTATATCTGTAATATATTTAAAAAAAAAAAAAAGAAAACATTCTGTATCGTTGTTGTGTGATTAAAAACGAAATGCTTACGAAGAGTACGTGGTACACAGAAACTCGTTATTTTTTATTTATTTATTTATTTACTATAGTTGTACCATGAATTGTCTCCTCTTAGATGGATGTTTGCAAAATTTCAGAGCCATAAGTATTCGGAAAGTGGGTGAAATATCGATTTTCAGTTTTGCATCTCACAGAAAGTCGTTATTTTCATTTATTTGTATATAAGGTGTAGTAAAAAGAAATCCATTATTTTTGCAATAGATGGCTTTAGTAAGCTGTATCTCGCGTTGTATAAGTGCGATCGGATTACGCTAAATGGCGTTAGAAAGATAAGATTTCGTACTAAAATAAACATCTCTGACAGTTTTGTGATTGCTTGACTCAATATTGTTTGAGCGCGCGTCAAAGATGGCCACCAGCAAAGTGAAAATACGACATACAGTTTTTCTTCGATAAAAGCGAAAACGCAAGCCAGGCGGCTGAAAATGTGTCTAGTGTTTATGGTCCTGATACTGTAACAGCCAATCACGCGCAATTTTGGTTTCGTCGATTCCGTTCCGGTAATTTTGATGTCAAATATGCACCACGCTCTGGAAGGCCAATTGTCGAAAATGTCGATAAAATAATGGAAATCGTCGAGTCCGACCGTCATGTAAGCACTGTTTCGATTGCCCAGGAGCTAAACATTGTACAAAAAAGCGTTTGGAACCACTTGAATAAGGCTGGATACAAAAAGAAGCTCGATGTATGGGTGCCACACGAGTTAACGCAAAAAAACCTCACGGACCGAATTTCCATCTGCGAATCGCTGCTGAATCGCAACAAAATCGACCCATTTCTGAAGCGGATGGTGACTGCTGATGAAAAGTGGGTCACTTACGACAACGTCGAGTGAAAACGGTCGTGGTCGAATCGCGGTGAGCCGGCGCAAACGGTGGCCAAGCCAGGATTGACGGTCAGGAAGATTTTGCTGTGTGTTTGGTGGGATTGGCAGGGAATCATCTACTATGAGCTGCTCCCCTACGGCCAAACTCTTAATTCGGACCTGTACTGTCAACAATTGGACCGTCTGAAGGAAGCAATCGCCCAGAAGCGGCCAGCTTTGGCCAATAGGAGAGGAATTGTGTTCCATTAGGACAACGCCAGGCCACACACATCGATAGTGACTCGCCAGAAGCTCCGGGAGCTTGGTTGGGAGGTTCTTATGCATCCACCTTATAGTCCGGATCTGGCACCAAGTGATTACCACCTGTTCCTGTCTATGGCGAATGATTTTGCTGGTGAAAAATTCGCCTCGAGAGAAGCTTGTGAAAATCGACTGTCCCAGTTTTTTGCCAATAGGGATGAGGGTTTCTATGAGAAAGGCATAATGAAATTACCTTCAAAGTGGCAACAAATTATCGATCAAAACGGTGCATATTTGACCTAAATCGGATCATTCTAACTATGCTAAATAAAGCCTTCAGTTTTATGCAAAAATAATGGTTTTCTTTTTACTACACCGTATGTCTTTTTTTTTTAAGTTGAATCATGCATTGTCACCTTTTAGATGCATGTATGCAAAATTTCAGCGCTCAAAGTAGTCGGGAAGTGGGTAAAATATCGATTTCCCATTTTGCATCTCCCAACAAGTGAAGTTAAATAAAAGCTTGTAAAAACAATTCAAAAATTGAAAAAAAAAAAAAAAAAGATCGTTGCATTTCAACAATACGAACTTCAATCGAAACAAACGAGTCTTTAATTTCCAACAATTCAACGCTTCGCGTTATTTTAATTCGTTGCTACAGGCTCCGTAACAAACTTGGAATGTACATTATGCGAGGAAAAATATATATATAGTACACACGATATATATTTAGAAAATTCGTCTGAAAAATAGAAGCATGCGTATAATAATGGAATACATATGGAATATTCACTGGAAGGAAGACAAAGTTGAATCACAGAGGCGCCGATAGTCCGGTCGCTCTTGGTTCAAGGCTTAATGCGTCTCGAGGCGGCGAGCCTTTCGCGTTTCTTGGCCAAAAAAATCGACCACAGCAAGCCGATGAAGTTGATCACCAAAACTCGTAGCTGCGACAAAAATAATTTCCTCTGTCAATTTGTTTCGTCGGACAATTAGGATTGCGCAACGCGAGGCTCGTCCGTTACCATCGGAGGCACGTAGCGGATGTTGATGAACTGCAGCAACGTCAGATACTTCAAATTCGCTTCCAAGACTGGCCAGTAAAGCTCGCGAAGGTTTTTCTCCGAGGCGGCGTGCGATTTTCCCTGTCGGGCGAGAAAGTACTTTGGTGAAAAAGTCCGTTCTGATTATTTTTCCCACAGCTTTACCTCCAGTCTGGCGAGCATGTAGAGAGCCAGAGCTTGGAAACACGGCGTGTAGATAGTTCTTTCGACGAGCAAAATACCGAGCGGATTTTTCGTCACTCGGGGAATCCATTTGTAGAAAAAGTGCGGCAACGTTCCGCCGAAGAGGAGGCCGAAGAGAGCGAACGCCACGATGCTGTCTTGATTTATGTGCTTGGCTCCGCTGAGTCTTTGCGATAGATAATTTCCCAAGGCTGCCGTGACGCAACTGCGAGAGGAAAGTCGTCAAGACTCGTCCGACGATAAGATTGTTGATAATTGATCTTTTTATTTGTGACGATCACCTTGTTATAGCTTTTGTTCTCACGGGCCTCGTGTACAAACTACCGAGATACATTCCCAGAACATCGTAGAGCACTTCTTTTGGCTTTGACAGCGACATTTTGCGATATTCTTACTTCTTTAACCTAAAAATCCGTTGGTTGTTCCACAAGGTAATTGCGAATTTTACTCACGTTCGCTTCGATGTATATATGTATATATTGTAATTTATCAACGCTATCGTGACCGCGAAGCAATTGAAAGTATAATGCATCGAGATAGGACAAAGTACAGGGCGGTTATGCGACCAAGAGTCATTGCAAACGATAATTAACCAGACGCGTTAACGATAAACAAAGTACATGTATGTTTGTGGCGATTTTTGCAGTACTCCCGATGAGCTGTTACCCTCGAGGCTACCTGAAATTTTGCACGTATTCACTTTTTGATTTATACAAGAAAAATGTATAAATGGATTTTTGGAGCGTCGCGATAATTTTCGAAATATCGAATTTTTTCAATTTTATTAGCGCGCATGTATGTACCTATATTAGCAAGATGGCGGGTAAAGAAGAAAGCTTTGTTGGTTTTCAAATTATTGACAAGTTGTTTGAAATAATTAACCCTAGAATGGTAATCTTATTTTTTTTTACCTATTATGATAAACTGGGGTGATAAACCACCCCAATTTTGAAAAATTCATATCTCCGGTAAAATTTCACGAAAAGTGTTCAACTTGGGCTCATTCTTTTCGTTTTTTAATGCAGAATCACGTAAGCCTACGGCGATTCCGCTTGAAGTAGGAAAAGTTAGTAAAAAATGAGGTAAAAGGGTGAAAAACATGAAAAATTCGTAAAAATGACTTTTTCGATTGAATTTGCAATATCTCCATTGATTTTTAACGAAATTGAATAAATCCAACGGCATTATAAAGTGAAAATATACAGTTTTGAGACAGGATGATTAGTTTTACTCGATTTTCGAAAAAGTCTATTCCGGGAATCGAAGTCTGGAAATTTAAAAGAAGTCACGAGGTGACTAGTCTGGGAATTTAAAAGAAGTCAGTCGTAAACGTGAGGAAGGGAGAAAGGGCGCGAGATTTAAACTCGCCTGGGGTAGTTTTTCACCCCAGGTTACCGTTCTAGGGTTAACAATAAAACCGATAGTGATGAAAATTACGATCTAATAGAAGATACTATTGAACAAGAGACGAATGGGGAATATTTTTCATAATTTTGGGATATCTCTTTTAAGGAGGTTGCACAGCTATCGCTTAATAATGAGACTGCTGAAATTTATTGAGGATATTTGCGAACAGGTATTACGACTCTGTGCAAAATTTCGTCATTCGTCTGCATGATTGTTGAACAATTTATTGAAGTTGGGCTCTTATGCACGGGCGACATAGCAAAAGCTATATGATAATTCACATACGACTCTTGCAACATAATGATGAAAATTGAATAGAAATAGGCGGAAGAAATTCTTGACATATTTATGAATGATTTCAACGAAGAGTGAAGCGTTTCGTCTGCCGCGTTATCGAGATATTTTCGAAACAAAATAGAGAATGAAAACTGCCGTCAGCGCCGCTAATCGAGAACTAACGCTGGGGCTAAGCCCTAAAGTCGGCACATAATATCCTCATGGGACCGCACTTCTATATACGTTTGAATTCGTTGCTAATTCACAGTTCGGGCTCCTTTATGTAGTCTCCATGGTTCGCGTCGACGCGCTCTGCGCACCCGCTAGGGCGGCGCCACTCTCTCGCGAGTCTCCTCGATTTTCTCGATACGTCTCGCGGACCTCGCGGTAGACGTACGAGCGTAAGACTTTGTCGAGTCGTTGACGTTTCTATTTTCGCATTCGTCGTTTCGTTAAAGAGGCAGCTCTTCTTTGCAAATCTTTGTGCGACACCGCGCGACAGCGATTCTTCAAAATGGGCAAGCGACAACATCAGAAGGACAAAATGTACAGCACACTAGTATTCTTGTTTCTTCATCGAAAATATCGTAGGTTAGTCCGTTGAATGTTTTTATACGATAAATACGTTTATTGTTTCGCGCCTAGGTACCTGACGTACACCGAGTGGACAACTCTGTACGGTGGCAAAAAATCCGGCAGCCTCGAGGATAGCGAGGACACGACTTTCAGGCGTTTACCCTACGATCATTGCTGCGTGAGCTTGCAGCCCTTCGAGCATCCTTACTGCGACCAGGATGCCAATGTTTTCGAGCTCGAACACGTGATCGCTTACGTACGACGCTTCAAGCACAATCCGGTGACGGGAAAACCTTTGGACATTCGCTCCTTGATCAAATTGAATTTTCACAAAAATTCCGAAGGCCTCTACCATTGTCCAGTTCTCTTCAAGCCGTTTACCAAACACTCGCGCATCGTCGCCGTCAAGACAACGGGAAACGTTTTCTCGTGGGAGGTTAGCTCGCTCGGCCCTCGTCTAGACAACCCAAAACGACGAGACTCCGTTGTAACGTATCGTTTGTCGCGCAGGCGGTCGAGCAATTGAACATCAAGACGAAAAATTGGAAGGATCTCCTCGACGACCGACCGTTCGTCAGAAAAGATCTCCTCACCGTACAAGATCCCGCTGAGCCGAGAAAATTCAATCTCTCTACTTTTCATCACATCAAAAACAATTTGCGAGTGGAGGACGAAGGTGAGCCGTGGCTGCAGCGTCGACAGCAACTCCAAATGTGGAAAAAAAGACCATTGCTTTGCAATTTTTCGTTCGTTTTTTTTTTTTCAAGCGCAGAAGTCGTCAGGGAGCGCGGCGATCCAAACGCAAAGCTCAAAACTGTATCGACCGAGACAAAAGAGATTCTGGCGGAACTGGCGAGGGACTACAAGCCGACCCAAACAAAAGAGGCCCCGACCAAAGAGAAGGCTGACAAATTTAACGCGGTTCGTCGAGTTCGTCGTTATCCCACTCCCATTCCGCTCGTATGTTTAATTTATTATTTGCACGCGTCGTAGGCGCATTATTCGACGGGTGCGGTAGCGGCTGGTTTTACCTCGACCGTAATGCCAAGAGAAACGGTCCACGAAGCTGCTCGTATCGCCGAGGACTCCGTGCGCTACGAACGTGTGAAGAAAAAAGGTATCGACTCGCTCGAGTATTATTTTTATTCCTCGTTCGTAGAAACTTGATGCTCTTTCTCCCATTTTGCCAGGCTACGTTGGAATTCTCACTAATTTCGGTGCTCTCAACGTACAACTGCACTGCGACATCGTTCCAAAGACTTGCGAGAATTTTATGAAACATTGCCAGTCCGGTTACTACGACGGTACGAAATTTCACAGATCCATACGAAATTTTATGGTGGGTCACGCAGACGCTCGTTCTTCTTTCTTGTAATCGTAAACTCGTGACTCGACGAAATAACAGACGATCCCGTAGATTCAAGGAGGAGATCCCACCGACACCGGTAACGGTGGCACCTCCATTTGGAACAAACCCTTCGAGGACGAGTTCAAGCCCAATTTGATACATCAAGGACGCGGCATTTTGTCCATGGCGAATTCTGGACCAAACACCAACGGTTCTCAATTGTGAGTCGATAAATCTCAAATTTTCCATTAAGGCCTTATTATACACTTGTAGCGGGCGAAGGCACGTGATTTTCTTGATTTTTTTTTTCGACGGGACGATAAATGTTTATTGAAAAACTGTGAACAACAGCGATTAGTACATATTTTCATGTTATTGTACAATTTTTTTTATTCAGAAATATTTCTAAATGGCGGAACTCCAGCTGTCTTCCAGGAGCTCCTTTTGAGCATCAGTTGGGGTGGACATAACCCGAGAACGGTTGATCTGAAATCAGAATTTGAAAAAAAATTCATTAGTATATTGCATTGGCCTGGGCCTGGACGAAGGATTCGTAAAAATTTTGATTTAAAACAAAAATGATAATTTTAACAAAAAATTCATTTTTTGAAGTGCTAAATTTCCGGTTTTTTTGTTAAGAATTTTTTTTTTTTTTTCAACAAAATTCAAAATCCTTCGTCCAAGCCCTAGCTATTATCATAATAAATACGTGGTATAAATTTGGTATGGATCGGGTTAATAGTTTTTTTTTAGTAATCGTGTCCACCGCAAAGGTGTTTCTCAAAAAAGACGATTCTGAGATAATCGCGTTTAAAATTCACGTTTCTTTTACATTTAAAGTTAATTTATTCATACTAACATGGAATCGTCGATTCCAGGGCCATACAGTAATCCTTCTGCATCCTCTAAAATATTGATTTGATACCGCCTACGAGCCATTCTTTCTTCTCTTGTGGCTGCTTGCGCTTGCTGCTCGTGCGGTTGAAATACCTATAACTGCGAATCTAATGCTTCGATCTTTATGAAATTTAGTGCGAATATTCTTGAGATATTGTACTTAAAGAATATGCAATCAAAAAATTTTCCATTTTTCCGACCATCACAAGTATATATAAGCTCTTAAGGGTTTACGTGGGTTCCGAAGCCATAAAAAAGCATATTTTCTCTATTTTTAAAAAATATAATATATAAATTATTTTATTCAAAATGTGAAGCACACAAAAGAGCATCATTTCAACAATATATTTTTAAAAATTCATCCAAAAATTTGGGAAATTCTGCCAGTTGGACCTGGTTTCCGGAGACCCCTAAAAAAAAGTGTCCTCGTAGTGGTCAGGATAACTCATAGCTTTATCTGAAATTAAAAACACAAATTTTTTCTCTTAGTAGACAAGTATAGTTCGTGATTGAACGAAGGATTTTTTAAAAAATTTAAATTTAAATTTTTGTCAGAGTTGTATGCAAAATAATTCAATTTTTGGTACAACTTACACTACGTAGAGCCTTGTAAAATTAGTTGTAATCGAAAAAAAAAACCTTCGTTCAATCACTAGTCAATGCTATTTTGAAGTGTGCAAAATTTCAATAAGATCGGTGCATTAGTTTTTGAGAAATCGTCTCCACCGACTTAAAAAATAGTGTTTTGAGAAAAATGCGTTTACCTGCGTCGCTCCCGGCCGGTCTTTCCCAACAGGGAGAATTCCCAAAGGCTCTCTCTCTCCTAGACTTTTACTCCGATTGACTTAAAACTTTGGGAGAATATTCTAGACATATTGTACTATTAGATAATAAAATTAAAAAAATTAAGTCCAAAGTATACGGCACACGACTCGTACTATCGCGAACGTTGCTCAACCTTTTCACGAATAACGGTGCACAATGTATTTGTACGCTTGGATAAAAAAAAAACTCTGATATGCGTAATTTGTATTTTTTTTTCAGTTTCATAACGTTTCGCTCGTGTCGACATCTCGATCGCAAGCACACTGTATTCGGTAAAATAGTCGGTGGTCTCGAGAGCCTCAACGCGATCGAAAAGATCGAAGTTGACAACAAGGACAGACCGATCGAGGATATAATTCTACAGCGGGCCCGGGTATTCGTCGATCCGTATCAGGAGGCGGACGATCAATTGGCCGCGGAGCGAGCGGCCGAACTCGAGAGAGCCGCGCAAGAGGCCAAGAGGGAGAGATCGAAGAACAAAACGAGCAGCAGCAGCACTGGCAACACGTCCAACGTTTATCGTTCCGGTGCTGGAAAATACATCAAAATTGGCGGTGGCTCGAGCGAGACTCTCAAGTACGCGTACACGTACTCGGTGGCCGGTAACAAGCCCCAAATCTAGACGAAATTCTTCAGCGAGCCGAATAAATACGAGACTTTTTTCCATTGCAGACGAGCGGACGAGGAGCCATCCGTCAAGACGAACAAGAGAAAACATCCGGACTCTCGGCTATACACGATGAATAACTTTTCCGGATGGTAATTGTTACTTTCCGTTTTTGGCACCTCCTAGACTCTCTGACGAATAAAATTAACGATTCGCAATATGGCGACTGGTGTCACACCGGGAATTCTATTCGCCGCGGCAACCTGCAATTCGAAAATCTCATCTTTCATTCCATTTTTCCCCACGTACGGTCAATTGAATGTCGTTATAACCGGTTTTCATTGTAATCGTCCAAACAATAGCCGCAATATTCGAATTTACAGGCACACTTACCGTTAACGGCCTGTGACTCGTTAATTTCTCCGTGTCTTCGGCAGACAGATTGAGACTGAAAGAAAAATTGTCAAAATCTATGATATTATTGTTCGCAGTAGCGAAAGGGGGCTCTTCGGTGGTAGTTTTGCTCTACCTGCTGTAATCGATGCTCCGGGGTATCGTCATTTTTTCGTGACGTCTAACTTCCGTAACTTGATGCACCTGCTCCTCGATGAATCTCTCGTATATGGATTCAATCTGAAGAAAGATAGCGAGCGATATGAGAGAGAGAGAGGGTGAGAGAGAGGAAGCGGAACGGCTAATCGGTGTACCTTGAGGCGCTTGGCCAAGTTAGGATCATCCCCGAGATGACGAAAAACTTGGGGCAAGACTCGAACGATGTCTTCGAAAGTAACACAATCGTTGGTCAATCGTAACAAATCATAAGCCGTCTTTGTCGAAGGATTCTTCGTTTGGGCCAATCCAAGAAGTCGTCTCCAGTCTTTGGGAGTCTTCTCGACGGCCTTGAGCAATCGAAGGCCCTCCTCGAGTCGAGTCGCGATTTTTCTCGTTTGTTGGATTCTCGACTCGGAGACGCAACCGGTCGCGTATCCCTTCTCGGTTAAGCGTAAATCGGCGTTGTCCGGTCGAAGGCTCAGTCGAAACTCTGCTCGACTGGTGAACATCCTGTAAGGTTCGCAAGTCCCGTGTGACGTCAAATCGTCGATCAATACACCGATGTAAGCCTCGGTTCGGTCGAGCCTCAGCGGAGGCTTCCCCAACACTTTGGCTGCCGCGTTCGCCCCGGCGATTAGTCCCTGAGCGGCCGCTTCCTCGTAACCGGTCGTTCCGTTTATCTGACCGGCGAAAAACAAGCCCGCTACCCTCAGAGTCTCGAGCTCCCGATTCAATTCTCGGGGATCCACGAAATCGTACTCGACCCCGTATCCGGGCCTCGCTGTATCGCCCCACCCACGAAACACAGTCGATCCGTCAGCCACCATCCGTTTACTATTACGATAACGATAAGAACACAAGAAGCGTTTTACCGATCTCGGCATTTTCCAGTCCCTGTATACATCTGACCAGTCTGATCTGTTGGTCCTCGGGTAGAGTGCACGAGAGACCAGCCGGATAGACGAGTTCCGAACTAAGGCCCTCGGGTTCCAGCCAAACCTGATGCTTCGCTCGTTTGAAACGCAATACTTTGCTCTCGATGCTCGGACAATATCGGGGTCCCCGTAGTTCCTCGGTAACGTGCAAATTCTGATGCATATTTTCTTCAACTATCCGCGCGACCGCCTCGTTCGTGTGTGTTATGTGACACGGCAATTGTTCCTCCGGACTTATCGTGACTCTCTCGTTGAGGAAGGAAAAGGGCTCGGGTGTCTCGTCGGCCAGATGTAACTCGCATCGGGAAAAATCGATCGTCGATTTTGCGATACGTGGCGGTGTGCCTTGTGTCGCGTACGAACAAATCCGATTGATTAATCGTAGCCGCCTTCGAGATAATATTAGGTGTAGTAAAAAGAAATCCATTATTTTTGCAATTGATGGCTTTAGTAATCTGTATCTCGCGTTGTATAAGTGCGATCGGATTACGCTAGATGGCGTTAGAAAGTTAAGATTTCGTACTAAAATAAAC
Source organism: Ophion ventricosus (assembly GCA_963932345.1). NCBI lineage: Eukaryota > Metazoa > Arthropoda > Insecta > Hymenoptera > Ichneumonidae > Ophion > Ophion ventricosus. Next base: position 22,526,219 of record OZ010721.1, on the reverse strand, counting down.
ATCTCAGACAGTTTTGTGATTGCTTGACTCAATATTTTTCGAGCGCTCGTCAAAGATGGCCACCAGCAAAGTGAAAATACGCCATACAGTTTTTCTTCGATAAAAGCGAAAACGCAAGCCAGGCGGCTGAAAATGTGAATAGTGTTTATGGTCCTAATACTGTAACAGCCAATCACGCGCAATTTTCGTTTCGTCGATTCCGTTCCGGTAATTTTGATGTAAAAGATGCACCACGCTCCGGAAGGTCAATTGTCGAGAATGTCGATAAAATAATGGAAATCGTCGAGTTGGACCGTCATGTAAGCACTGTTTCGATTATCCAGGAGCTAAACTGCACAAAAAACTGTTTGGAACCACTTGAATAAGGCTGGATACAAAAAGAAGCTCGATGTATGGGTGCCACACGAGTTAACGCAAAAAAACCTCGTGGACCGAATTTCCATCTGCGAATCGCTGCTGAATCGCAACAAAATCGACCCATTTCTGAAGCGGATGGTGACCGGTGATGAAAAGTGGGTTACGACGACGTCAAGCGAAAACGGGGGTGGTCGAATCGCGGTGAGCCGGCGCAAACGGTGGCCAAGCCATGATTGACGGTCAGGAAGATTTTACTGTGTGTTTGGTGGGATTGGCAGGGAATCATCTACTATGAGCTGCTCCCCTACGGCCAAACTCTTAATTCGGACCTGTACTGTCAACAATTGGACCGTCTGAAGGAAGCAATCGCCCAGAAGCGGCCAGCTTTGGCCAATAGGAGAGAAATTGTGTTCCATCAGGACAACGCCAGGCCACACACATCGATAGTGACTCGCCAGAAGCTCCGGGAGCTTGGTTGGGAGGTTCTTATGCATCCACCCTATTGTCCGGATCTGGCACCAAGTGATTACCACCTGTTCCTGTCTATGGCGAATGATTTTGCTGGTGTAAAATTCGCCTCAAGAGAAGCTTGTGAAAATCGACTGTCCCAGTTTTTTGCCAATAGGGGCGAGGGTTTCTATGAGAAAGGCATAATGAAATTACCTTCAAAGTGGCAACAAGTTATCGATCAAAACGGTGCATATTAGACCTAAATCGGATCATTCTAACTATGCTAAATAAAGCCTTCAATTTCATGCAAAAATAATCGATTTCTTTTTACTACACCTTATATATTCTACACGCTCGTATCGTATTTACCGGTCTTTAATCTTGCCATTCGAAAACCGAGTCGTTCCAAGGTATCGGCCAGTGCCACGCTGGCCTCGTCGCCCATTCTTCCGGCTGGTCTTTTCTCCAAACCGATGTTGATCTGTCCCTTCAAGAATGTTCCAGTCGTGATAACGACCGTCTCGCTCGTTATTTTCGTGCCGTCTCCTGCGGGAAACAGGGGTAAGGTGAGAAAGGATGGTAATAGAATAGACGCGACGGCAACGGCGGCGTTTGACTCACTCAGAACAATTCCACGACATTTGGCCGTAGAATCGGTCGTGCGCTCGACGAGAAGATCCTCCACCGAACATTCTCGAACGTCCAACTTTTTCATGCCAAACAATTCTTCCTGCACGTGTCGCTTGTACAAAGTTCTGTCCACTTGAGCCCTGAGACCCCAGGCGGCTGGACCTTTGCTACGATTTATTATCTTGTAGTGGATACCCGCTCGATCGCAGGCCCGACAGCAGAGACCGTCGAGCGCGTCTACCTCGCGCATCAGATGTCCCTTTCCGATGCCTCCGAAGGAAGGATTGCAAGACATTTCGCCTTGAAGTATAAAATTCACAATGTAAGCTCGGAGAAGTCTGCCGATCGACAGGAGCAAAAATTTGCCTACCGACGGTGTTCTTCTTCTGAGTCACGAGCAACGTTCGAGCCCCGGTGCGAGCGGCCGCGGCGCAGGCCTCCGTACCCGCGTGTCCGCCCCCAACGACGATCACGTCGAAACGCTCGCATCGGTCGTCGGCCGTCGTCGCGACTCGACGGGCGAGCGCCGTCGCTCCCCGCCGACAGTTTCCAGCGCTCCGCGAGAACATGTGAGACGAAAAAATTCAAGCTTCGTCCGGCGGCGGCGCGTAGCTCTCTCTGTCTTTGAGATTTCTGTACAAGGAAACGTAGCGCAGGGCTTGTCGCAACTTTGGTAAAACGAACGAGCGGCAGAAGCGTCGTTTTTCGGGGAATATCAGAGACGGATAACGGAGAGAGAGGAAAAAATCAAGGACAAAGTCGAAGCAGTTTGCCGAAGCGTCGTCGTAATCTCGACGCTTCCAGCGTTCGTTCGATTCTGCGAGTATCTCGTCCCAGCGAGACTTCCAAGATTCGGGCAGCGCGTCCCAGCAGAGCAAACAGTCGCTCCACTCGGTGAAATTATCGATCCTAGAGCCGAGTCGATCGAACTCGAATATCCGACCGGCAGAGTCGGTGATGCCGACGTGAAGGTCGTCCGTCACTTGGTAATCAAGGAGAAAAGTACCGAAAGAGGGTTTGACGAATACGCCGCAGGGAGTCTGCGTTGCCTGGACGAACGGATAGGGTAGTCGAAAGGGCTCGAAAATATAACTCGTTGCAAGGGATTTACACAAGGGGCACACGACTGGAAGATTTTTGCAGAAAACGAAGGATTCGTTGTTGCAATGCTTGAAACATATGACGTCCGTGGACGAGGTTAGATTCATAATATCGTTCGTTCGAAAGGATCCGCTGGCCGAGATTGTTCCGTGTGCACCGTTTGCTCCTTGTCCTAACCTGTTGCTGCTGCTACTGATCGATGCTCCGTAGCCGTTGCGTGAGGAAAGTAAAAAGCCGCGGTACGATCGGACCCTTTCTGGATACAAATAAAACAGACAAGTTTGTTGAATTCAGGGGGCTGGCACGGCCTATTTCCTACTGTGTATAAAAATGCTTTTTGACCGCTTATTTTAGTTCCACGTCTGTGGCGCTGGTAGTTACGTTACAATATTCCTATTGCGCGGGCGCGAGGCCCGCACGACGTATACAAAACCACCATTTTGACTTTTGGAGGTTAAACCGTGGTGCGGAATTGATGAAATTGTTCGTAAACGTGCACTGATGCCGTGTATTGTGCCCGGTTGTACCTCAGGGTACTCGCAAAATATTGAAAAGGTGCATTTTTTCAGCGTACCAGCCGAAACTGGCATTCAAAAACTATGGAAAGAGGCTATAAATAATGACAATGTGAAAACTGGACGAGTATACAAACATAAGTATGTCAGTACAGAACCATGGAGGTACGTGTGGACAATATAATTATTTATCGCCAAATAATCGCTTCTTGAAAATATTATTAGTGAATAAGTTTTCAAACGTGTTTCAGTTCTCGTTATATGAGCATATGATGAAAGCTGGAGCTCTATTTTTAAATTGAGTAATGACCTTTTGAGACATTTATAATTTGGTACCAAATAGTTTCGTTATCATATTAGATGAAGTAAAAAGTTCTTGACCAGCTCATTTTCACAAGCCTCTCTTGAGGCCAGTTTTGTACCATCAAGAAAATTTTGCCAATGCTTGAAAAGGTGATAATCGCTTGGTGCAAGGTCTGGACTATACGGCGGGTGCGCTAGAACCTCCCATCCAAGCTCTCGGAGCTTCTGGCGCGTCGTTAAAGATGTGAGCGGCCTGGCGTTGTCTTGATGGAACACAAGACCCTTCCTATTGGCCAATTCTGGCCGCTTCTGGTCGATCGCCTGCTTCAATCTGGTCAGTTGTTGACAGTAGAGGTCCGAATTGAGTGTTTGGCCGGATGGGAGCAGCTCATAGTGGATGATTTTCCTTCCAATCCTACCAAACATACAGCAAAACCTTCTTGACCGTTCATCCGGGCTTGGCGATCGTTTGGGCCGGCCCCCCGCGATTGGACCACGATCTTTTTCGGCTGTTGTTCTCGTATGTGACCCATTTTTCATCGCCAGTCACCATCCGCTTAAAAAATGGGTCGATTTCGTTATGTTTCAGCAAAGAATCGCAGGCATCAATTCGTTCCAAAAGGTTCTTTTGCGTAAATTCGCCTGGCACCCATACATCGAGCTTCTTCTTGAAACCAGCCTTATGCAAATGGTTCCAAACGGTTTTCTGGCTAATCTTCAGTTCCTGGGCAATGGAATAAGTGCTCACATGCCGGTCCGACTCGACGATTTCCATGATTTTATCGACATTTTCGACGATTGGCCTACCAGAGCGTGCCTCATCTTCGACGTCCATATTACCAGAACGGAATCGTTGGAACCACCGCTTTGCTGTTGCATTCGATACTGTATTGGGTCCATAAACAGCAAAAAAATTTTGGCCGCCAGCTCCGCCTTTTCACCATGGTCGTAGTGGTACTGAAGAATGTATCGAATTTTCGGTTTTTTTTACCTCCATTTTGGAACGCTGTAACACACAACCTGGCTTCACCAAACACAAGACTGTCAAAGAACTTTTTTTGAAGCATAATGTCTGTGCGTGTGTATATATACATAGCTCTTGCGCGCGCATCAGCTTTGTAAGGGTACAACTAGCGCTGCAAGTGGCAGAGTAGGACACTAAAAGCGGTCATTTTGCATAGAAAAAAATATCAATCCGCGCCAGCCCCCTAGTCGAGTTTACCAAAAAAACGAGTCTCAAGGCTCCCCCACCCTCGCCAGGTTGCGCGAGTCGATTCCGATGGCGCGAGCGTTATTGCCGACCACCAGGCGCCCTCGAACAGTCAACCCTTACCGCCATCTATATTTCCAACTTGAATAAACGCTGCCGACAACGTACGTACGTATTTCATTATAAAATTTGTCAAATTGGCGCACAAAGGAGGATAGAATTTGATAGATTCGAAGGGGAATAAAGTGGCGCGCGGGCTGGCCGAGGATCGACCAATTCGACGAGGAAAGTCGCGTGCTATCATCGCGGTCGGGTAGGCGGACTCTCTGGTAAGAGAACGGGATAAGGAGAAGTGTGACTAAAGTGGAAGAAAGCGCGGCTGGGGTTCTCCGGGTAGCCGCGAGTGCGATGAGTGGCGCTCAGAGTGGCGCACCGCGGTGAATCGCGCTCGCGGCGGTGGCGGCCGCAGTAGCAGCTGATGACCGAAACTAGTCTGACGTTGTCGTCGGACGCTGACACGAGGATCATCGTCGCGTCTCATCGTTGGCGGGTGTACGTCAACCCTGCTGGGAAAGTAACGAATTGCGAGTTGGCACGCGCTTCCTCCCCCCCCCCCCCCCACCCACTCCTCCGCCCCGATCAACACCGTCAGTCGAACCGTTGTTTACGCCGATTCCGGGTCATCGCCGTAGCTGCCGCCGGCAGCAACGAACTCACGGTAATATTTCTTAATTCGGCTTTGGGTTTTGGCTCCTTGCCGCGGGAGGGAGGGGAGGGGTAACGTTTCCCGGGAAAAAAAAAAGGAGTGCGGGTGTAAGGATGCACCGAGCAGCGAGGTCGAATCTTTGCAAACAAATGGAACAAGTTTAACGAGGCGGTGATAGTGGTGGTGGCGGAGCAGTGACACCCCCCCCCCCCTGCGTGCACGTAACGCCGTGTTGCGCGAGCGTGCGACCGTTCGCCGCGACTAGCGAGGTTACGGGAGAGTCTCGCGCACGCGTGCGCCTTTCCGGGTACGCGGTATCGAGTAATATAACGGTGATACACGGACGAGTGTAGACCGAGAGAGAGAGAGAGAGAGAGAGTGTGGGTGGGTGACTGACACCTGATGCGCCACAAGCACACGAGGCAACGCGCGAAGCGGCAACCCCTGTCGGCTCGTTGATGCGCATGCGCGCGTGCGCGCGCACTCGCTTCTCTCAAAAGGAAACATTTTCGTGGAGGAGGAGGAGGAGGACTCGTGTCGCGCGACACAGCCGCGGGGGTAGCAAGCGCAAATTTCGAGGGTCGCTCGTCCTACCGATCCGATATCGTTGTGTCGCTGCCGAAGGAAGGAGAACCCACCTCCGCGCCGGAGAGCAGGCGGCGCGAGAGCGATGTTTCCGCGAATCATCGTGTCGTCCGCGCTGACCGCAGACTCGGCGAGTCCCGCTCGTACCATCCCTCGTTCGCAAACGAATACCAAAAATGGTGTCTCCCGCGATCAAGGAGAAACTATGTATCAACTTGTCACCGTCAGCGGCAGCAGCGCTTCGTTTCGCAAAGAGTAAAACGCCGCGCGAGCTTTTATTTTCCTCGTTGCGTTAAATCGCGAAACGCGTGAAATATCGAATTTGGTTATTGATTTTTTTTTCATTGCGAAGATAATGTGCGGTTTTTAAAGCATTTTTTTTTTTTTTTCAACAATCAACGATATTGCACTGAAATTTTTTGTTCGGCTCGGCAACAATGCGCCGAGAGCATCCGAAGTTACCCGAGCGCTCTGTGACGTCACCGCTCGAACGTTGGTATACGAAATACTCGTGTGATACGAGTATAGGGATGGGCAATACGTTAAAAAATATCGATATACATCTTATCGATATTGACAACAAGTATCGATATTATCACGGCGAAAATATCGATATATTGATATATCGGTCGATACTTCCAATACCGGTAGTTATTACAAAAATGTCGATAAAAAATACAAAAATGTCAACTAATATTTACAATTAAGTTATAATTGCAATTAAGCAAAAATCAATAAAAGACGCACAACTGATAAAAACGACATTTATTTGAAATAGTGAAAGTCAAAGTACGAAATTATTCGGTCCAATATTCGTCAGAAACAGACATTTAAGAAAACTCTTTGCTTCACATGTTCCCCTGCCAGCCTGCTTCGGTTATATCCGGTACCTGTAAATTGATTGTGGAAGTTACTCTTTCGGAAGATCCAGAAGATGCTTGGCATATTGATATACTTTGGTTTGAAATTGTAACAATTTGGTTTAAAATAATAGAGATAATACTATTTATTATTTAGTCACTTTTAATAATAGGTAGTAATATCAACAAAAATACAAAATAACTTAATAAAAAAGAAAAAATCAACATTCAATCGTCTTCTCCAGACGAATTATTCGCCACGAAAAAACGAGCGACCATCAGACACCATATTCACCGGCTTACAGTGAAGTGTACCAGTAGGTTTAGTGATACAACCACTAAGTTGCTAACACAGCATCAGACACATTAAATCGAATCATAGATAATAAAAAAAAAAACCTTTTCAACGTGACGTGTATGTGACAGTGGATACGGGAATGTGTTTTAAATTTTAAAAAATATCGCTTTTGATACACAAAATTAAATATCGATATTTGATATATCGACGTTTAAAATATCGACGATAAATATCGATATTTTTCTGAAAGGATATCGATATTTTGATATATCGATATTTTTTACTCATCTCTATAAGAGTATTCTGTCAACGATGGCAACGACAAAATCGTATAAGGCTTCTTTTCTCTTTGCATAAATACGACGAAAAGTGTCCCTAACAGGTTCTGAATGTGCCAGAAGACACAAAACGTTGAAATCTGTGGTTCGATGCAGCACGACGTGTCAATTCGAAATAATCGTCCACTTATTTTTGCTGTGAATACCACTTTGATGTCAGTGTAAACGTGTTATAACATAAACTGTACTGAAATTTTTTTTTCTTTAAGGAGGTACGATCATGGGGTCGAATCCAACTTTCGGGCCTGAAATTTTTATATGACGTTGACGAATACGTTATGCGCCCTTTGGAATTTGAGCTATATTGACCGTTCAGTTTTTTCGTAATAAAATTGCAAAGTCGAGCACTTTGAGCAAGTGAAGCGCGTCGTCTTATGGAGACGGTCGACCGGAAGTTCGGTGATCACGGTTTTGCTGCTCACGTATCCAACGAAGGTCGTTGTAAAACTGAAATGTGACAAATTAGACATAACAGATATCGTAAACAAATCGAAAATTCGAACTTCTCCGTGTAGTTCAAGCACTACATTATAAAACGGTTTCAACTTCCGCTTGAATTATTATCATAATGACGAAATAGTACCCGTAGACTTGTCAACGTCGGGCGTAACAGCTGTTTCGTTTGGCGAGCATAACCTAGCTCTGTAGCGAGATTCTGCAACACGGCAGCGACAGTTCTCGTCGTCGCTGGCCAGCGACAGCCAATCGCATGCACGATCAGAAGAAAGGGAGCCTCTTGTTGGCCGTTGCGAGACAACGAAAACGGTCGCCATCGAGTTACAGAATCTCGCTACTGCTTGGAAATCGTCGTGAAGACTACAGACTCGTTGAGAATCTAATTTTTCAGTTGTTCATTAGTAATTATGCAATAAATAAAATATTGACCACAAATTTGTCACTTTGGGATCGACAATACGAATATTCAACATAAGTTAACATAAATCAGAATACCCGTGGGGTAACATAAATTTAGTCTCTTTGTTGACCCTGAGGGAATAGTCGTACCTCCTTAAATACGTCTTTCACAAAATGCTTATGATACACGTAGCGACAATAACCGACACAATTTATCAAGCCTCTCCTAACCTAAAAATCTTCAGTTATCCATGATCGGTAAATTACTCGAATCCACTTTCGCGCATCGTTGCACGATAAATTAAACTAATTTTCGACTTTTTCAGAATGCTCGTGATGTTTCTCAGATGTAAAATGACACGAAATTTCACATTTGTGTACACTTGCGCGCAAGCCGCATACATAAGCCTATACGGTCGCGTTCGAACGGTGACGTCACAAGCGCCAGCGCCAGCTAGCGTGGCATTTCGCGCAAACATCTACAATTTGAATTATGATATAAAAACAATTAATTATCTTCAGAATTATTTAAAAAAAACCCTTTTCACATTCTGTTTGTCACTAAAGATCAATTCTAAATAAAAAAAATCGAACATTTTTTTTTTAACAACTCAATTGCGACACATTCTCCAACTAACGATGGTACAAATTGCCGGCATAAAAGTCGGACCGAGAGAGTCGCGGAGGTCCGATTAAAACGCTTTTATATTAGGAGGAATATTTATTGGAAAAATCAATGCAACGCTCGTTCGTTGAGCTCCTCCCCCCCCCCCTCCCACCCCCCACGTGTTTGTTCTCCGCCCTTGGCCGCTGCCGCACCTCTGTCCTCGTAATTTTTCAGCTAGTTGCATGTCGAACGATTTGGGAATCGGCAAAGGGCAGCGGCACGGGGCAGAATACTATTTTTCTATCCGCCCCCCCCCCGATTATGCCAGCGGCGTTATATTTTTCCAAAGTTGGCCCCGTTTTTTTTCTTCGATCGCGACTGTTACGCGCTCCGGTATAATTTCGAACGCCATTTTCGCGGATCTATCAAACTACGCATAATCCTTCGTTATCGTCTGTTTCAGGAAGGATGATTCGGTGCGCGCCGTAGGGAGGGGCGGTGGGGGTGGTGGGTGGGTGTGGGGGGGGGGGGTGTCGCGCGATACCACACGGAGATCGGAAGATTGAATCGCGCGCGAGCACGAGAGCCGCCTTTCGCTCGGCCGTTCCAGCGGCGTCATGTCCCTACTGTCGAATCGGGGCGGCCCGCGCAAGAGGGGCCCGATCGCGTGCTTCCTACTCCTCGTGTTTCTCTTTGCTCTTTACGAGCTCGGCGTTATATGCGGGACCGGTGGGAGCAACGGCGTTCCCAAGGACGGACCGACGATGCTCGCCAAAGAGGTGAGTGACGAACGGAACACGATATTTGCGATACGCGTGTCGTTTTTGTTTCTACTTTACGAGGGTCGTTTGATAAGTCCGTGCAAATATGTAAATTACTTAATTTTTTGGGATAAACCTTTTTTATTTTTCAACATAGTCTCCTTTTAGGCTTATACACTTCATCCAACGCTGCTCTAGTTTGTTGATCCCTTCCGTATAATAGGATTTGTCTAAGTCTGCAGAATAGCCATTCGTTTCTGCAATCACCTCCTCGTATGAATAAAATCATTTTCCCGCCAGCCATTTCTTCATATTGGGGAAGAAATAATAGTCCGAGGGAGCCAAATCTGGACAATAGGGGGCGATGTGGTGCGTTGGCGTGATGGAAAAGGACTTTTTTGTGGGCCAATCGTGGACGTTTTTCTTGCAGCTCGGTTTTCAAACGGTCCAATAACGATGAATAATATGCGCCTGCGATAGTTTTTACCCTTTTCCAGATAGTCGATGAGGATTATTCCTTGCGAATCCCAAAAGACAGTCGCCGTAATCTTCCCGGCCGAGGGAACGGTCTTCGCCTTTTTTGGTGCTGATTCCCCCTTGCCAACCCGTTGTTTAGATTGTTTTTTGGTCTCAGGAGTGTAGCGATGTATCCATGTTTCATCCACAGTGACGAAACGACGCTTAAAGTCCTGCGGATTCCTTTGGAACAGCTGCAAACAGTCCTTGCAACACTTGACACGATTTCGTTTTTGGTCAATCGTGAGCAATCGCGGCACCCATCTTGCGGATAGCTTTTTCGTGTCCAAATGTTGGTGTAAAATATTATGTACCCGTTCATTCGAGATTCCCACAGCACTAGCCATCTCACGCACCTTCAATCTTCTGTCATCCATCACCATATCATGGATTTTATCAATGATTTCTGGAGTAGTGACCTCAACGGGGCGTCCAGAACTTTCAGCGTCGCTTGTGCCCATATGGCCACTCCGAAAATTTTGAAACCACTTATAAACTGTTCTAATCAAAGGTGCACAGTCATCATAATGTTTATCAAGCTTCTCTTTAGTCTCCTGAGGCGTTTTGTCTTTCATAAAGTAATGTTTAATCAACACAGGAAATTCTTTTTCGTCCATTTTTTCAAAACCACTCGACTTCCTCGGTTCAAACGAATGCCAAACACATAGAAATACACCGATCTAGCTGAAACTTGGTATGTTTTCTTCCAAGAGATGCTACTAACTGAAAATAACCGCGATACGCACCAGTAGTGCCATCTCTCTGACTTTGCACGGACTTTTCAAACGACTCTCGTAATACCGCGAACGAAAAAAAAAAAAACAATTTTGTTTGAAGAAATTCGTGGTCGGAAGTGGCGAGGGCGGTACCGATCGGAAAATGTATCGGTACGATAGAGAAATGCCCCTGATATTTATCGGTGGTGTACCGCGATCCGGTACTACGCTGATGCGGGCGATGCTCGATGCCCATCCGGATGTGAGGTACGTGGCGCTACCTCCACCCCCCCCCCCCCCCCTCCCCGTCACCGAGAGACAACCCGTTGACAGGAAAGCGGTTTCGGTTACAGGTGCGGCCAGGAAACGAGGGTTATTCCAAGAATTCTGCAGATGAGAACGCATTGGCTCAAGTCGGAGAGGGAATCGCTGAGATTGGTGGAAGCTGGAATTTCGAAAGAGGCGAGTAGCGAGGCTGATCCACGCACGCACGCGCGCGCACATACCTCTTTGTTATTCGATAGAATTTTCACAGGTGATGAATAGCGCGATCGCGGCTTTTTGCCTCGAGATCATAGCGAGACACGGCGAGCCGGCGCCTCGGCTATGCAACAAGGATCCTCTCACTCTTAAGATGGGCTCCTACGTTCTCGAGCTCTTTCCAAATGCAAAATTTTTGTTTATGATACGAGACGGACGCGCCACCGTTCACTCCATCATCTCTCGAAAGGTTCGTCCGCCCCCGCTACCCCCCCCCCCCCCTCTCCCCATACGTTTGTTCGAACGCGTGTTAACGTGGCCGAACGACGCGCAGGTGACAATCACGGGATTCGATCTGACGTCGTACAGGCAGTGCCTCGTCAAGTGGAACAACGCCGTATCGGCAATGTACGAGCAATGCAGGCAAGTTGGCTTCGACAGATGCCTGATGGTCCCGTACGAGCAACTCGTTCTCCATCCCCGCGACTGGATGACGAAAATATTGCACTTTCTCGAGGTCCCGTGGAACGAGTCTGTTCTTCATCACGAGGAATTTATCAACAAGCCTGGCGGAGTGCCACTCAGCAAGTACGCTCTCTGTGAATTTACGGTTTGGCTTTTCGAGTAAGCGGTGAAGGCGACGATTTATCAACGCGATGGTGCTTGCAGAGTCGAACGATCCTCGGATCAGGTGATAAAGCCGGTGAATCTCGAGGCACTCGACAAATGGGCCGGACATTTGCCGGGTGACGTTGTCAAGGATATGCCCGACTTGGCCCCCATGCTCTCGGTACTCGGCTACGATCCATACGCTAATCCACCAAATTACGGTGCACCGGATACTCTCGTCAGCGACAATACGAGAAGGTACGTGTTTTTTTTTTTTCTTTCTTCTTTCCTCACACAGTTTATATCTCGGCCGCGATTTACACCGTCTCGTTGCTCTCCCGTCTGTCTCGAAGGGTTATGGCGGACGGTGATGTTTGGGCCAAGAAAGCGAGACAGCTGGCTCTGCGCAACGAACCGATGCGTGTAACGACGAGAACGAGTACGGAGGAAGAGGAGGAAACGACGAACGCGTGACACGCAGCGCTCGCGAAAACCACCACCGTTGTTTCATCCTCGTTCAGCGAAGCGGCAACGACCACGACTACCAACATAACTGCTGCCGCTGCTACTCTCAATCTTTACTCTCATCCTCGACCTTGGACAAATACGTCCATCGACGCATCGACGACGAGTCAATTGCAATGAGAATCTCGGCTCTCTGCCTACGTTTCGTAGGAACGCGATCAGTCGCTTCCTCCTTTTCTTCACAATCCTCTCGTTATTTCCAAAGCGAAACTACGCCCAATCTTTCAATGTTTCTCAACGTATGATTTTTCTTTCTTCACGAGTTGTCGCGATTCAGCCAAAGCATCCACCTTAAAAATCGCGACGCTTTATTCGTTGAGCATTTTTATGTATACTTTGGACCCACGTCTCTTTAAGAATATATATAGATATATATATATATATATAAATAATCGCGCGGTCGTGTATTTTATGTACAGGTAGCTGTTCGCTGCGCGTCGTATCTCGAAATGTCAATTTTCGTATGGAAATGCGCAAACGGCGTTCATTTTATTTTTCCCCCTTTAGTAAGAATCGAGCGATCTGTGTGTACGACTATCCGTGGCCCCACGTCCCCTCAAAGACGATCCTCTCGACGGTGTAATCACCGCGACAAATAATCCGTTACTTTGCTATGAACACGCGAAAACCGAACAAACACTTTCGGGCGACGCGTACGTCGCTCCTCCGTATGCGCCTTTTATCGAAATACCTATATATGTATATATATACAGTACTGGACGAAAAAAAAGTACGCACTAGTCGAAATTTCTTACCGCACTAAAATTTACATAGCGGACTCAATAATAAAGGTAATTAAATTTCCCAAGTGGCGTTTTAAAGAGGACAAGTTTACCTTTATTTTGCTTTTTTAGAAAATTCTCCACGATTTTTTTCTCGCATCCGTGCGCACTTTTGAACGTGGCCATTTTTCGGCTATTTTTTGGTCGTCGAAAATTAATTGCAAAGTTTGTGGAAATTTTTTTCCTGGGTTTTTTCCATGGGAAACTTAAGAATATCAAAACCTACATTTTTATTTTTTTTAGAAAGTTTCGTACGATTTTTTTTCGTCCCATTCATTTTTAGATAAAAATACATGTTTAGAAAAAAAAGGCGTCATCGAAGAACTATAGGGTTTCAGAGGAAATGTCAAGAGGGTAAAAAGTTGCATGGCTTCACACTGGAGTGGCTAGAATTTTTTTAGAATTTTTTTTTTTTACCATTTTTGGTTGGAACTTTGATGAGTGGAGAGGCTTTACTTCAGAATTATGGGGTCTAGGACAATATATTGAGAAAGGAAATTTGTTTACATATTCATTTTTAATTAACAACAATTTTTTTCATTTTTTTTCTTCATTTTTTAATTTTCATTTTTTTATTTTAATTGTCAAAAATTTAAAAAAACATTTAGAAAAATTGCAGTTGATTAAAAATGAAAATGTAAACAAATTTCCTTTCTTAATTGTCCTAAACCCCATAATTCCCAAGTGGAGCCTCTCCACTCATCAAAGTTCCAACCAAAAATAGTAAAACAAAATGTCCAAGAAAAATTCTGGCAACTCCAGTGTGAACCCATGCAACTTTTGACCCTCTTGAAATTTCCCCTGAAACGCTATAGTTCTTCGATGACGCCTTTTTTTCCGAAACATGTATTTTTATCTAAAAATGCACGGGACGAAAAAAAATCGTACGAGACTTTCTAAAAAATAAAAATGTCCGCTTTGATATTCTTTTTAAGTTTCCCATGTGAAAAAACCGACGAAAAAATTTTCCACAAACATTGCAGTTCATTTTCGACGGCCAAAAAATAGCCGAAAAATGGCCACTTTCAAAAGTGCGCACCGATGTGAAAAAAAATCGTGGAGAATTTTTATTTTTTGCCAAAATTTAGTTTGCCTTTATTTTGCCTTTATTTTTGAGTCCGCTATGTAAATTTTAGTGCGGTAAGAAATTTCGACTAGTGCGCACTTTTTTTGTCCAGTACTGTATATATATATATATATGTATATATATATACAGTACTGGATATATACTATATATATATATATATATATATATATATATATATATATATATATATATATATATATGTATGTATATATATATATATATATATATATATATATATATATATATATATATATATACTGTATATATATATATATATACATATATACATACGTGTATTTACTGTATTGTATAATTACCCTGCTTAACGTTAAACCATCGATTTTCATTCAATTTTTTTCTTTTCTACATTCCATGCGTACACCTTTGACACGTGTATATATACAATGTTAAATAAAACTCTATCTTCAAAAATAATAATAATAATAATAATAATAATAATAATGATACGGCTTCGGTGTATTATTATTTCTTCATTCTTCAACTATAAAATCCTCAATGAAATAACAAATGACGAGTCCTCAATTATTTTCAAATATAGCTGGCTATCGTCTTTCGTAATAAAGTTTTCGTAATTCGTACCTAAAGTGGGAGAACCAATGTCACAGGGAATAGTGTGCGAGGAGGGGACCATGTATAAACACCCTTGAAGGGTGTACCTTAAAAAATAAAACTACTACTACCACAACTATTAGGGTGTGCGCAAAAAAAATATAGACTCTTGTCCTTTGAAACACTATTATTAAATATAAAAAAAAACATGCTGAGGTGAAGCTCTTTAACTCAAGTCTAAGTTGTAGGAGTGACTCAAAATATGAATAAATTATTGTCAGAGTTGCGGAATTTACCGTTTTTTTTTCACAATAAAAATAAATCCAGAAAATCATCTAATTTTCAGTCTCCTAAAGTGGTTGCCCGTCTTAAAAGAGCTCGAATGTTCAAGTTGCAAAAATTGCATGTCGAAGAAGTAGCCCGCATGAATTGCCCCATGGACACTTTTTCAAAACTATTAGCAATTGCAGCAACTGAATTTCGAGACGTGTTTTTGCATTGCGTTTCTGATGCTCAGATCTGTACAAACTGGACAACTCGTTCCATATTTCAACGCAAATCTTTGCATGACCCTTAAAAATGCTTTACCCGCACTTTTTAAACATCGTCAACTTGTAACTTGTTAATTATTGGCCTCGGCGTGAAAAAAGCACAAGATCGGTTCTTTTCTTTTCTTCAAACTCTAATTGAAAAATAAAGCAATGCAGGAAAAATGTTTTGCAATATTTCTGCACGGGTTTCTTTTGCTCTATTGTTCGCCATGCCGTAATTAGACACTTAGGTATGACAAAGTGGAAAAAGTGCATACGGCGTATACCTGTAATCCGCCGGTTTCACAATCTTTTTTCTCGTCTTATGCATTCTTTGATGAATGTTACGTCGTATATTTTTGCTCGTATCGGCGGGGCCGTTCCTAACGTAAGCGTCTCTTGATGTGAATTTGACGATGGGGTTGTCGCCCTCCGTTACTCCGCCAGCTTCGTTCTGAAAAGTAAACGGCCCATCGGCCATTCCAGATTCTTCGATCGGGACTGATTCACAGGACGAATTTGAAAACTTACCTCGATCGATTCTGTCATCACGGCACGTCGGCGTTTCTGAGATCGATCAAATGAAAGACGATAGGCTCGCTCTTTCTCTGCAATAGTAGCATTGCGGCGACTCTACTCGGCGCATGGAAAATTCGATCTATTAGTACAATAATAACGATCCTCCTACGTAGACTGAGGTTTCGAAATTGAATTTCGTTTATTTATTAAAAACAAAAAAAAAGTATCGTCGGAAGAAGTTCAGCCGGAATGTCGTAAACTTTGGGCATTTTGGAATTATTTCTTGAGATTATTCGGGTAGGAAAGACAGCGGTAATTTTGAATGGGATGGCCCATACATACCGACGCCAATGTTCACCGAACGAAAACAAACGAACCTAACCTCAACGCGGAACTTTGGTTCTCGTGTATCTATAAGGCTAAAACTTATTTTATTGACAAAATAATTCACGATGTTGACATAGTTGGAATCGTGAGAATGCAACGAAAATAATTTCGCTTGAATTGGCTACACTTTTTTGTTGTTGTCGGTATATTTAGGTTAGGTAGAAGGTCCGGGCGGGTTTTTTTTCCATTAGGCATCTACAAGGTAATATGCAAAAAAAGATTTCGAATAATGAAAAAGAAATGGAGAAAAAAAGAATTTTTGTATTATTCCAACTTTAACACTATAAAAGTAGATTAAATTTGGTGCGATACGATGGGATACGGACTGGATGCGATGCAATTTCAAAAGTCCC
This sequence comes from Ophion ventricosus, assembly GCA_963932345.1. Lineage (NCBI taxonomy): Eukaryota > Metazoa > Arthropoda > Insecta > Hymenoptera > Ichneumonidae > Ophion > Ophion ventricosus. Next base: position 22,509,569 of record OZ010721.1, on the reverse strand, counting down.
GGCATTGACATCTAGCGGTGACTTCAAGAACTCGACAGCGACTTCGTGACTCCCGGCAGTGACATCTAGCGGTGAGCTAAAGAACCCTGCAGCGGCTTCAAAACTCTCGGCAGTGACATCTAGCGGTGAATTCAAGAACCCTGCAGCGACTGTAATGTGGAATTCCGGTGGTTGTTGATCTCGTCGCGCCCATCGTAGTTGTCCAGGTACCTGTGGGTCGGTAAGTTAGGAAGGCGGAAAAGGATGTTAGCGTTTCGTCTCAGGTACAATGGCAGACTCATCAGTAAGCTCCGTGAACTTGACAATCCAACCAGGTCGACTATGCTGAAGGAATCCCAACTCTAATGGCAGGGATAGAGGAAAGGTGGCACGCGAATCTGCTGGATTTAAGTAGTACTTGATTGAGCCATCAGCAGCGCTGGGTAGAAGCTGACGCATGGCGCGATGAAGGTAGCCAGGTGTGAGAGAGATGAAACGAGGGTGTTGATTTTTTTTGTTTTCCCGTTAAAATAGAAGTATACAAGAAATTATTCTGAATTTTATTCGCTTTACGTATGAATATGGCCGCCACTGTAGGTTTAATAACGAAGAGTTCGAGATGAAAGATACGAAATGAAGTTTGCAAAACTAGCGAATAAACAGACATGGCAGTGGACGAAGGTTTGTATAAAAAATAAACAGAAGATTATGAGTTTTTGTGTCGTAGAATTGACAGTAGGTGAAGCTCAAACTCACGATTGTGGATTTGCCATTGAATTGTAATTGTCAATTGCGTTGTTGAAACTCAAACAACTCGCTCATTAATGTGGTATTTGTCATTCTTTTGCTCCTTTTTTTTTTCCCATAAATATGATTTGCGTGTGCGATCGATTCGTCGGTAATAGAAATCATCGCACTTGATCTTTTTGTTCAAGGGACGTGTCTATATTTTAACTCGCGAAGAAACTTGCAGGCTTCGAGGCGATAAAGTCATCAACGAATTTACGTACATCGTCTAGCGTTTTGAACTGTTTATCCACTAAGGCGTGCTGCATTGACCGGAACAAATGGTAGTCGGATGGGGGGCCAAGTCTGGTGAATATACCGCGTGCGGGAGAACTTCCCAGCCCAAGTTCAAGAGGGTCTTCTGAGTCGCGCGAGCAACGTGAGTTCGAGCGTTGTCATGCAGCAGTAGGACTTGCCTGCTTTCTTGTCCACTAAATAGCCTTTTCTGATCAAGTTCCTCGCTCAGTTTGTTTGGGTTTGTTTGGGTTATAAACATTGTACTGGCGTATAAATTTACGTGAAAATAAATGTGTTAATTGTAAGAGAACGAGAAGTATGAAATGAGTAGGTTAAATGAAAACGTGCAACATTTATTCTGTTCTCGTTATGTTTTTAATACTCGTAGATCATGCAATTTGTCTGGCGCGTGAATATAATACGCTGATGAGGATAATGCGTTTGACGGAGTGAGAGGGCGGCAGAGGGACAGAGAGAGAGAGAGAGAGAGAGAGAGAGAGAGAGAGAGGGAGGAGAGCGAGAGAGAGGGGCAGGGGACGACAGGTCATACCCGGAAGAGGAGAATAAAGTTTGCACCCGGAATTCAAACACGAATTTAATTCTCAACCTTTCTCTCTCTCTCTCTCTCTCTCTCTCTCTGTCTCTCTCTCTCTCTCTCTCCATTGCCCATTCCCTCGAATTTCTTACTCTTTCCTTCAGTGCTGCGATCGCATTCGCGACCGACGATGACGCCAAATGAATTAATTATTCGCGTTGGACATACTTGAACTCTCCGCGGCGATTTAGAATAGCAAGTTACGCGAGCTTATCCTCGAAGCTTCTAAGCATTGGGATCAATGGACTGTCATGCCTTTATTATAGTCTTGTAGCGCTTGAAATTGCTCGTTACGAAAGAAAGAAAAATAGAGAAAGACAAACATCTTTCTTCTCTCTCTTCCTCTCTCACTCTGTCTCTCTCTCTCTCTCTCTCTCTCTCTCTCGCTCTCTCGCACAAAACGGCACAACGCTCTGTACGCCGTGGGAAAGGGATTCGAGCTACGACCCCAATTGTCAACAACCCCGGCGTCATTAATACGTCTATTCTTTTGATAATTGATTCCAGGGAAGACGAGAGGCTTGGTTCGACCCCCGGTCATGAAAGTCATTAAGTATCATTGACTGATGTTTTCTTTTTTCTTTCTGTAAATCAGCTCGATTGCTTAGTAGCCCTGAACCTCTTAGAGATTTCCTCATAATTACAATAGTCTCACATAAGTAATAATAATACGTGGAGCTTTGACAAAGTAGACTTCAATTATTGAAGTTTTTTTTTTTTTCTTTCTCGCTCACGATTATTGTACATTGACGTTCTGGAAAACGCGTGATCGATGTTCGGCAACATCGTTAAGATCGAGTATTGTACACGAATAATAAAGCTCGTGGAGAAATGGCAAGAAAGTCATTTAGACAAAATTCAATATATTTGCTTAATTAAAATTGCCCTTTTTTTGGGTAAATAATTTTCGTTTGGAATTTACTCGATTTTCGCTACGGAATTATGCATGGATTCAATATAAAAAATAAACGAGCTATGACAACATTCACTTATATTTGAAAACAATTAATTATATACATAGATATTGTTGTTAAATATTCGATCGTCTATGACTTTTTCTTATTTAACGAGTGTTCAACAGTATTGGGCCACGTACTATTGTGTTGTTAAAAAAAAATGGTCGATTTTTTTTTTAGAATTGATAGTTTTTTTTTATAATTATTTTTTATCTTACAATAATAAAATTGGCGATTTTTTTTAGCGAAAATCGCGTTTTTGAATTCCAAGTGCTACCGAAAATGAAAAAATCGATTAAAAAAAAAAACTCGGCAACGTTACCTCGAGAAACATCTCAGCTAATAAAGGCATTTTGATTTTTTTTGTTTCAGATGATCCAGTGACGAGTTATAGCGTACACCGCAAAACAACTTTTTTTCGAGGCGCCTGCGGAGATTTGCTGCCAACGGCTTATTTATCAATATTTTGCAATGAAAATTTAGGAAAATATAGTTCAGATGTTGTATTATTATATGGAAATTAATTAAATAAACCAGCATTACCTGTATCGTCTAAAAAAATTCTTGAAAGTATGGTTTTTTTTTTTCACCGAATTAACCTTACCCCGCCTTTAAACGATGCCTCCAATATAAAATCAACACCCTCGCCAAATTTCACGTTTCTACCTTTCGCGG